>LPNX011099938.1:5719-62420 GCA_001517045.1 Pseudotsuga menziesii
ATATTTCTTCTGGTTATGCTTATCTTTGATGGAATCCCATGAAGCCCAACACTGATCTGATGTGTGCCTAGTCTTTCCGCAACGCTTACAATGCAAGTCTGATCTTTTGCTTCTGCCCCCTCTGCCTCTGAAATTTCTTCCTCTTCTGCATCTCTCTTTGCCGCAATCTCCCTTGGAAGGGTCTTTGGATTGGTCTTTGCCGGCAAGGGCAGCACCAATACTAGATGCCAAAGAGTGCATCTTTACAACTGTTAGTGTAATTTACAATAATAAACTAATATGACAGGTAGAAATAGAGAAAATAAGAACCTTGCAGGTCTACAGTCTCTGCCAAGGTGTACAATGCAAGCTTCAAGTGAGCGTACACAAGTTTCTTCAATACAAAATATATCAGTCACTATCAGTATATCAGTCTTCAACGCATATATCATAAATTAGGGTTTTTTTACATTCCCATCAGTCGCAAGTAAATACTGCAGTAATATTTAAAATAATTCTTACATCCTTCTGATAAGAATGTCTCAAATCTTAGCATCCATTACACAGTCTTTAGCAGTCTTCTAATGCACGCAGTAGCAGATACCAACGCAGTCTTCAATGCAGCACCAGGCAGTCTTCTTAATTCTCTGGTTCACGTTCCAGCAGTATGCAGTACAAAATCAAAATGCTTATTCAGGCAAAGTCTTTACATGTTCCACCAACAGTATTCACGCTCTTGAAAAAGGCTCTACATCAACATTTTATTGGTCACGCCTTCGCATCAAGCAGATCATACCTCCACGCTGTTTCTACAGCTTTCACTTAAATACTATATATTCAAAAAGCTCTGGATTAAACAAAATTTCTTCAGCTCTTAATAGTAAGCAGCCACGGAACTCAAATTACAAGATACTTCGATCAAACCAAGTCAATTTGACATGACCGAATCAATCATGTTCTTCAACTTTAAAAATTTATAATAACTGGTGGATATAGTAGCTCCAGTCGCAGCTCATATATGGAGGCAGCTCAAAAAACGGATTATTGTTACGGCTTCAAATATTAAGTGTTGTGAAACGTACACACTACTCTTTCAATCCCACAAAGAAAATACATGGAGTCTCTTCACAGCTTCAAGTGCAAAATAAAGCTTTAATCTTCAACCAGGATGTGAAGTGCATCATACAGTCACGATTCATCAATAGCAGCCACGATATCACGATTCACGCAAACATCTAGGGTTAATTTTTTGCATTCCAATGGTCACAAGTAATACAACACAACGTTTTACCTCCAGGAACACATGTAAATCGCAGCCTTCAACGTGACTGAGTAAAAACGAGATTGAGAAACGAGATTGTAGTTGTTGTTTGGACAACGTTGCAGATAAGCCAGAGGTCGCAGCTTGTGCTGGGAGTGGCACACGAAAATACTCACAACAGCAGACAGGAGTTTAGGGTTTCAGTACCCCAAATTCAAGGAAACGGCGCCATGAAGAAAACGTGAGTCTCTTCTCCATGCAGGATGGTCTCTTCTCAGTGCCCAGTGGGTGTAACAGGTCGCAGCTCACAAAAAAGGGTGCAGGCTCCACGCTCAGCCTTCACATCTCCATGCAGCAATCTTCACATCTCCGTGCAGTCTCTACGCAGCAGAATACTCACTTTCGACCAGAACTCAGACAGCTCCACTCATGCAGTAGCAAGCATATAACGGCTCTACTTCAATTTTCACCAGAATCGCAGCCTTCAACGCATCATATACACTAGACAGCTCTCACAATTCAGCAGGTAGGAAACTATCAACAAGAGATATCTCCATGGCTTGGAGTCAACTTTGAAAACAATAATACAGTCTTTTGACAGCTTCTTATAACCAGAAACGTTGATCTAGGGTTCGTGACACTCCAAAATAGGCGCAGCTATCTACTGAATGGTAACTTCGGCATGCTGCTACGACTGGTTCGAGGAAAGGAGCACTATTCCACAACTCCTGCAGACTTCAAGGCAATCTCCAGAATAGCACAGAATACTAGCAGCTGTATCTCCTCATAGACAATCATAGGTCGCAGAAACAAGCTGGAAATGTATCCGGCTTGACATGGCATGGAAATTAGGGTTTTTTTTTTTGGATTCCCTACAGGCAATATCTCACCTCGACGAGTTCAGCAAAGACTAGATGAGAGTCGAGGCCAGGAACTCGCTGGAGAAATACTGTCACAACGGTTGAGGAGTGCAATTAGGAATTAGGGTTAGGTATAATAATGCTCTAGCAGAGAATAGACTCAGGCTGAAAATAAACGCACATAATGAATGTTCGCAGGGGCAGACTGGCGATGGGCAGGCAGCCTGAAGGAGCAGACTGGCAGGCAGAATGCCAGGGCTGAAATGCAGCAGGCAGGAGTTACGGCAGGCAGGCAGCCCTGCTCTGATACCACTTGTTGGTAATAACTCCCGATTCTATATTCATTTCCAATGCAAATGCCTGTATTTATACAAAGTACATGGCGGTTGGGTTTCACCTTCCGCTCAGCCTGTTTGGCTTCCTATCTAATCAAATTCCTATTAATTATTTATTTACAATAATCCCGAAGGATTATTCTAACACATACAAGCCCAAAACCCCATCAAAAATTAAAATAAAGACTATGAAAAGAAAAAGTAAGGTTTTAGCTGTTACCTGGAACTGACAGCGCTCAAATCCAACAGTTGGAACTCCCGGTATCAGCGGCTGAAGATATGGCTAGGGAAGTGCTCCAAATGCTCTGCACTATGGGTAAATAGTAAAATGATTTGATTTTTTACTATTTCCATGACTTATATATGCATTTTTGGGTTTGACATGCTATAGTTTTGACTTAAAATCACTTTTTACTCGAAATTTATCAGTCTTAATCCCTTAATGTTAGTTATGAGCGCATTTAACACTTGTTTTTGAGTCAATTGCAGGATAGAAGAACCATAAGAAAAAATATTTGGGAGTTTGTTTATGACTTTTTCGTACTTCCATAAAATGGAAAAATTCAATGAGCATTTGTTATGACACTTTGGTCACGCTCCTTAAACCTAGTATCAAAGGTCTGAGTCTATTTTCGATTCTTTCCAGGCTCATAAAAAATTGACATTGTGTAAAGAATCCTCATGGAGTCTTCTTTCACCTCTTTTCAGGCTCATAAAAATTGACATTGTGTAAAGAAACCTCATGGAGTCCTCTTTAAACTCTTTTTAGGCTCCCTAAATATGAAAAGATTGTTGAGTGATCTTGTCTTCTTCACGCTTGTTAAATAATTCGAAGAGTCATCTCTCCGACGGTAGGTTATCTCTTTTTCAGTTCGGATAGACTATTTATGAAAAAGGAACACTCCAGCCAATCATGACCAGAAGAGTTCTCTAAGGTATGATTTTACACTTTTTCAAGCCTTAGAGACTAAATCATATGAAAAAGGACACCTTTGGAGTCTTCTTCCGTAATCATTCAGACTCTCTGAACATGAACGATACCGAGTTTTTTTCATTAGACTCGTTAAATTAAACATTGAGAGACCCGTTTTGGGAACGAACCCCTCCTCTCTTAGGTTCGTAAAACATATGAGTCTGGACTTGTCTTCCAACAAGCTATATTGAGTGTTTGTTACCCTCTTTGAACTCGTAAAACTGAAAAGAGGCACTCATCGATCATGATGTGGGAAATGGGAAGGGAATCATTTTAAAAATAAATGGCATTAGTTTGTCGTTACCTTTGAACATGGCACTTGTCTACATATCATATCAGTCAATTGGGTATTTAGTTGATCTCCATGATGATCCACTTTCATGAGTCATGCTACTCCTTTGAGTCTTTCAAAAGAATGCATTGTCCACTGTTGCATTGTGTGTTTGTCCCATCCAGTCATGCTGCCAAGTCTTTTTGTCATGCCACCCGATGTTCAAAGGGAACTTGAAAATTTTTTACCTCTACAGTCAACACAGTCTTTCTGTCAGTACTTTTGAGTCAGTCCTATGGTTACTACATTCACATCATTACATAACTATGTTCGAATTTTTGTGTCGTCGATGTGGGACTCATCATGGCCCTCCTTCGATGAGACTTTTCCCGTCAACATCAACTCATCATCCGGGAAATGGTGTTAGAAACAATACTTAGTACCTTGAGATCTGTACACCTTAATGACAGATTCTCTCACTCTCAACATCGGTTCACATCATTGACCTTTGATCGATAGAATCGACTGGGTGTTCGACATCAGGACATCTATTCACACTCAATAGATTGTACTAGGGTACCTTGGGAATCATTGACATCAATGGTGATCTCCCTCGCACTTGTTAACGGTTCACATCATTGGTTGGTAATCAAGTGGTTTCTACCATGTTTGACTTTAGATCATTGTAATCACATGTATAGAATCGTACTTTGTTGAAGACAGGAAAAAGACCCTGGGTATTTGTTTAAGCACTCATTCCTTTTCCCCAGGTTGCGATGGAGTTTTGTATGTCTAGCATGGATCCACATTTGTATGGTCGTGGCTATGCTCAAATTTGTGTCTATGAGTCAAAAATATTGATTTACTACAGATGCCTACTTGACGACATGCTCCGATCGAGCTGACATTTTCACCTCATAGCGACGACTTGTTCTCTCAAAGCTCTCGTTTATCGTATCCCTCTAAGACTCATGCTTTGGGGGGCATCCTGTTATACCAAAATCCTGTCACCACCATGTGATAAGACCTTTGAATTACATACTTTCCCTTAATCCTAGCACTTGGAGTGGTAACCCATGTTGTTTGTCAATATTTCTTGAAAATACTCAACACCGCGCTTTCCCCATTATCTATGAGAGGTACCTTGCTCACACCACCTGTATCTCATTTACCATAAGCGGTGCCACTGCTTATATCCTTTGGTCCATCAGCGTTTCTAACCTGAACCACTCTGTCATAAGAGGAGAAAAGCAGTACCCTACGTAAAATGGGAAAAAGAGAGGTTTCTCGAGGATTCTAGATCATGAGCCTCATGTCTTCCCTTATCCCTATCATTGTGGGTCAGTTGAGCTCGAGATCCTCCATCATAGAATATTAGAGGCCACCTCATCCACAAATCTCTCAACCATACCTATCCATTGAGCCTTATAAATACAATCTCATGTCCATGGTTGAGGGGGATAACTATAGAGGTATTGTTATGCTGTTGGATTGACCACTTGGCCCAAGCCATTTGAGAGCATAGAAAGCAAAACTATAGCTTATGGGGATGAAGTGTTGGTTTCATGTAGATGCATGTTGACACTAAGGCTTAATTGGTTGTAAACTTCTCTATTCATCTTAATGCAAAGCTAATTTATGTCCCACATTACTGTTGTTTTGATTTCACATGTAGATGTTGTTAGATTCCTTAGTCACTAACATGGATCAGTGGATTATGTTCTGGTAGCTTTGATGTGTTTGCATGTTTAATCTGATTGTAGGTACACAAGTTTACTAACAAAGCGACATTCTAGGTATCTACGACATCCAGGGAGGGTCTTCATCCTTTGTCATTCATTTGTTCTGGATCTTAACCATTTAGACTAGAGGAACAACTTCTATCTGCAGAAGGTGAAATATTCCTGCTTACAAGTATATGCGGTTTGCAATGCAAATACTCGCGTATGATACGCGAGTTGCAATGCATATAGTTGCGTATGAAACCCAAAACTCATAATAAAAATATACAAGGATGGTTTGAGGATATTGCATCAAAGGTCATGCCCATATATAGTGTTTTGGCCACTTCAATCCAAATTGTCCTTTTGTGTACTAACATGAGGAATGTCGATACTCAAATGGAGAAATGCCATTTTTCCTGATAACACATTGATTAATAAGTATAGGGATGTGTGGTTTCCTGGTTTCTTTTTATTTCTTCTTATTATACTGCACCTATACCCAACACACATTTAGATATATTCCAAAGGGAGAGAGTCCAATTTTTCAACCAAGAGGAGTATTATTCAGTAGCATTAGTCATGGTAGGTCTTTTTGAGTCTTCTTTTAGGAGTACTATGGATTAATGTCATTGCGGAATGCCCTTTATTGGGGTTTTTAATCTTGCAGTTGGTGTCTGGGACTCCTAGAGGTTGGTCTCTAGGTCACATGATTACACAACATGAATGCTTTCTTTGATGGTTCTTGGTTTCATATATGAGACTTTGGTCTTGCTTTACATCCACAAGGAAATCCTCCTAGCCTCTCATTTAGCTAGCGCTCTCTCTCCATGCATTCTTCCTCATCAGGACGTTGTCTCCTTCACCAGGACTTATGTGTTGTTTGAGGGGGACGTTGAGGGATTTTACAACATCTCGGGGTTAGTAGGGGCATGAAGCCACCCTTCTACCTCACTCTAGCCTTTCGTTCAAAGTGATTCACTTATTTAGGATATTTTTGGATCTTTGGGGAAAAATACCCCAGGTAGCCTACCTTGAGCCTACATAAGGACTTATTTTTATTATTATTTTGTTTTAATTTTAAGTGGACATTTTATAATTTCAAATTGACATTTTAAAGGCATGTTGGGCTGGATATTTTTGTAATAAGTGAGTGTGAGATCATATAAATAGATCTCCTCACTTTCATTTTAAGCCAGGAGATAAGTGGGATTATTACTAGGTTACTATTTTTCCCTAACTAGGGATCTTTGGAGAGAATGTGCCCCTCTTGAGGAGGATTTTTCTTGGTTATGCAAGCTAGTTTTTGGAGTTCTTAGGTTAAATTATCTTACAAGGTGATGTTTAGATTTGTTGGATAAACACTAGTACATGGAGGTTTGGTTTCTTATCTCTTTGTTTAAATTTTGGTAGACGTTGCATGCTAATGATTGAATGGTAGCTTTAGGGCTGCATTTTTTCTATAATAGGCCATTTCCAACCTTTTTGTCACCTTAGGAAGAAGAGGCACATCTCCTTGTCAGAGTCCTATAGGGTTTATCCTTATTTTTCTAGGATAGTTTCCCAACTAGGGTCCTTCTCCTTATTTGGAATCCATTTTCTTCTTAGAATCACTAAGGCTAGGGCACCTTGGCATACCATTATCCTCATATCCATACCTAGAAACTATTCTATAAATAGCTCCCTTAACGTTTGTTTCCTTCCTCTTTTCCTTAGGTATCCTCCTAGTTAGTCCCTCTCACCCTCAGGTACCCTATATTTTCCCCTTTTTCCACTCCTGAGTCTTCCTTTAAGGTAGCACTTGTGGTTTCTCCTTCCCTCGAATTTGCTGCTAGCACCAACCCAAACCCTCACCCCAACCCCAAAATCCTTGAGCCTCCTTCCTTACACCTTTTTTTCCTTATGCTAGCCTACAACATACCCCCAGCAGCCTCAATCCCCTCCACCTAGGGATGCTCCTAAAACAATTGGCCCTTGTCCTTGAGGTCACCGTAGTATTCCCTTGACCTCGGTCCTCCTCATCACTAATCCTTGTGGATTCCTAATCTCCTCTCTCAAACATCGGTCACCTTGTGGTTTCCCTTTTATCCCCTTACTCTTTCCCTTTCATCTCACACTACGTTCATTTTTTTGGGTATGTAGTAATGATTCCCTTGTCTCCTATATCTTTCCTTTCAGTGCCATCCCTCCTTTCCTTTCTCCTTTAGAAGCCTACTTACAAAATACCAAAATAATCAGTCAAGCTAATCTTATGTTGACACTTGAATGGATTGTTTGCATATTCACAATCATATACACTTTGCACATAAATACACATTCACCTTGGGGGGATGCTAGTTGGTACTTTATGCAAGTTATATTAAGTAATCACATTTCTATTTACTATTGATACTATAATGCTGCTACAAATACTTGGAGAGATAACTGATACATACTGTTGTACATGATAAATACACAAATGAAACTAATGATTGTTTCTTACAATAAGATGATGACTACTACTATTATAATTTGTCATTAAATTCATGTCATGTTACTGCATTTTGGAAGATATAAATGACTTGTATCTTTTATAATAGGTTTGTTTCAAATGTTAAATGGTAAGGAGTACTTTTATATTGGACAATATTATCTTATCACTCACACCATTTACACATAGTAAGTACTTATCTATATTATTGACTTACCTTGGAAAAATGCAATGTTGCAATAATACTCACACTATTCGTATTTAAGCTCATAATACATTTGTTCAACCCTTTGATTGAATCCATTAGGCACTAGTTGCTAAATCCCTTAGTTTGTGAGATACTTTCTTGCATCTAAGTGTCTTTTGCAAGTCACATAGTGGTCTCCCCTATGAGGTTTTAACTTCCAAAGCAGTTTGGGATAAGTGACTAAGGTGACAGTGGTGACTCTCCCTTCATATGATTACCGATGGCTCGTCCAGTCATTTCAATCGGTAAATTTTTTGTGCTGTTGTCGAGGACCTCAATTTGTTGAGGTGACTTACATGAGAAATAATTAAATTGTTGGTAAGTATTCAGGTACATTATTGTGTTTAAAGTTTTCATCTTTCACATTGGTTGACCTGATAAGTTTACCTTACGACTCTAATGAGAGCTCAGGTATGTTCCTTATTTCTTACCTTGGTAATGCTTGTTTAGAATAACATTGAAGTCCTTTCCTGGTGACAAGGACAAATTTCGAAGGTACACTCCTCCCTGACCTGAGGCATATATTGTTAAGAATAAAAGATTGGATTCAGGAGAGATTGGTAAGTGGTCAACTAGCTTTCGATACTCTAACTGATATACATAAGATTTTTGTTGATCCCAGTAATAAAGAAAGCATGTATTCCTTCTTTGCATTCGATTTCACAAATATTGTTGGATACGCTAACCAAATTTTGAAATTTAAAGGCATTAAAGAATTTCCTATGTTTTCTTCTCCTAATGCAATTTATGTTGCTCAACATTGGGATGGAAAAGGTGATTTATGCTCACTAATACTTCGCATCTAATTTTAAAGTCAAATTTTTTTATTCTTGTCTAATCGATGATGCAGTCGAGTGGTTCAAGTATTTACCTACTATTATAATAGTTAGTTATGCTGATTTAAATAAAAAATTCTTTGATAGGTGGCAAGAAAAGAAGAACCCATTATTGTTAAATAATGCATTAATGACTATGAAAAAAAGTGAAAATGAAACAATTGATAAGTTTGATCACAGGTTTGATAGGATTGTTCAATTATTTTCCATAGATTGCAAGCCCCCATATGCAATGATTCTTTCATATTATTTAAAATATTTCTCAGGTGATTTCATATTCGACCTAATCCTAGATAGACCAACTGATCTCCCATCCTCTAAGAAGAAGGCAAGGGTTCTTGATGATAGTTGCAAAGAGGAAGGAAGTCTAGATATGTCTGGATATTCAAGGACAAAGCCATAATGAAATCATAAAGATAAAGCCTCCACTTCCAGCAAAGGTCAATATCCAATGGACATCCTGATTGAAGAGATGCAATAGTTAAGAGTTTATATGACTCAAGAAAATACAAGCATGCAAAACATAATTATCTAGTTAGAAAGGGTCCAACAACCAAGTTAACCCATATTTAATTCGAATAACTTCAACAAATATTCTATGCAGCAGAGACCTCACTCCTTCTTGGAACCAACCAATGTGGAAAGTGAATTTCCATATTATTGCAGGGCATGCCGCAAATTCCATGATGAAATAACTTGTGCCCTACATTTGGAATACACCAAAAAAACACTCCATTCGAGGAAGATGACACATATGTATGAAATCTATTTGAAAATAAGCAGTTTGGTTTATCTAATGAGGATATGTAGGAAGTCAAAAGAAATTCAATTGATGCGAAAAAGGTAAACAAGATCCTTGGGGAAATGCCTAACCAAGAGCTAATCACGAAATTGTATGAAAATAGGACCCATGGTAATGTTTACCAAAGACAAAGGAAGCTCTAGTCAAGAGATATGGAAAGGGAAAAGGCTCATTTTCTACCCCCAGTAAGTTCAGGTAAGTCTCTGATTGATTTGGTTACTGATGAACCTATGAATATTGATGTTATAGGTAATCTAGGTTCTATGAAAGTTCATATGCTCCTGACAGAATTGGTCATGATTCCCTTGGTAAGAAAGGAGGTTATTGAGTTACTACATCTTCAAGAGGGACCTAAGAGAAATAATCAGGAATCAATCAAGCTGAAGAAAGAGAGGATGTACCAATTATATTGTCAAACATGTTTCCATCTAATAATAAGAATCCTACACACAAACCTTTCTTTATTTCTTTATGCATTGGTGATTGGATTTTACATAATTGCATGTTTTATTTAGGGGATATACTAGTGTTATGCCTTTATCTATGATGAAGAGGTTGGGATTATAGATGTCAATGTTATAGTTGATTTTACCACACTTCGTAGATCACATATTTATGGCCTTTCATGTCCCTCTGCAGACTCCTTGGACCCTCTTTGCTAATATGATACTTTGATGTCATGATTTCCTTGGTAAGAAAGGAGGTTATTGAGTTACTACATCTTCAAGAAGGGACCTAAGAGAAATAATCAGGAATCAATCAAGATGAAGAAAGAGAGGATGCACCAATTATATTGTCAAACATGTTGCCATCTAATAATAAGAATCCTACACACAAACCTTTCTAATAATAAGAATCCTACACACAAACCTTTCTTTATTTATTTATGCATTGGTTATTGCATTTTACATAATTGCATGTTTTATTCAGGGGATATACTAGTGTTATGCCTTTATCTATGATGAAGAGGTTGGGATTCTAGATGTCAATGTTATAGTTGATTTTACCACACTTTGTAGATCACATATTTATGGCCTTTCATGTCCCTCTGTAGACACCTTGGACCCTCTTTGCTAATATGATACTTTGATGTCCCAAGAAAGTAACCAAGAAACACCTGTTTATGTGTATACATGAATTTTAAAGCTATACTCACGTGTATACGCATATTTTGAGCCAAAACCCGCATACATTGGGAAATGTGCATAAGCCAAAAGTTTTTGGAGTTTTCCTCATAGAGTGTTGGATAAATTGACTCTTGGCCTTCCATATACCTTGAGAATGCTCGGACTCGACCCTCCATTACCTATTTGGATTGCTATATATTGATCCTCTTGGATACATTGAAGGAGGATAAATTGGAGAGCAAGGAAACTAGTGTTCATTATTGCCTCACTTGTTCATGCTTGAGTCTGCATCCCTTTGTCCCTTTGGAGCACACAATGCTTCTCATCCCAAGATTTCTTTTGCTTTGTAATATTTCCATTGAGATATAAAGGATTGAAGTGGTGGAGGCCCAGGTTGAGGAATCGGTTTCTCGGGTTCGAAGAAGTGCCGACGGAGGTTGTCACTATTGTATATCTATTTTATTAATAGAGATATCTATTTCCTATCCAATACATGTGCATAAATATGAATATTGTATCCATGGATGTATTTATTTTCTTACACATGATTGATTATATATGCTAGAGTAGGCCTAACACCTTGATATATAGCATGCTTGTCTTGTTTACTGTTGTTGAGAGCAAATTGTGAATACAAGTGTGTTGGAAAATATCAACGGGGATCTACATCAACCATCCGAAATAAGGTACGCTTCATATCCCTCAATGTTAGATGTCTTTATTTCTCTTGTAACACCCCAGTTTTGACCATGTTTGCATTAAATGTATATGATGTATATAGTGTAATTAATCATGGTGTGGAGCTAAAGGAAAAATCCCCACCATCAATTTAGCGTTTTATGTTTCGGCGATTAAAAATAATTGCGAATGGTATTTTGTGCTAGCCGACACATTATAATTTTGGACATCATGTAAATATGAAATTTAATTAAAAATCCACAACCAATTATGTCAATGCAAAAAATAATGAGATGGGGGCATGATTTCCTAAGGATAAGGCGGGGGGGTATTCAAACCTTTGGGCCAATGGGGAAAAGCCATATGTCAAATGGAGAACCCATCAAAACTGTCAAGTACCTTTCTTGTCTTATTCACCCAATAATTTATTATTGATAGAAAGTGGTTGAGTTGGCTATTGCATGGGGCAGGAAAGGTATGGCAGCCCAAATTCAAATTGGAGAAGCCATCAGTTTTTGGGAAACGCATTTTGACTCCTTGGGCAAGTAAAAACCCAAAAATGTTTGCCCATTCCAACATGCTTTCACGTTTTCATGTTTTCCTCACCATTTTCCTTCATGTTGGGCTCTTGGAGAAAGATGGAAATTCCTGTGTGTGTATTCATTCACATTTTTGGTTGCTTCATTTTCCTCAGGATGGGAAATTGTTTTTGTAATTATCAGTGGCTGGGTTTCCTCACCCACAATTTTGCTACATTTTCCCATTGTTTTTCAAGCTGGAAATCATTTTCTGGCAATGCCAGCAAGTGGGAGAAGACACCCATGATTGTTTGGGTGTTTTTGAGTCTTTTTTGGCCATTTTAGGGCCATAAATGTCTCTAGAAATAAAATTGCTGCTAAAGGGATGTTTTTACCCAGCTTTGTAATTCATGTTGTTGCCAAAACTATTTTTCCTCAACCCAGAATTTTGTATTCTATTGTCTATGCATATTTTTCTTTGATCTGAACTGGTTGGAAGTGGAATTAGGTCTGAACGAGCTTGATAAACCTAGTGTATGAAGGGGCCTCATAGACAGATCTAGAGGGGTTGGTTTTCTTCTTTGCACATCCTGAATAGCACTAGGATGGAAGGCATAGCCTGAGGGACTATGTAGCAGATAAGGGGATGATTCCTTGTGTTGGGTGTGTAGATGTTTAGAAGTCAAGTCAGATCTAGTGCATGTGTCCATAGCTCTGTGATTGAACTTACTAGCTTATCAATTCAGCCTTCCAACTCCCTAGCAGCCTGATAAACTCAACTATGTTTGGTTATGTGTGAGCCTGCTAGTGTTCCCTTATTCCTTGTGGGAATCATGACAAGCTTAGGGGTGGCAATGTTGCTGATATATTGATGAGAACACTAGCCTATGGTGTTGGTTATCTATGGGCAGACCTGGGTTTACTGTAATGTACCAAAAAAACCCCTAGCTCACTATCCCTTTCGGCGACAGACTGCAGAATGGCCTGAAGTCTCACCCGAAGTGATCCTAGATGGGGGGGTTGAAGACTCATGTGTCCTCAACCAGGTTCTGTAGCATCCTAGGTTTCTCTTGACTATGTTTAACCAGTTGAGTCTCTTTATAACACTATATCTCTCTTCCGCATAGACTCTGCTATGAGATGGACTCTTATCGCATCGCGGCTTCTCCGACGATGTGCAAACTTTCCTTTTTACTTGACTCTTTACCTGCGATATCCCACACCGCGGCTCCTATGACAGTGCGATATCACCTTTCTACACTGCGATAGCTTCTATGGTAAGACTTAATAGGACTCTCCAACTCTCATGATCCAATGACTTTCTTTTCTCTCTTATACTAGCTCAGCTAACCTTCACAAGGGTGTTAAACAACTTCACTCAGCCTCTACAGTCTAATATGCTCAACATCTATTGCGCTCAATTTGTGGAACTGAATATGCAGGAATCACTTGAAACTGTAACTGTTACAGTCTGAATCAAACACTGATACTTATATGCAGAATACTTAACACATCCAACTCATATTTAATCCTCTATGTTACTGTAAACTGAAGGATAGCATACACACATTCATTAACTGTTAGCTAAGCTCATGTAACATGTGAGAGATAGCAAATACGTAAACACAATCACATGAAATAGTCACACAATACACTGATTTTACGTGTTTCACTTCCAAGGAGGAAGCTACATCCACAGGAACTTGTTTTTATATTATATCTTGAGAGATTAAACACAGTTCCGCTACAACCTATTATGCAGCTCGAGATCTTCTAGGAAACTCCGCGTTCTCAGCTGGAGCCCTTCTCTCTTAGATCTATTTTCTTCTATTCTACTTTCTTCTTACAATATATCCTCTCTCTCTCTCAATACCTGTGGATTGTTACATTCATAATCAAGGAGTCGGCTACTGGTTACATTAAGATAATACAGACTGAATAATAGAACCAGAGCTCGACTCTTTTACAATATCTTACAATACATATGTCTAAAGAACTAGTTGTATTTCTCTCTAACTATCTAACGGTCTACTATATAACCTTTTACAATACAAAATACATGCTTATATAGGCGGCCCGAAGGTCTCACCCTGTTACAAAACTCTGGGCCTTGCCCAACAGTAACCCAAAAACCCTAACTGTGACAGTTGGCACATCTGTAGTTTGAACTGCCGCTTACTGGTCATACTGCAGCTCTTTGCAGTCTTCCATGCTTCCCAGCGCTGATCGTTGGTATGGGCACCACTTCCTCGGTCGCTCCCCTTCTGTCCTTTGTCTTCAATACCTCAGCCCGTTGCTCCTTTTCCTTTATGAGGGTAGCTCAGCCCTCCTGTCTTCGCCACTGCCTTAAGTGTAGTGGTTGACCTCTCTCTTCTCGGTCGCTTCCTGTACTGTTTCTTTTGACTTTCTTGTATCGATATAGCAGCTTTTCCTGTAGCTATGGGCCCTGCTCCAACAATACCCTAACACTTAATTGTGGCTCGTCCTCGAGACACTAACAACTGGCTTCTCTTGCTGTAGCTTCTCCTTTCCTTCCTGCAAAGTCCTTGCAAATATTTCTTGAAGTCCTGCAACTTCTTTTTCCATAGCTTTGACATAGTCTTGTGCCGCTTCAAGCATAACTTGAATAATGATGGAGTCTTCTGTAAACTTAGTTCGTAGTTCTCTCTTATCTTTCCTTCCCTCTTTTTCATACTCTCGCTCTCGTCGCTTGCAAGACCTTCAAGTGATTGCTTCACCTGGATCACCATCAAATCCCTAACACAAGATATATTCCAAAGTTGCATATAGGTCTTTTCATGGATCAACAGCTTCTTTAAGGATCTTTGAGCTTTTGAGAAGCCTTCCACAGATATCCTTTCCTACAAAAGCTATACAAACCATGAATTCCATTCCGAGAACAAGCCCTTGTCTGCATGCTGAAGTTTTTCTTGTTCGATTTGTTTTCCCCTTTCATTTTTCTTCTCAACAAATCGCTCTAGGTATTCACGCTGCGTATGATCTTCATATTTTCATTTCTTTGCTGCTGCAATCGCTTGTTCTTCTCTTAGCTGATGAAATAGGTCATCTTCCTTCCCCCTTTTCCTTCTATTTCTCATTTTTACTTTCTTCCTCTTTCTTTTTGTCGGTAGATTTCTTCTCATCATTCTTCTGCTCCGTTTTCTTATCTTCAATGATCTTCTCATCATTCTTCTGTTTTTCTGAGCCTCGGCTGCCTGTTTCTTGGTCCTTTTTTCTTTTCATGAGATCTTCTGGGAAACTCCACACACACAGTCGAGGGCCCTTCTCTTTCTTAGTCTCACTTTTCTTCTTCTCTGCTCTGAGATGGAATATTCTACTATCTGAGCTTGACCCCTCATCCTTGGCATCTTTCTGACCTATGGTTCACCTCATTTCACAACCTTGGGCGGCGTCGTCATAACAGACAAGAGGCCACCACTCTGGAATCGTCGCACAACGTCTTCTAAAGTTTCCTTCTCGGACATACACCACCTGGTGCAATACTCTGGACTGGTAATGGCTGCGAAATTGGTGAAACTAGCACTCTATAATTGAAGTATCTCTGCTTAGGCAAAACTCTTACAAATTGCTCTATAACTCTCAGAAATTGCTAAAGTAACCCTTATGTGTGAATGATCTATGTACTTATAACGAAGGTGATAATCTCTGAAGCAACAGTCACTTAAGCTGGACCCATCGACAGCATTTATTGCATGCACAAGACAACACCCGTCATTTCTATCCTCATTAATTGCTGAAAATATGATCAAATTTCCTTTGAAAATTGTGCATAGGCGCCGGTCTCAACCAAGATTTACCAAATCTGGGAAAATCACTATACTGTTTCCAAATCTAGGGTAACGGATAGCTATCATATCCGGTATTAACTGCTTGTCAGAGGGTGAAGTGGCTAGCCCACTATTCCTTTCCAAAATAGTCTACGTGGCATGGGGAGCATCGCATTGCTGCGATGTCACATGGCATCATCCTAAACCAAAAGCTTCATGCCAATTTTTTTTTTTTTTTAAGTGTAGACTAGTTATAGGTGCGATGTCTCCTTTCAACTACACTGGACATCTACACAGGCAATTCCCTGCTTTAAGATTGGGGGGTGGGGTGGCTATCACTATAAAGCTTAAGCCTACTACCATTAATGAAAGTAGGAACAAGCTCCCCATTCAGTTTACTGAGCTGAATAGCACCTCCTTCTGTAACTTGCTGAATCTGATATGGCCCCAACCAATGCGTCTTAAAATTCCCTGGAAACTTAACAAACTTACTGTCATAAAGGAGTACTAGGTCTCCTATCTGAAAACTCTTGCTCTTAATGTGGCTGTCATGCCAATATTTTTCTCGTTCCTTCTGCACTTTTTGATGAAATCCTGTGATGAATATGTCTTCTTCTAAGGCAAGCAACTGCGCTAACCTGTCATTCATCGTCTCTACATCAGCCATCTCAGTAATTTGAGCAATTCTTAAACTAGGAATAATATATTCCATAGGCATAACAACCTCTTGTCCATACACCAAGCTAAAAGGTGTGTGTCCTGTAAGTTTCTTGCATGTAGTTCTATAAGCCCATAATACAGCATTAACCCTGAGGTCCCAATCATTTCTTTGGCTGTTACAGATCTTAGTGAGATCATTTTCTAGAATCTTGTTAAAATCCTCCACCGTACCATTAGCTTGTGGGTGTTAGGGAGTGCTCTTATGGTGCTGTATTTGAAATTCCTCCGTCAAGGCCTCAATAGTGCGATTCAAAAAATGTGTACCTTGATCACTCATCAAAATTACTGGACATCCAAATGTACTAATGATGTTTTCAAAAATGAACTGTGCAGCTGTAGCAGCATCACAATTCCTTACTGCTTGGGGCTCTGCCCATCTGGTGAGGTATTCTGTTCCTGTGATGATGTATCTCGCACCAGATCATTTTCTAGGTGGGTTGATAGGACCCACGAAATCTATATCCCACTTGTCAAATTCCTGCAGCGTGATCTGTGGTCGCAGCGGCATTTAATCTCTCTGTGAATTTTTTCCTACCCTCTGGCAGATATCGCAACATCTGTAAAACTCCCTAATGTCTTTGTGCAAAGTAGGCCACCATAATCCTGCAGCTAGAATTTTCTGCGCAGTCAGATTTCCTGCGAAATGACCTCCTACGGTACCTGAATGTGCTTCCCTAATAATGGTCTCTTTCTCGTGCGCCATCACACATCTGCGCAGGACTTCATCTGGACCTAACTTGTATAATTGTCCTGCAATCAAAGTGAAATTTGCTTCTTTTACAACTAACTGTTTATTTTGCTGCTTAGTAAACTCAACTGGTGTCCACCCTTTGGTGAGAAAGTGGATAATATATTCGTAATACTCATCTGCAATCTGGATAGAAAACAATTGTGCATCTGGCAAATTATATTCTAAATTACTTGGTTCTTCTCCTGAGTCTATTCGCGATAGATCATCAGGTCCGGCATTTAATTTTCCTGGTTTTACAATAATTTCAAAATCATACTCCTGAAATAAGAGTAACCATCTACATATCCTTCCCCCTAACACTGGTTTATTGACCAAATACTTTAAAGCAGAATGGTCAGTAAACATCTTGAATGAGTCACCCAACAAGTAGTGCCTAAAATTTTGTAGAGCATACACCATAGCTAATCCTTCTCTTTCTGTAGTGGTGTAGTTCTTTTCTGCAGTAGATAACTTTTTGCTGGAGTACGCGATAGGGTGATCAATACCCCCTTCTCCTAGCTGTGTTAAGACAATCCCTAGTGAGATTCCAGATGCATCCACATGTACATGAAATGGCTTGTTCCAATCTGGGAATACTAATATAGGTGCTATAACCATCCTCTTTTTAAAAGTGTCTAAACTTTGCTGGCATTCCTCGTTCCATAGGAATTCCACGTCTCTCTTTAACAACTTTTCCATAGGTGCTGTGATCTTTGCATAGCCTTTGATGAATTTTCTATAGTAGCCGGTATGACCAAGCACTGTCCTCAATTGCTTGACTGAGTTGGGTGTTGAAAGATTTACAATGATGGCAATCTTTGCAGGATCTACCATCAAGCCTTGTCTGCAAATAATATGACCCAACAAAATATGAAATGGCACACAGAATCTAAATTTCTTCAAGTGAAGAGAAATCTGATATTGACTACATTTCTCTAACATGAGCCTTAAATCTCCTATATTCTTTTCGATTAATCCAAATACAGTCCAGTCATCAAAATAGACTTCTAAGAATTTATGGATGTATTCCTTAAATACAACAACTACTACTCTAGAAAAGATAGCTGGTGCATTTTTAAGACCAAAGGGCATTACCGTATACTAGAATGAGCCCCATTATGTCGCAAAGGTGGTCTTATGTCGATCCTCTGGATGGATTCTTATCTGGTGATAGCCTGAAAATCCATCAGTGAATGAGTAGATCTCCTGTCCACCCACATTGTCTAAAACTTCATCAGTGAAAGGTGTCGGAAATGGGTCATGAAGTGATGTGTCGTTGAGTTTGCACAAATTGACACAAATACTCATTTCTCCTTTGGTTTTCTTTTCCTGCACAACCATGGGACTAACCCATTCTCTCTCTTCTACTGGTTCAATAATGCCTGCTGCTAGCATATTATCAATCTCATCTTTAAATTTTTGTTTATAGCGAGGATTCAATCTGTATGGACGCTTCTTAACTGGCCTAGCATCCTCTTTCAAAGGAATTCATATGACTCCCAAATCTCCTACTATTCCCTTCATCTCTATGAACTTAGTGGGAAATAGGTCCTGATAGTTGTGTAACAGATATGCAATGTGTCCTACTGTTTCATCATCCCAATAGTCTCCAATAGAGGCAAACTTTGGTTCTGTTTCTGTGCCAATATTGATCTTTTTGATCTTGATAGGTTCTATGATAGCTGGAAACTCTAGCTTTGGTCCATCAACTTCACGATTCTCTTCAAACTCTAGAATGTTGATACTACGAGGATTCTCATCCTCATCTGTTGGATCTTCTGTGAAGTTGTAACACTCTAGCACTTGTTCTAACTGGATGGCCCAATCAGGCTGAGTATACACTGGTAGGGTACAATCTTCAAATATCTTAGCCTTTATACTACCTAGAGCCTGATCAATGCTTGGATACTCATATTCAAAAGTGAAAGTGAGTATAAAGCTGTCTATCATAACTAGCCATGAAATAGTTCCTCTGCGCAACTCTATCTTAGTGTACCAGTTCCTTGGGATTATGTCTAAAGTGTGAATGAATAGGTGAACCCATTCATCCTCTAGAATGTCCAACCAACTCTATTCACAAATCTTAATATGTGACCTGGGGTCACTTTCTCATGTGTATTTCTGCTGTAAGGGCTCCTTGTTATTAGAGAATCTGATCGCCATCAATCTCTTAAAATCATCCCATGATGCGATATGTTCTTTATGTGCTTGCCACCATCTTGCAGGTGTGGCTTTGACTGCAAGGTCAATAGCTGCCATCCTTTGCTCATGAGGACTTTCCTGCTCAAACTGTTGTAAAAAGTCATTAACATCCGCTAAGCCATGAAATGATGGAATATCCTTAACCTTTGTGCCAATCCATTGTAGTGTCTTAGTCATAAACGCACATCTGCGAGTTGAGACTTCGTAAAGTCTATTCTGCCAATTTTCTAAGCCAACATCTAAATCTGATGTGCATGAGCTGTTGCATCACCAACTGATATTTCCTTCTGTGGTGGGGTTGATGTAATCACTCTGATTAGAAGTCATCTGATAGAGGCTTTCCATATTACACACCTCTTCCTCTGCTCCGATGGGTTCAATATAACGAGGACCCTAGAAAGGATCCAACGGTGAGATGACTTGAATCTGATTATCCTCAAAAGTCATTTGTCTTTTCTTTAAATCGATAATGGCCATGTTATCGATTTCCCAATCAATACCTAGTAAAGCTGGGTATGGTCTGCTATCACCAATGATTTCTATGAATTCAAAGTCTACAAAGCTGCGAACTCCATCAATATCAACTGGTACTTGCGGTAATCGACCCAGTGGTGATACCCTTTCCTGATTGGTGAGTCATAGATGGATAGGTAATATGGCTAACTTAGGGCTACCCATTTGTTCCCATGTCTGCTTAGTCAGAACATTTACCTCTGATCCTAAATCTAGGATTACCTCATCCATTTCAAATTCTCCAATTTGCACTGTGAGTCTCATTTCTCTTCCGGTTCTTGTATGGCCCATAATATTATGAACAACATGTTGTGTACTACTCACGAAAGAAGGTTTGTAGTACTGGTCTATGATATGCTGAAGCTCTCCGATAGATTTCTCATTTCTAACGAGTTTCAAACAGCTCCACAGGAAGGATTGGACACTTCCTGTCAACTCATCTTCTTCACACCTTCCCGATGTGGTAGCCTGCGATGTCTGCACAGGACTAACGCCACAATGTTGCTGCTGTGGTGTGACCTTACAAGGAAATACCTGTGATCCTGATGCTATAGGTTCAATAAAGAACGTTTTAGCTTGCAGAAACATTTCTTTGTTCTTCTGCAGGTCAAGTGGTGTTGATTTATCACTGGCTTTACGCACCCACTTCGGACCTGTATTCTTTTCTGCATCCTGCGATGTCTTACTGGTAGAAGCACCACTGTGAGTCACAATATTGACTCTTGGTTCTGGTTCTTTCTTCTCAGCAACAATAAGCTGAATGTTCTGGTTTACTGCTGGCTTAGGGTCCCTCATCTTGGCTAGAAAGATAGGACATTCTTCTATAATATGCTCATAGGACTTGCAATATTTACATCTCGTAGTAGCGTTATGACAATCCCTAGCATAATGTCCTATGGCTCCACAGTTATAACAAATAATTGGTCCACGGCCATGGCCAAAGTCTCCACCATGGCCAAAGCCTCCACCATGGCCTCGTCCTCTAAATCCTCCTCCACGGCCAACATGAGCCGGTTCATGTTGTGGTCCTAATGCTGGACCTGATGTCTCTGAATGGACTCTGTAGAGGCCATGTTTTCTGTCTATCATGAGATCATAAGCTCTGCAATTATTTTCATCATGTCCTACTGACTTACAGAAGTTATAGTATAAGTTCTTAAGAGTTTGTACATACTTCTAAAGTAAAGGGCATTCTTGTGGTCTATGTCCTCTTGTTTTACATATCTCACACCATGGCCCTTGATTCTGTACTAAGGGGTTAGAAGGCCCACTTGCTAAATAATCAACAAATACTGCACAGTTATCTTTAGTATGGCCCTATCCTTTACACTTTGTACACCATAACTCTTGTGAAACCTCTTTTCCTTTCTTAATCTCATGCAGCTGTAAAGTGATATTGGCTAACTGATTTTGTAAGTTTGTCATACCTGTACTAGTCTTAGCTAGAGGTGAAGCCTCTAGTTTCATTGCCATCTCCAACACTTCATCCTGTGTACAGAGTCTCTATTGCATTAGTGGAAGTCTGATGTGAGGGAGTAGTGCTGCGATAAACCATTCCTTATGCTGCTCCGACGCAAACTCAAAGCTAACTTGGTCTATAAGGGATTTAAATTTCTGATCAAAGTCCCATACTGACTCTGTGTGTAACTATTTGATGTATTTAAGTTTTGTAATACATTGTGACTCAAACTTAGGTTTCTTAAATTCCTTAATCATGGCGGTCCTGACCTGTACGAGTGTTCTGGGCTATGTTGTCATATACTTCATATACCATGTTAAAGCTCATTCTCTAAGTGTAGTGGCCAACTGGACAAGTTTAGTATTATCATCTTGGATCTATTTAATGGTACATATGGCTTCACATAGGAACCAATGTTGTTCTGGGTCTTCTACCCCTGTACCTTTAAAGGTAGGTAATTTCATATCATCCCCCATTCTATTTCTACGTGGTGGATTCTGATTTGCTGTGTTACTACCACTTTGCGGTGTAACTGTAGTATGTATTGTGTGTGAACTACTAGATGGAGTTCCTGCGGAATTATTCTGAGTCCCGATTGCTTTCTGTGGGGTATAAGGGTGGTAAGGGATACCCCCTACTATTCTTTCTCTATTATTTTGACTCGGTTCTCTAGTACTATCTGAACTGTCTTCAAAGAAGGAAGATCTGAAATCTACTTTATACTTCTTACCACTACGTGTACATCCAATTTCTTCAAAATCACTCTCAAACTCTTGTGACATTACACTTACTTAATTTATTCATCTAAGAATATATCCAATACTCCTTTTTCATGTAATAACATATTAAGGAACAAGTTTAAAGAGGTCAAGTACTTACCGCGATATCCTTTGAAGAAGTACCTCTCCGCTTCGCTAAAACTCTTTCTTTGATCAACTACAAAATCTGTAACGAAACCTTCTAGCAAACTCGCAAGCCAGAAGTCTACTACCCGCGAAATGGGTTATCAACACTCTTCATGGTGTGAATCAGCTCTGATGTCCAGACAATGTTCCTTTTCTTCTTGAATATGTTCTTATCAGTCAACTTTGATAACCAATCGTACAACTCATTTGTATAGGTCACAAAAAATATCGTATGTAGGTCTGTGAAGATATGTTTTTGTAACCAGTCCTCTGTACTAAGCCTAGGACTCTTGTTTTCTTTTTCAGCAAATTATCTCTCCTTAGAATCAACCCAGTGGTTAAGTTCTTCTTTAGTATGATGCCAACAGAACATTATCTCTTCAATTTGTTCAAAACCAGCAACGGAACCATTTGTTGGTTATCTATGGGCAGACCCGAGTTTACTGTAATGTACCAACAAAACCCCTAGCTCACTGGCCCTTTCGGCGACAGACCGCAAAACGGCCTGAAGTCTCACCTGAAGTGATCCTAGATGGGGGGGTTGAAGACTCACGTGTCCTCAACCAGGTTCTGTAGCATCCTAGGTTTCTCTTGACTCTGTTTAACTAGTTGAGTCTCTTTATAAGGCTGTATCTCTCTTCCGCGCAGACTCTACTATGAGATGTACTCTTATCACCTCGCGGCTTCTCTGACGATGTGCAAACTTTCATTTTTACTTGACTCTTTACCTACGATATCCCACACCGAGGCTCCTCCAGCAGTGCGATATCACCTTTCTACGTTGCAATAGCTTCTATGGTAAGAATTAATAGGACTCTCCAACTCTCACAGTCCAATGACTTTCCTTTCTCTCTTATACTAGCTCAACTAGCCTTCACAAGGGTGTTAAACAACTTCACTCAGCTTCTATAGTCTAATATGCTCAACATCTATTGCGCTCAACTTGTGGAACTGAGTATGCAGGAATCACTTGACACTGTAACTGTTACAGTCTGAATCAAACACTGATACTTATATGCAGAATACTTAACACATCCAACTCATATTTAATCCTCTACATTACTGTAAATTGAAGGATAGCATACACATATTCATTAACTGTTAGCTAAGCTCATGTAACAAGTGACAAATATAAAATACGTAAACACAATCACATGAAATAGTCACACAACACACTGATTTTATGTGGTTCACTTCCAAGGAGGAAGCTACATCCACAGGAACTAGTTTTTATATTATATCTTGAGAGAGTAAACACAGTTCTGCTGCAACCTATTATGCAGCTCGAGATATTATGGGAAACTCTGCGTTCTCATCTGTAGCCCTTCTCTCTTAGATCTCTTCTCTTCTATTCTACTTTATTCTTACAATATATCCTCTCCCTCTCTCTCAATCCCTGCGGATTGTTACATTCATACTCAAGGAGGTAGCTACTGGTTACAGTAATATAATACAGACTGAATAACAGAACTAGAGCTCGACTCTTTTACAATATCTTACAATACAGATGTCTAAATAACTAGCTATATTTCTCTCTAACTGTCTAACTATCTACTATCTAACCTTTTACAATACAAAATACATGCTTATATAGGCGGCCCGAAGGTCTCGCCCTGTTACAAAACGGTGGGCCTTTCCCAACAGTAACCCAAAAAACCTAACTGTGACAGTCGACGCATCTGTACTTTGAATTGCTGCTTACTGGTCATACTGCAGCTCTCTGCAGTATTCGACACTTCCTGGAACTAATCGTGGGTATGGGCGTTGCTTCCCTGGTCACTCCCCTTCTGTCCTTTGTCTTCAATACCTCGGCCTATTGCTCCTTTTCCTTTATGAGGGTAGCTCATCCCTCCTATCTTCACCACTGCCTTAAGTGCAGTGGTTGAGCTCTCTCTTCTCAGCTGCTTCTGGTACTGTTTCTTTTGACTTTCTTGTCCCGATATAGCAGCTTTTCCTGTAGCTGCGAGCCCTGCTCCAACAGATGGTTGGGTGGAATGTTGCTACGATGTAGCTGGTTGCGGGACAAGATTCTTTCAAGATAAGTATTCTTGTCTATTTTATCTCTGCAATTGTATTTGTTGCTTAATGAAAAATGATGAACATGTCTAATGGGTTGAATGGATGAATTGCTTCCGCTGTATAATTGCAATTGTTATGCATATGTGCATGTTTTATTTCAATGCATTTTTATTTTACGTTCATGAGGCTAGATTGCGTGGATTAGCAGCACTATGGTCTCGTTCTCTCTCTAGTGGATGGGAGGGAATGTGACAACTCTTGCATATTTTAAAGGATTGATTTATGGTGGAATTTAGTCTATTGTGGTACACCCCAAGCCATAGGAAGTTTCTCTCCATAATAGAATTAGCGACTCTACAAGGGAGGTTCCTTGTTTTTCCTTTGGCAATTGGGTGCACAATGTGCTTGAGTTGCTCTCTGTTTCTCCCCGTTTTTGTGTCACATTTAGTAGCATGTTCATCCATTAACACTCCCCTATAGTCGTTTGACCCTTGCCCTAAGTTTTACAACTTTCTTCTCTGTATACACAAGCTTTTGTCTAAAATTCGCATACGTACACATGTAGTTGCCCAAAATTCATGTATACACGTGGGTTTTTGGTCAAAAGTCATATATACATGTAGGTTTTTGGCTAAACGTCACGTACATATGCTACTGTTCTTTGAACAATCTTGTACATCCTCCCTTTTGGTTGAGTTTGATGTTGTGGGAAGTTGTTGGGTGGGTTGTGAGTGTGGTTGGGTCTTCCTGGGTATTGATGTTGTCTGTTGACTGCTTCTTTTGTGACCAGAGACTGCTTTTTCATTGATTTTTCTTTGAAAATAGTTCTAGTCATTTATATCCTTTTTGTTTTACTATTAGTGCATTAGTATTTTTGTCACGATGTCTTTCTTGGCTGGTTTTTGATGCTTGCTGTAGAGACTAGGAATTTTAATGACTTTTCTTGCATTTTCATTCTTTTATATTGAAAATACAAAATAATTATATAGTTTCATTCTTACTTGCATCTCACATATGGATTTAAGGAGGTACTTGCATTGGATTGCTTGGATGAGAGTTGTGTTTAGGCATTCATATAGGAATAATTGCATTATGTTTTGAAGGAAAAACATGCATCACATGTAGTGGAATACCCCGTTTTCTCATTTATACAAAATTGCACTTGGAATTGTTTGTTAACACATTTATTTTCACTGCTGAGTCATAATATCATTGGTTGCATGGTCATTTCCCTTTGAGTAATCATAGCCACTAAAATCAACGCTTGATTTAAAATGAATTACACATTTTTCTTTGGTAGGGTACATCAATAAGATTAGGTTTTAGAGTCTTGAAATAGTTCATTCTGAGTTAATTCTCCAAGGCTACTAAAGGAAACAAGTAGGCGTCTTTCAAGGTGAGAAAGTGAAATCTTTGGTATAATTAGTGTTCTCAGGAGGCCCCTCTTACATAGGAGGTAAGAACAAGGCAGCATACATGATTGTGGTTGGGATAGCCCCTGACCACTTTCTATGAGCATTTGAGATATTTCAAGGATTGTATTCGTATCTGGGGGATTTTGAGGTACCAGTTGGTGCTTTCTAGTTTCGGGATTTGCTACCCTACCCATATGGTTGATCCTACCTGTGACTGTCTTTCTGAGCATTGGTTATATTGGGGTGACCTTAGTTTCCTTACCTAGGTATCGCAAGGGGAACTTGCAGAGGTTATTCTATGAGTGTCGTAGCCAGGAAGGGGTCAGACAGCAAATTCGCTTTACGCGTTGAAGCTAAGGGCCACTATAATTGGTTACACACCTCTTCTTATAGTGTATGGGAGTTTCGAGCCTCTCCTAGGTGAGGCATACCTACTACATTCAAGAGCTCACTTATCCTCCCCTTGGCTTGCTGTTTGTGCACTAGTTGGATTTCGAGATCGCGGTTACTTGAGTATATTTATGTTCTCTTGATCTCGGGTCCTTTTATGTTCGACATGCTTGACATCACTACTAGTATCCCGTCACCTACTCTTGTTCCTACTACGGAACCTAGTGTTGAACTGGGGAGCACCACGACCCCCTATCTTTCTCATAGATTCGGGAGTGGTCATATTACATCCTCTACTCCATTTGCAGAGGATTTTCACTCCCTTCGTCTGGTCTTAGCACTAGTGTTCAGCCTCATGGGGGTGGTAGTCGATACATGAACGTTGGGTCTACACTTTACATTCCTTCTTATGTCCCATCGTCCACCACACTATTTCTTTTGAATGTAGTTGCCATGATCAATCCTCCCTATATCCTATAGTTGGACTATTTAATGATTTTTTTCAAATGTTTTGGACTAATATAATTGTCATGTAGGGTCCATTTTTGTATACTCTCTCCGAGTTCTTGACCTTTTCTCATCTATTACATGTATAATTTTGAACTGCCATATAGGTTAGGACTACATTTCCACTTGCATTATGCATTTCCTTATGACCATTCCACCTTGAATTCAGGTACAAATCCACTTCATGATTTCATGAAACCTTCAAAATGCTATGTAGAAGTGACATTATGTAAGTGGTAGATATTTCCTATATGTGGGCACCCTAGTTAGATCCCATTTACATTCGGTGCCCATGCTGATATTTATCCTTTAGGTTTCAGGAGTAGGATTATAATCCCACCATGTCCTTGAGAAAGAGCTTCATACTCCTCTTGAACTTTATGCTGGCCATTCCCCACAGGGAATCCCTTGTATATCAAGTTGCAATTGCATTTCATGATTTTTCTTTCCTTATTCAGCTTTATGCTCGCTCCCTGCTTTAGAGTTATAATCCATGTAGCCAATCTTATCTCAATCCTAGCTGAGAAGAGCCTTTTTATATCCTTTGCAGCTTGATCACCCCTTACCGGGAGGATGTTAGATTTTTATCATTCAAGCTAGCATTATCTTAGTATCTTTAACTGAGAGAATAACAAGCACAACAATCAAACATAAGAGACAATGGACACAAATATTTTCCTCAGGGAAACCATAAAGGAGAAAACCCCATAACTTCCTCAGAGATAGAATCAGCACCAAAAGTAAAACCACAAAACAGTATGATGATCTATCTCTCTTGTCCTAGCTACTTCTTCTCTCTTAGATATGCACTACAACTGAGTATGAGTGAATGTGTGATAAATAGAGAGGCTCACTCTCTATTTATACTAATTCTTGACTTGACAATAACTCACTAGGGCTGACTTCTCTAGGAGATTCTAATAACCCTAGGGCCCCACAACTATGGGGACTTTAACCCTTGATCAATAAGGAGGGTTACCCACAATGAATTTACATGACTTGTTTACATTATTGAATCTCCCAATAGGAGCATTGGGGTATGACATGACTCAATTACATTACAGATACTTCCTGGAATAAACATCGGGGTACAATACATAAAATATACAAGTGAATACATTCCAAAGTTATAGTTACATCAACACTCCCTCTTAACTAGGAAGGTATTCTCTCGACACAATTATCAGCACAATTCTTCTTCTCTGTATCATCTGGATCATCGTCAAGTTATCTTCATCTTTAAATCTAGATCATCACTGGATTTGAATCATCACTGGATCTGGAACATCACTAGATCTGGATCATCTCTGGATCTGGATCATCTATGCTGGATCATCATCACAAGTGCTATCTCTCTATTCTTCTAGTCATCAGAAGTTCTACAGATCCATCCCTTTTTCATGCCGGCTGTAGGCCTAGCCTCCATGTAGGTCTTCTTCAGCACTTATATCTGACCATACATGGGAGGAACACATCCACCATACATGTCATAAAGGCACGCCATCACTCACATCTGTACATGAGAGGAACCAATCCAGTAATCTATGTCAAAAAGGCCCAACACTCACATCTTACCATGAGAGGAACCAATCCAGCATTCATGTCAGAAAGGATCTGCACTTACATTCGACCATGCGAGGAACCAATACAACATACATGTCGAAAGGGCTCTACACTTACATTTGACCATGCAATGAACCAATCCAAGATACATGTTGAAAGGGCTCTGCACTTACATTTTCCCATGCGACGAACCAATCCAGCATACATGTTAGAAGGGCTCTCCACTTACATCTGCCCATGCGAGGAACCAATCTAGCATACATGTCAGAATTGCTCTGCACTTGCATTCGATCATGTGAGAACACATCCCATAGTCACATCAGAATGGCTCTTAGCTCTAGGCTGAGTATTCCTGGTAACTAACCAGGTGCCTCCATTCTGCTAGAGAATGGCCTTCAACACTTATATATGATCATGTGGAAACACATCCCTCAATCACATCAGAATGGCCCTACACTGATCATGTGGTAACAAAACCCACAATCATATCAGAGCATCTCTGCACTTACATCTGACCATGGAAGGAACCAAACCTCTCACCATGTCAGAATGGCTCACGGACTCATCACTTCCCTTTGGAGGGAACCTCGATCTAGAGAACACCAAGCTTCTCCTTGAAGTACTCAAACTTCACTCTGGCTAATGGCTTGGTCAACACATCAGCTATCTCTTCATCCATCTCAACATACTGGAGCTTCACTGCTCCTCTCTGCACCATATCCCTGATATAGCGATATTTGATCTTGATATGCTTCGACTTGTCATGGAACACCTAGTTCTCCGACAACTTCACACAACTCTGGTTGTCGCAATATATACAATTAGCATCTAACTGGAGATCAAACAAATCAGAAAGTAGCTTCCTCATCCGTACTACCTCACAACTAGCTAAACAAGCTGTGACATACTCTGCTTTAGCTATACTCAGTGCCACGTAGGACTGCTTCCTACTAAACCAAGAGATCACACATGATCCCATACTGAAGCAACACCCTAAAGTTCTCTTCTATCTATGGTACCGCCTGCCCAATCTGAATCAACATAACCCTCCAGGTTAATCTTCTGATTCGCCTTATACTTGATCCCATAATCAACTATACCCTTTAGGTACCTCATAATATGCTTTGCAGCAATCAAGTGAACATGTCTAGGATCTTTCAGGAACCGGCTCAATGTGTTCACATCAAAGAAATATCTGCTCTCATATTCGTCAGGTACATTAGGGACCCAATCATCTGATGATACATCGTAGCATCAATCAAATCTGATGAAGAATCACTTAGAAGCTTCATGTTCGATGCCATAGGTGTGGTCATGGCCTTGCAATCCATCATCCCAAATCTCTTTAGTATATCTACTGCATACTTCCCTTGTCTGAGGGAGATTCCATCTACATTCTGCCACACCTCCATGCCTAGAAAATAGTGTATCATACCCCAAGTCCTTCATTTTGAACTTAGAAACAGGCTTCCTCTTTGTATCAGTAATCAACCCATCTCCACCTGTTACAAATAGGTCATCTGCATACAGCAGCAGTATCATTGGGTTCCCTTCTTAAACCTTGTGGTAAAGGTTGGAATATGCTTTACATTTGGTAAATCCCAAACTAGATAGAAAGCTATCAATTCTTCCATACCATGTCCTGGGTTCTTGTTTTAAACCGTACATGGATTTCTTCAATTTACAAACATGAGACTCCCTGTCATGTGTCTAAAAACCAAGTGGCTTCTCCACATACACTTCCTTGTCCACTACACCATTCAAGAAAGCAGTCTTGACATCCATCTGGTGTATCTTCCATTTCGTCACTGTAGCCAGAGAAAGTGCTAATCTGATGGAAGTGTATCTGGCTACAGGTGCAAAAGTTTCTTCATAATCTATTCCTTCTTTCTGGGAGAAGCCATGAGCCACAAATCTTGCATTGTATTTCTCTATGCTACCGTATGCAGCATGATTTATCTTGTAGATCCATTTGGAAGTCACAACAGACCTCCCCTCTGGTCTTGGGACAACATCCCAAACATCATTCTTCATGATCGACTGGTACTCCTCAATCAAAGCATCCTTCCATTCTTTCTTCTCTGTTTCTTCTTCATAGTTGGAAGGTTCTTTATCAATGAAGTCACACAATAGTGCTACATATCCAAATCAGGACATGATTCTTTTTCTTTCTTTATGTGTTTCTTCTGGAGCCCCATATCTTTCTACACCTTGGATAGCCTCTCATACCCATGCAGGTTTCCTATTGTGAGAAAACTTCTCCTCGAGTGGATCTGTAGGTTCCTGAGTTTCCTCTATTTCTCGATCTTCATCTTGATTTACATCGTTCATAGTTGTATCTTGAATTCTGGGTACTTCTATTTCTTCAGAGTCTTCAACTGGTCTCTTTCTAGATTTGTTGTAGGATGAATCTTTGTTGAATGTTATGTCTCTACTTATGTCGATCTTCTTGAATCCTGGGAAGTATATTATGTAAGCTTTCAAGCTTTCAGAGTATCCCACAAATATACCCTTGTTTCCTGAAGGATCTAACTCTGACCTCTTTTCTTTTGGAATGTGTATGTACACTAAACAGCTGAATATTCTGAGATGCTGACTTCTGGTTTCTTGCTAGAGAATACTTCTTCAGGTGTCGTGTTCTTGAGTATTTTATGCGAAGTATGGTTATGTACATACACAACTGTTCTAGCAGCTTCTACCCATAGATGCATAGGAAGATCTTGATCATGAAGCATTGCCCTTGCAGCTTCCATAATCGTTCTATTCTTTCTTTCTACAACCCCTTTCTGCTGTGGATTATATGGAGTGGTTAAATCCCTCTTAATCCCCGAATCTCTGCATAATTCTTTGAATTCATTTGATGTGAAATCGCCACCATTGTCTGATCGAAAGGTCTTGATTTTATTTTATCTATGATTCTCGATCAAAGCTTTCAACTCTTTGAACTTGTTGAATACTTCATCCTTGTTTTTCATGAAGTATATCCATTTCTTCCTAGAAAAATCATCAATGAAAGAAACATAGTATACATACCCACTTAATGAGCTGGATGACATCGGACCAAATACATCGTAGTGAATGATTTCCATGATTTCTTTTGCTTTTCTTTCGCTACTTCGAAATTTCTTCTTTGTGTTCTTTCCTTTCACACATCCTTTGCAAACTACTTCATGTTTTGTATGAATTTATGGAAGTCCTTCAACAAATTTTCTTACAAGTGGTAGTTGGCCCAAGCTTGTTCTAGTTGGCCCTTCAATTTGTATAATCATCCATCTTGCTCTCCAATTACTATTGCATCATCAATAGTATTTCCTTTGGCCATATGATGACTTGACCATCTACAAATGCAACCCTCATGCCTTTTTCATCCAATGCCAATATGGAGAGAATATTCTTCGTTAGTCCTGGTACAAACAAGACATCCTTCATTTTCATAGGCTTTCCAGAGTCTAGGTTGTATGAGGATTCACCACTACCTTTTATGGGATATTGGTAGTCATCCCCAAGTTTCACCTTATGGGGTGAATTATGTTTAGATATTTTCTCAAAAGATTCCTTGAATCTTGTCATGTGCTTGGAAGCCCCACTGTCAATAATCCAATCTTTGCTTCCATGTGTGACAGTTCCTGTGAGAGCAGAGATCAGAACATATTCTTCATCACTTGAAGAGTCTTCACTTTCTTGTTTAACTCTTTTTCTGGGAGGATCATCATCCTTAGCAATGTGAGCATGATGTTTTCTTTTGGATTTCTTCTTCTTCTTAGAACCACTCTTATTCATGGGACAATTTCTAGCAAAGTGTCCTCTTTCATCACATGTATAGCATCTGAGTTTGGATAGATCCTTGTTTGTTCTTACAGAATTATCTTTCTAGTGAGAATTCTTACCTTGGTGATGATGATTGTCCCTTATGCTTTTCTTGGAGTGTACTGTGAGAACTTGATCTTCATTTTCCATCTTTTCTTCTCGAGCTACTATTCGAGCTTCTTCTTGTGAGCATTTTTCCCACAGACTGTTGAACTTGATTAGCTTCTTTATATCACAAATTCCTTGGATGAAACAATCGCATGACCTAGGGAGAACATTCAAGGTGGTCATCACAATATATACATCCTCCACTTCTTAATCTACTACTTCAAGTTGTTCTTTGATCTAGGAGACCATTCTAAAGTATGACTGTATGGTCTCCTCATTATGGATCTTTACATTCTTCAACTGGTTCCTCAAAGTCATCTTCTGGTTTATGTTCTTCCCTTCAAAAAGTTTGGTCAGGGCATCAAACATAGCTTTAGGTGTCTTTAGGAAGGACACCTATGGTATGAGGTGATCCTTTATTAAATCAGCAATAATCCTCTTAGCCATGACCAATTTATTCTTGTGTAAGGCCTTAGCCTCATCTCCCTCTGGAACTAAAACCTCTTTAGTGATGTAAGAGTCCAACTCATTTTCTTCTAGGAATAAGGAGATCCTATACTTCTAGGCTCGAAAGTTATCAACTACCTCAAGATTTTCATCAACCTTAGTATGATGAGACATCTTAATATAGAACCTCAAATGGAAATAGAAAATATTTAGATCTTACCAGGTCAAGATGTCGGAACTGGATCTGGAGCTGAATTTATGTAGTGCTAGTTCAGGAGCAGATTAGGGTTTGACTTTCCCGGAGTTCTACCCAACCAAAAACTTTGATCTTGATCTCTAAACTTTGATTTTGAGGAGGATATCAATCTATGTCTAGGATCACTCAAAAATTCCACTTCTATGGAAAGCCTTGATTTTTGATAGTAGTGTCGAGTCTAAAACTGAAAAATGCTCAGAATCAGATTCTGCTTCGACAAAAAGATGCGCCTTAGAGATGAGAGTCAGCCCAACCTTCTTTTGATGAAAATATGTGGAGAAAGATCCAAAAAGTAGGAATCCCTAGTTTCTGCAGCTGCAAAGTGTCTTCTTCTCAAGTTAGCTCTAATACCATGCTATATTTTTATCATTCAAGCTAGCATTATATTAGGATCTTTAAATGACATAATAACAAGCACAACAATCAAGCATAAGAGATAATGGACACAAAGATTTTCCTCAGGGAAACCATAAAGGAGAAAACCCCACAACTTCCTCAGAGATAGAATCAACACCAAAAGTAAAACCCAAAAATAGTAAGATGATATCTCGACAGTAGTAGTGTCTCTCTCTCTTGTCCTAACTACTTCTTCTCTCTCAGTTATGCGCTACAACTGAGTGTGAGTGAATGTGTGATAAATAGAGAGGCTCACTCTCTATTTATACTAATTCCCTACTTGACAATAAACTTACTAGGGCCAACTTCTATAGGAGAATATAATAACCCTAGGGCCCCACAACTGCAAGGACTTTAACCCTTGATCAATAAGGAGGGTTACCCACAATGACTTTACATGATTTGTTTGCATTATTGAATATCCCAATAGGAACATCAGGGTATGACATGACTCAATTTCATTACAGATACTTCCCAAAATAAAAATTGGGGTACAATACATAAAATATACAAGTGAATACATTCTGAAGTTGCAATTACATCAACAGAGGAGACCTCCCCTTGAGTGTCCTTATCCTGCACATGATTCCTTGCATTAAGCATAGGTATATTCCACTGCTTGGAGCTAGTTTTCTTTTTCATGACACTCCTCTCCTCCTAGATGTATACTATAAATCACTTTTATTCTTTTTCAATAGTTTTGACATCGCAAAAAGTCTAAAAAAATCTAGACGGGAAATGATATTATCTTTGGCAGCTATCGAGTCATGTCGCCTTCAAATAGAGCACTGTATATCACATCCATTGGTTGGGTTGTTAGTATGACTTTAGGAGATGTACTCATTACTTTGATTTTTTCTCCACCGACTAGTTATGCTTCCAATCCCTATGGAACCTTTGTTGATGCCTCATGTTTCCTAGAGATGTCCTAGTTTGCATATCAAGTCTATGTTTCCTACCTTCAGTAACCATTTTCCTTATTCTCTTGTTTAAAGGAAGTTTAGCCTGAGTCCACCATTCCTCAGTTATATTGACTTTGCATGTCGTCCATTCTCAGTACAGTTACTGGTTTGTGCACATATTGTTCGTTTGAGTTCTTCCACATTATTGAGCGTTTTCAAGTACCTCGTGTTGGTTGATGGGGTATTCCCTAATGCCCTCCTTCTAGCGGATTCCATTCCATTGAATTTAGATCATTTATTCTGGAATAGGAGTCTAGAGTCAATTTGAGTTCCTTGAGACTTATAGTCATGAGTGGTAGGTTCTCTCACCATCAATAATTTTGGGAGTACATCAATGTCCCTTGATCGATGGATTGTTTCAAGTGTTCTAACTCAACACATCAATTCGCACTTGTTAGATTGCACACTGTACCTTGATTCTCGTTATCATTATCGGTGGGATATCTCGTGTCTATTAATGATATACATTAATGACTGGTAATTAGACGATGGACTATCATGTTCGACCTTGACACCTTTATTCACATGATAGGACATGTACTCATAATGGTTTGCATAGAAGACCTTCGAGATTGGTGGCATGCCACATATGCTACCTCCTTGATCGTGCCAGTATTCATGAGATGTCATCTATAGTGACCAGAGTCCACTATATATATGAAATCTTCATCCATTATGTATATCTTGATTCATTGTATATTGTACATGGAGATGACCACACATGACATATGTATATAATTCCTATTCATGGCCATTTTACTCTTATGTATCTGGGACTTCTATATGTATATTTTCAGTTATATGCAGAGATTGATCATTAGATTTGTTAGAGTAGGGTCCCACAGCTACAGGAAAAGCTACTGTTTTGGAACGAGTAAGTCAAAGGTAACAATACCTGAGCGGCCGAGAGGAGAAAGCTCAACCACTGCACTTAAGGAAACGGTGTAGACAAGAGGGATCAGCTACCCTCATAAAGGAAAAGGAGCAATGAGGCCAAGGTATTGAAGACAAAGGACAGAAACGGAAGCAGCGCCGGTACCCACGGTCAGCGTTGGGAAGCATGGAAGACTGCAGGAAGCTGTGCTATGACGAAAAGCATAAGTTCAAGTACAGATACGTCGACTGTCACAGTTAGGGTTTTGGGTTACTGTTGGTAGAGGCCCATAGTGTTGTAATGGTGAGACCTTCGGGCCACCTATAAAGAAATGTATTTTGTATTGTAAAAGGTTAGCTAATTAGCTATTCAGCTAGTCGGACAATCTATTAACTAATTAGCTATTCAGCTAGTCAGTCGATGATCTGTTAGCTCATAGATCTTTTGTATTATAGAAGAGCCGAGCTCTGGTTCTGTTATTCAGTCTGTAGTATCTTACTGTAACCAGTAGCTGACTCCTATAGTATGTATGTAACAATCCGCAGGGATTGAGAGAGAGAGAGAGAGAGAGAGAGAGAGAGGAAGAGTATATTGTAAGAGAAGCAATATAAGAAGAGAAGAGATCTAAGAGAGAAGGGCTCCCAGCGGTGTGCGCGAAGTTACCTAGAAGATCTCAGCTGCATATGAGGTTGCAGCAGAACTATGTTTACTCTCCCAAGTTATAATATATAAACCAGTTCCCGTGGATGTAGCTTCTACCCTGGAAGTGAACCACGCAAAATCAGTGTGTTATGTGATTGCTTCATGTGATTTTGTTACTTAGTTGCTATCTGTTATCTGTTACATGAATGCCGTATATCAGTTAGTAAATGTTTGTATGTTCTCATTCCTTTACAACATTATAGAAGGTGAAAGATGAGTTTAAATGTATCAAGTGTCTACTTATGAGTTGATCAGTGCTTGTTTCACATAGTAATAGTCACTCTATTAAGTGTTTCCAGTATACTTATTCAGCAAGTTCAGTATAGCGATGTAAGTGTGTTGAACCGTGAAGTGCGTGTAAGGTTGCTTAATACCCTGTTGGAGGTTAGCTGAGTTATTCATCCCAGTGAGAAACCCTTTGGACCTTGAGAGTCGCATCAAGCAGTACTATAGGAGATATCACATTGATAGAAGGTGATATCACATCGACAGTGGAGCTGCAGTGTGAGATATCGCAGATAGTGAGAAATGCAGAAGGGAGAGTTTGCGCTTCGTCCTAGTCGCTGCGATGCGATAGGAGTCCTCCCCCTATCAGAGTCCGTGAGTAAGAGAGAACTGTGACTCGCAGAGAGATCTCGCTAGCTAAGAAGAGCCGTGAGGCACCAGGATGCTACAGAACCTGGTTAAGGACACTTGAGTCTTTAGCCAAACCATCTAAGATCACTTTGGATGACACTTCAGGCTGCTCTGCGGTCTTTTTCCGAAAGGGCCAGTGAGTTAGGGGTGTTGTTGGTACATTATAAGTAAACCTGGGTCTGCCCATAGTAACCAACAATATTATACTGATGAGTGGCTAGTTCTTCCACCTGGGTCTTCATTACTCCACTTATGGGATGGATATAATGTATTTCGGCCATCATGTCACCCTTATGACCTCACACATCAGGGGGCATCTGTTATAGCAGATTTTACCACACTTGGTAGATCACATCTTTATGGACTTCCATGTCCCTCTGCAGACTCCTTGGACCCCCTTTGCTCATATTATACTTTGATGTCCCAAGAAAGTCCCCAAAAACTACCTATGTATGTGTATACGTGACTTTTAAATCTATACTTGTGTGTATACGCAACTTTTGAGCCAAAAAACCCGTATATTGGGAAATGTGGATAAAACCAAACATTTTTGGTTTTTTTCTCATAAAGTCCCAACTAAATTGACTCTTGTCCTTGCATATGCCTTGAGAACGCTCGGACATGACCCTCCATTTCCTATTTGGAGTGCTATATATTGATCCTCTTAGATACATTGAAGGAGGATAAATTGGAGAGCAAGGAAACTATAGTTCATTGTCACCTCACTTGTTTATGCATGATTCTGCATCCATTTGGAGCACACAGTGCTACTCTTCCCAAGCTTGCATTTTCTTTGTAAGCTTTCCATTGAGAGATGGAGGAATGAAGTGGTGGAGGCCTAGGAGGAGGACTCTATTTCTCGGGTTTGAAGAAGTGCCGGCAGAGGTTGTCACTATTGTATCTTTGTTTTATTAATAGAAATATTGATTTCCTATCCAATACATGTGCATAAGTATGAATATTGTATCCATAGATATATTTATTTTCTTATACATGATTGATTATATATGCTAGAGTAGGCCTAACACCTTGATATATAGCATGCTTGTCTTTTTTTCTATTGTTGAGAGCGAATTGTGAATACAAGCATGTTGGAAAAGCTCAATGGGGATCTACATCAACTATCCAGAATAAGGTATGATTCATATCCCTTAGTGTTAGATGTCTTCATTGCTCTTGCATATTGGAAAGGATTGATTTCTGGTGTCATTCAGTCTATTGTGGTACAACCCAATACATAGAAAGTTTCTCTCCATAACATTCAAGACTATACATGAATGTTTGCGCTATGGATTCTAGAGAATTAAAAGCTTGTGGCGTGGTAGTTGATGTCCTAGTACGACTAGCTATCCATCGCAACATAAGCATGAAAATGGATATTGTGGTAATTGATCTTCCAGAATCTTGGGGAATTCTCTTATCATGAAATTTTGAAGCATACCTAGGAGGTAGCCTACATATGGATCTATCTTATGCTACTATTCCCACTACGAAAGCAAGTTACATCACTCTACAAAGGGAAATGATGAGGCCATGTAGAAGATCCTACATAACCTAAGAACGAATATATTTACCAACATGACATTGACTCTTATGTAGTACTTGCTGCAGACATTCCTCCTCAAGAAAAAATTGATACATTTTGGATATTATATTTTGATGGGGCCAAGTACCAAGAAGGTATGGGCTCAAGTATCGTATTAATTTCCACTAAGCATGAGAAGCATTGTTATTCTTTTAAATTGGAATTTTATGGTACAAATAATGTTGTTTGATAAGCTCTTCTACTTGGGATAAATGTTGCAAAGGATTATGGAATTCAATTATTACATGTTATAAGTGATTCTGGCCTAGTTTATGTCAAGTAAAAGGCATTTTTTCTTGCAAAAAGTGTAACACCCCGGTTTTGACCCCATTTTCATGATGTATATAATGTAATTAATCGTGGTGAGGAGCTAAAGGAAAAATCCCCACCATCGATTTGGTTTTGTATGTTTTGGCAATATGGATAGTTGTCGATGGTATATCGTGCTATCTGTCACATTATAGTTTGGCATCATGTAAATACGCACATCAATTAAAATAAACCTACAACCAGCTACGATGGTGCAACGTTAAAATGAAAAGGGCATGATTCCAAAGGATAAGGGGGGGGGGGAATGATGAACCTTGAGTCATGGGGGAAAATCCATGTGTCACCACCCTGTTTGATTTGGCCACCTTCCCTTGTCTCATCCAACCACCTTTTTAATGATCTGCTGAGTTGTTGAGGCATTTATTGCTGGAAGTGGAGGGTGGCAGGATTGTCAGTCTTTGCCACATGCTCAATCCACCAGTCCTCTCTCCACCTTCATGTGGGTAAGGGAACCCTCACTACACACTCTCTGGGGGTATTTTGGGGTTCACTCTCACGCAGGGGATGCACATAGCGGGCCGGTTAAACTACCTCATGCATGGAGTCGATGTTTTTGCCTCCACCATTGTCGGACTGTGAAGAATCACTATGGGTTTCCTTTGTTGCTAATGGAATATTATTTTCCATATTTGTTGGCCGCGTTCTTTCCCCTCATGCACAGATTCATGGGGAGTCGGTTCTTTCCCCATTTCTGTCAGTGTAACTTTCTTCAGCGTATGCGTTGAGGAGCTATGTGCTATGGGCTTTTAGATGTTGGACGGTCGTTGACTTCCACATCCATTGGTTGAGTCCTCCCATGTCTATGCTGGGAGTTTTGCTTCTACCCCAACTGTGGATTGTGTAAGGTTCTCATCGTTTCCTCATCAGATTGTGGTCTACATTTATGTCCTTCTTTTGCCCAAGATTAAGAATCAGACTTCTCTCTTGTTTTGAGCCTATGTAAGGATGCAATAGTTTTCATTATGAGTTTGGGCTGTCGATTCACCCTGTTTTTGGTTTCTTCTTGGTTTCTAAGGCAACAAACATCTTTTTTGGATTGTTACTAAGTTTTTTTGGCCATGCTAGGGCCAAGAACAACTCGAGAGTGTGGTTGGACCTGAACTGTGTTTCGCCTTTTGTTTGGGATTGTCACCCGGTTGTCTTTGCCTTCTTCACAGAGCTGTGAATGGATTGTTTTTCTGCGGTACGTAGTGGTTGGTATTCATATCGTTGAGAGTGGGATTAGAGGCTAGGTATGCTTGAGAAGACTAGTGTTGAGGCCACCAGCTTAGCATTTACCTTCCCTAGCTCCTTGACGACCTGGTAAACCCCACTGTGTGTGGGTTTGGCTGATTGTGTATCTTGGTGTTGGCCTCCCAACAAATCCCTTTCCAAACTATAAGGGAAAGGGAACCCACTAGAGAAAATATTTGAAATCTATAGCTACCGATTTCATTTTTGTAGCTTTCGGCTGCAGATTTTCTGTAACTGAATTTCACGAGTGTGGAATGTTTTGGATTCCAAGCTGATATTTCAACAACTTTTCTCAATTCCAAGCCTTTATTACTTTATTGATCAAATGATCATATTGACAAATTCAGATTAATTATCTAAATACTCAATTCAATATACATCTTAAAAGATACATGTGAAGGTTTAGAAATGAGCATACTTTTCCTTTTTTTTTTACATTCGGCGAGGCAGGTGTAAAGTGCATATCTGCGTTTTCACTTGAACTTGTATACTATTACAATCTCTTACTAGCTCTTCTCATTAAAATTTTCATGGTATTCTTTTAAATTCATTCGGTCCTTTGTATATGAATGTCTTCTCCAAATTATTTATTTTTATATATTCAGGATGGTCACATTTTATAAGCTAGATTAAATTACTTATGTGAAACTATTCCTTATAATTCAAAGTAATTTTTGTTTTCACTAATCATTTATGTTTCCAAAAATTAACTTGTTCAAGGGATATATATTCATGACATATATGGAGCAAAAGTGTATACATTTTTATAAAAGGAAAATTCCAACTCTTGAGTTTGTTTTACCTTCACGACAACCTCACAATTATAATAATATAATAATGATTTTTTAAACAAAAAATTATGCATTTTGGTTGTTTAGGTTTAAAGGGGATGGTCGATACTGAAATGATCATGTAATGATTATCCTGTAATGATTATTTTTGTCAAAAAAGTTTTCCTCTATGTACAGGTAGCACAAGAAACATCACCAAAGATAACACAAGAAGCCAGCTCAACGATCTCAATAAAACTAGGACGCCACATGCTAAACATAGATTACAAACAACCAACGCATTAAAGGAGATCGCCATTGAATCTTCAGCGAAATCAGAAATTCGGCACTGAAATGTGGTTATTTTGACAGTTGTCTATAGAGTTATCTAACCGTGAGGAGATTGATGCGTTACTGTCAGTGCAAAATTGCAACACATTATGTGCATACAGATTTAAAAGATTTCCAAGCCGCTACAGGAAGAAGAACTGTTGCTCCATCAACACGTGAAGTATGCAATGGATTTCGTTGATTTGCCAGCATATGCAGATAAAATTCCAACAAATCAGAAAAATGATATCATCTGATTAATAGAAGATTACACCAAACAAGTTGGGACTTCTCGTTCTCTTTTTCAATGCTATATAAACACGAGAAAAATCAACTTGCATGGAGGAGAGTTGAACAGGGCTGGAGAGATTTTTCTTTCACAGTTCGGCGCAGACGAGGGACAAGCAGAGGCTTTAAAAGATTTCTCTCAAAGGTTCTGGAAACGTTGTTGCTTGAAGGGATCTGGAAAACAGAAAAGTGGAAGAACGCACTGCACTGAGGATAATGGATGGATGAATGTTTTTCTTCATACTTATGTTTTCTTTCTGCAAATGATTTTGAAGAAGGAGGATGGTGGATTGAGTATGTGCAGGAGCTGATTTCCAGAGAGATCCAGGTTCCAGGATTAAGATTGTTAGAAGTTTTCTATAAATTATGCACTTTCCCATTTCAGGAGAATTTTTGTGAAACTGAAGCATCGAATTATTTTGAGTTTTCTATTTTCACTACTACATTTCGATGCAAAATCCGACAGTTACTTCCGACGGCGCATGGATTTTTTCTTTTAAACCTACCAAAAATCACAAAGTTAATTTTTTTTTTTAAATTATGGTCATAAGCGTCGCTTAAGCGACGGCTAGGCTCATAAGCATCGCTTAAGCGACGGATAGCCTAGCAAGCGTCGCTGAAGCGACGGCGCGTATGATTCTCTTCTCAACCAATTTCTTTTAGAACTAAATTGAAATTGTATTGCAAAATATATCTACTTGTATACCCTACATCTCTGTCATACACAGAATACGCCTTCAATACATTGTTCAGAGACCTCTGCCCAGGCCTGCCTACAGTTTGGAATAATTCCTGTGAAGGAAAAGTGCGATGGATGTCTTTGAGGATAAGCTTTTCTGATTTAGATGTTTCAATAGACAGGAGAAGTTCATAAATTCCAGGGTTCGCTAGGAGAAGTTCCCGGCCTCCTGAAATGAATCGCCAAACGACACCTCGAAACCAATATGGAATGGAAATAGCATCTTTGATACTCCTCTTGAGGATTTTTGGGATTTTTTTTTCATGCAGCCCTTCCAGTCAATAAATCTTACTGTTATCTGCCATTTTCTCAGTCTCTTCTGCTTGCTTTCATGGTCGTTCTGACCTGATCGTTTACGCTTTGATTTGGCTGGCATCAGTTCTACTGTGCAATGTTGTCCAAGAGGATTAATATCAGGAGAGCATTCATCTTCAAACTATTTTTTGCTTACTGCAGACATTTGTGATAGGTTTATATCATGGCAATAGCAGTAACAGTAGCCCCTGCAATCAGAAATCTGCATTTTTTAGTAGTTCTGGCTTGTTGTTTTTAGTTCTGGCTAGGTACATAGGGTTCTCAGGGTTTTGATTTCCTTAGTTTCGATTCCAGTAAACAGGAACATTTGGAGTTTCAATATGATTCTGGACTGGCCGTGGGTAGAAGCAATTCTGACAACTTCCCGCTGGGTAAGCCGGTGGAGCCGCAGAAGAATGAGACGGAGAATGAACTGAGCAAGGTAATTTTTGTTTCCTGATTCTTATTTTATGTGCCACTGTTATTAAAAATTATTGTCATTACCTGGGCTGATCATTTCTTACAAAGGACCAATTCAAAATTGTGATAGGTCCAGTAAGCATTCCTTTCATGGGACGAACAGTCAAGCTCTGGCAATGCTTTGACCAAAAGACAGTGATAGGGTTGGGGCCATTGACTGTGAATGCAAATCCCTGAAGCTGCTCTCCAAAGTATTCCACCATGTCATTTCTGTGCAACATGTGATAGACAACTCATTAGACTTCTTTCACGACATGGAAAGATCTTGCATAGATATCAACTGTGGAGTACTTACCTCAGGCTCTCCATGTACAAGGACATCAAAATCAAGCTCTTCTCCAATAAGCTCTACAGTGAACCTCAATTTAAAAAATGTAAGCGTCAATCTGTATGATAATGTTAGTTTATCTTGGTTTAGTTCATGCTGCAGAACCCATTTGGTGCAATTGAGCAATTTATATTAGTTGTGAAATCTGTGGCATCCTCTCCCTCAAGGAATTGAACTGAGGGTTTTCTGTTGCCATAGTAAAATATGTTTTCCTCTGAGAAAATGATTTTGAATACTGAAAAAAGTGTGGTAGGAAATGTGATTTTTTTGTCTTGTTTCATTTTATTGTCTTTGAACAGATTCTCATCTTATCAATTAATAACATTACTGTCATTTTAGACCTGAGTCTACATGATGGATGTTCAGTAAACTCTTTACATAAGTTTTGAAGGTCGATTCTCTGTTGGGTAATGTTGTGCATTAGTATTGCACTTGGGTTTTGTGATGGATAAGTTTATGCCTTAATATTCCATTTTCAACTTCAATGTCATAATCTTGATAATTGATCATTATTTAAAATGTTATCAGGTTGCGTGTAGGGACTATCCTCATTCAAGGCATTGTTGTGTAAGTTATCCTTACAACAGCACACCTCACGAGAAACATTGTGCCTTGGTACGTTTACTGAGGAAGAATCTATTCTAAGTTCAAAGAGTTTGGATGAATAGTTATTATTTGTTAAAGTTTGGTTTTAATTGTACGTGTGAACCATGTTATGTTGTGATGTATTTTGTATTTTAATCTGTTTGCTATTTACATAGAGATTGCTTGTGATAATAATGTATTCAAAGAACACATCCAGGACATTGCTTCTCATGTAATTCAATTATGCAGTGTCATTGCTATGTATGTGACAAGCCTGCTCCATGTTTGATGTGGGGGCAAGGAAACTTGACTACTGATCACTGCCATGCCTCAGACAAAGAAGATAACTGGAGGAAGTTAAGGAAGTCCTACAACCTGAAGAAAACCAAGATGATATTACCACCCACTGTTGATGCCGTACCTCTATTATCTAGTGGGAGATCTACAGTTCGGGTTACTATAAGTAATCAAGAGGGTGCAGATACAGTTACAAATATTCCCTCAAACATTTTCCAGAATGCAGCAAGTCAATTAAGGTCTTCCTCGTTGACAGACCCTGCCTCTTCACGAGGGCCTTTCTCTTTTGCTGCTCTATCCTGTCATTTGACTCACCAGCGTAGAGCCATTCTTGCAAGCCCCATGAGTTCCATAGATTCAGCTGGCATGAGTAATAGAACTGGTAGAAAAGAAGTCATATCTACTTTGTCAATTAGTGGTCATGGTGGTGTGCATCACTTCAGGCCCTACTCATCTATAGAACATCTGAATACTGACTTTCAGATTGCAATAACTGGCCATAGTGCTGGCATACATGCAAGTTCCATGAGATCTCGCTTTTCTACAAGAAATCAAAACCCTGCCCCCAAGACAAGACCTGCATCTATGTATAGTTTGTGCAGTTGCATGCCTGGCCAGTTGACAAGGATCCATCAGAGTGCAAGCATACATACTAACTCCATGAGTTCCACAGTTCAGTCTGGTAGATATAATCCAGTGGGTAGAAGGAAAATTGCATCTGCTTCACTGAATATTAACCGTGGTGCTGCATTTCAATCAGGGTGTTACTCATCTACAAACAGTCTAAATGCTACCTTTGAGACAGGCCCTCCATCTACTTTTGATTTACACGGTTATTTTCCTAGCCATAATGCAAATATTGGCCAGAGTGGAAGCATGTATGGCATCTCCACGAGTTCCCTAGGTCAGACTGGTAGGAGGAATCTAATGTGTTTAGAACCAGTTACATCTATTTTGTCAGATACTGGCCATGTTTCTGGGCATCAATTCATGCCTTGCTCATCCGAAAACAATCTAAATCCTTCCTTTTAGCTAGGAATGGTGCCTACTTTTGGTTTGCAAGCTCATTTCCCTGCAAAGATTGGAAAGATTGGGAAAAATGGAACCAGGCTTGCAAGCTCCATGAATTCCACAGGTCAGGCTGGTAGCAGTCAACAAGTAGGCTCCATTGCATCTGTTCCAACAGACATTAGCCAAGTTTATGCACAACAAATCAATCCTTCTCCTTTTACAAACAATCTGAACTCAAACCCTCCATCTCAGATACAACCCCCCTTTACTTTTGATTTGTCTCCTCATTTGCATGGGCAGACTGAAATTAGAATTGCAATCTCCACCAGTTCAACGGATCAGGTTGGCACAAGTTGTGACGCCAGTACTGATGCAGCTGCAGCAGTTACATTGTATAATGGATGTAGCTCCATGCATCCTGTAGGATCCATCCAAGAAGATTCTTTTTCATATATGATAAACCTGCACTGTGCATCTTATACAAATCTTGTATATTCTCTTAGCATGGCCACTCATCTCCCGGGTCAGATTGGAAGCATGCATGTAGGTTCCACACTAAGGGACACACCGCATTTGTACATAAATGGCCCTAGTATCATGGCTATAGAATTTCAAGAAAGAAAAATAAGTTCTTTAGAAAGAAACTCAGTGCAGACAACAGAACCTTTGAAGATGATGTTGTCAAGTAATGATGCACAAACTACCTTGGACAATTGGTCAGCAACTCAGAAAGTTAATCAGTCTGCTGACGAGGGAGATTCTATTGATGTGCTCTCAAGGAATGCAACTTCAGTTCAGAATGTTATGCATGGAGAGAAACTCAGTTGGCTACTAGAATTTCTGCTAGATGATGATTCTGATGATGATTTTTGAGCATTCAGAATATTTTATTTAAAGATCCATGATTTTATTAAAAAATATGGCTTTTCAAAAGTGCAGCCTACGTTCAAGCCAGTACTTCTGAACAGGTATTTTAATGTGACTCATCCACATATGTGCCTCAAGTAGCATCACATATTCATATTTCTGGTGATGTTTTTACTGTTCCGAGTAATTCTCTTCAATTCCCTGCTGTTAAGAAGATTCCAGTCACTTCACCAGTTCTAAGTAGAAATACAAACTAGTGCACATTTCCAGGCCTATCAGAGTTCCCCTTCATTACTTATTCCATGATGCAAGTACTTCGTGCATTGATCTTGATGATTGTAGGCATATGTTTGTTGTAAGTAGGTAGAGAATCAAATTGTCAGCATTGAATGGATAATGCCATGCCTTCCCAACATATTTCTCTACACATAAAGCAGCACACAGGAAAAATCTGCAAGACATAGTATATAGATTTTTTTCCAAAATACAAGTCCTATTCAAGTGAAAAAGGACAAAAGTTGATGAGACTGACTGACATATGCCTGCAAAGCATTTTTCAACCTCAGAATTATTGTTTGGCATAAAATGTTTTGAACCTTCTAAGCATCATTCCATCTTTTGTGTGGTTTGATGGTTGATCAGAGTGACATAATAATCCAAGTATGATAATCTGCAAAACGTTTTAAAAACTTGGAACCATCATTTTAGACTGTGGCATGTTTTAAATCTTCCATTCGAGGCACCATTTTGTACTTATAAGGCTTTGACATAAGAAACAAATAAGAAAACTTGATGTCAGGCCAAGTCATCATTGCAACTCTGATTCAATGAGAATCGAGGTTCTTTTCAGTTCATTTTAATGCTCTAATGGCTAATATTGCTTTTTGGCTCATCTCAATGCACAGGTGTGGTTCATGGGAGAAGATTCACATATTTCCATGGATTTTGATGATGTAAGAGTTTAGCACAAACTTCTTGGATATTTAAGCACCCTGAATATGTAGCTTTCACTTTCTCAACAATAAAACCAGCGTATCCTTTGCAGATTAACTACAACTTCGCATGGATGTAGGTTCATCTAACTTGCAATTTATGTGGCAGGTTCTGATGACTGCAACAGACAAGAAAAGATCTTGATCTTTGAAAAGTTACTAAAACCCCATATCCATTTTGGTTGTTCTCTAGAAATGCTGATTGAGACAAAGATGTCAGGGAGTAAGGTACTTTTCTTCACATGGTTTAGACATTGCCAATTTCCTATTTCTGTATTCCAGTTTTTCTACATTAAGTCTTATTAGCATCACTCATATTGTTCTAAAACGTTATCCATTGCACAGTCAAATTAGGGTTTGTCTTTTTTTACATTTGACCGTATTTTTAGATACCCATTATGGTGAGCAGCCTTGGTGTCAAATCATAAGTCATTCTGAGAAGTTTGGTTTTCAAGTCTTAGAGTTTCTGTTGCTTCTAGATGGAAGGCACATGGAATATTTTCTTAATAGGAAAAAGGTAACTAGGAGGCAACCGATAATATGATCTATTCTATCATATCAAATGTCGGATATACTATAGGCTGTACCATAATGAACACCTTATTCATGTTTTCATTTCATCATTTTGAGCCATGAAGTCCCTTGTCTATCAGTTAATGGACCATAAAGTTTCCCATCACTTAGATAATACGATTTACAATAATTTCATCAAGGTTTGGGCCTTGTTTTATTTAACTGTTGGCTCTTAGGATGTCTCGAGTCCTAACACTTGCTCTAGTAAGAGTCTTCATCCTAACCAATTTGAATTAACTAAGGTTGTAAAGAATTTACTCGTGTCTTCTTGGATATTAGAGAGTGTTGTTTCAACTGTCTTTTGTGCATGTCTTTTATCAGTTTATATAGAAGGGTAAGTGGGCCATGGGTTGTTGTGTAATATTCAATTTCTTATTAAATACTTAGCTCGAGGAGTCACAAGCATGATGATGCATATTTGCATTAGCTTTTGTGGAGGAATTACCCTTTCTCTTCTCATACTAGAAGTATTGTGAGGATTATAAAGAGTATTTAAGAGAGAATGTTGCCATTTAAGAGTTTAAACCCAACAAGCTACCTCTGTCATGCTTTTGAACCCTAAACCATGTCATTAGTTTATGGTCTTTTCAACTTGAATGGCTATTTTGGGAGTGTTTTTTTTGAAGTTGTGGAAAACATTATGGCTACTAGCCCAGTAAGGCCAATTTTTATTAGTTTATATATTATTGCAGTTGGAAAGGTCTCAGGATTGCTTTGGAATCTGGATGTTCTTGGATGAAATTACTCCATTGCATTAGGTTCTTTTATAAATTTATATAGTGCGAGTTCATCCTTTGATGAATAAGTCCATCTAATCGTATGCTACCCACCTTTTTTAATGGATTTTATTCGCCACTTGAGATTCAGTCGGCACACAAAGCATGAGTGCAACTATAAATTGTTGCTATTTTATTTCTGACATTCAATTGCAGTTTTCTTCTAGGTTACAATACTTCCTATACTTCAAGGTAACAAAAAAATTGAATTCGTATATCAATCTTTTTTAAAAGTCTACTTACTTAATTATCATCTCTTAACCTTGACTTTCATTATGATTAGTGGAAATCGTCAACAAACTGTCACAATTACTGAAATTTTTTAATCTTCCATGGACTGTCACAATTTTTTACTTTTATTTTGGAAAGATGAGTCCTTGCATTTTAGGCAACTTGAGGTTCTTGTTCTGCAACTTTTAATGCAGAAACAAGGAGAGACTAGCAATTGTATGAATTTCTTTTAACTTAATTTATCATCTATAATCATAAATTCAATATTCAGGCATGCTTCTCTAATAGTTTAGTTGCAGGTTTCTGAGTTTTACAGCGCAGAATAGCAGTTCGATTGCAGATTTGGGGTCATACACACCTCCAAAAGTTCATCAATGAATCCTTAAATCATCTATGGATTCCCCCTTGAGATTAGCAAATCACTAACCCAGAGCGAGAGGGATTTGTGTGAGGTGACATTGGCACATTTCCCCAAGTTATCTAGTCACCTTCGGGTATTTCTGCAAAGCATTCCCAGGTAACAACAAAAGCTATCAGTTTCTTGTTAATGTTCAATATGAATGTGTTTGAGTTTAATAAAGCTTGTGAGCATGCCATGTGAATTGGACTGTGGAGAGCCAGACTCTGCCTGAAGATCAAATGAATTGGGTTTGTACTATGTGGCTGGAAATCAAGTCGCATTTGTCCATCTGATGACAGTCTTCATTGTGTGTCTGGGTGAATTTTTTCTCAACGGTTTGTATGATAAGATTTGCTTTAGTATATTTTTGCAAATGCTACTTCCTGTAGCCAAGGATTGCCATATTGTTGCTAGGGTTTTACACCTAGCTTGTACGAATGAGTACCTACTAAGGACAATGGATTCCTTAGTAGCAGTTCAATGTTGTGTGAATTAAAAGCTATAACTAAAATAAAAACTAAATTTAAACATTTTCATAAAGCAAAACAATGGAAAGTAAATAATGACTTTTATTAATCTGACCTTCAATGGAAGGTTGGTGAATCCCTTTGCGGTGATCCGATTCGGTGGCTCAGAGCTTCAAGCTGCTTCTTCTCTTTCTCCAATGGTGGAAATGGGCCAAAAGGGGCTCTCAATGGTGAAAGTAGCTCAATGGTGATCTAGGGTTTCACGAGCAATTTTGGCAGAGGCAGGATACTGTGATTGTGGATATGAAATGAGGGGTCTCCATCACTTATTTATAGTTGGAAACCATGCGGTTTTAGGGTTAGGGTTTGCTGATTAGGGTTTCAGCTTTTTAGGGTTTTTTCCTCTTTTTCCTCATTATTTTATATTTTTTATTCCTTTTTGGAGATTTTTGCTTTTTTGGAGGAAAAGAGGGTTTTATGGCCTTTTGGAGGCTTTTTGCATGGTTTTATGGGTTTTTGATGGAAATATGGTGGGAAAATGGACAAATGAGCCATGTAATGGGGTAGATGAGGTAGTGAACCCTTTTTGGGTGTTAACAGATTGCCCCCTGATGTGCGAGGGCAGGAGCTCATCGTATGGCCGATGGACATCATAAGTCATATTCTTTTGTCTTGGGGTGTGGAGAAGAGAAGAAACCAACTGAAGCCCAGAACAATGATCCCGAACCACCTGCAAAGGACTAAAAAGTACATAACCTCAATAATGGATGAGGAATCATTTAATCATATGGACGAGGCGGGCATTCCCATGCTCGTATCAGGAGATAACCAAGTAATATAAATGGCCTCAAAGGATGAATGAGGAATAATCTCAATATATGGACGAGGCAGGCATACCCATGCTCGTATCAAGATACATAAAAGTGACTGTGAGGCCCGAAAGGAGGAACCTGTAGGGTACATAGAAACCCACTATGTATATCATAAGTGTCCAGAGGGGACACAAATCCGGAACATACTGCTGGGCTGACCATGTCTGAGCTGAACAACTGATACACTGGAATGACAGCAGTGCTACTGAATGTGGTTCCAAAGGAACTAATGAGCTGCTGGATCAAAGTGACAACGGTCATACATGCAATGGTACACTGATCTGGAGCTGAACTGGGTACTCAAGGAAGCATAGAACTGGATGGCTTCCGAATACAATCTCCAACGCAGCCCGGACATCCACGGGAACATATAACTGATTGTTCCCAAGTGACTCACCAATGTACTAGAGTCGGAGGACATCCGGGGTCTTCGACACATAATGGAAAGGATATACATCCTGCGCGATTCTCAACGATGCGATTAAGGTGCTGAAGTCGAGCATGTGAGAAACAACGATTTGGAGAGGCAATGATGACTCCTCTCAAAATGGTCCGTAGGCACTCACCACAGATGGTGATGGGTCCAAGGTGGAGGGGCCTCTAGGTCTATCCTCTGGAATAGAGGAGTTGTCGTCGACAGAGGGAGACCTGCAACTATCAAGGCAATGATGTTTCCTTGACAGGAGCGCGAGGTAAAAAACCGAAATGTGATAGTACTGATGGCAGGGTTGATAAACTGGGGTAAATAACTGGGCAAGTAGAGTGGGTGGACTCAAACTTCCTTTGTTCAGAGTATGATGGTGGGGATGATCGGGCAGCATATGGGACTGACTGGTGGTAAAGGGATCAAAGCGGTATAGGATCTGAGGGTGAATGGGCTGAGGGATACTCAAGCTGTGGTAACATGGTAGTAGACTGCAGAATACTCTGAACAAAGGCGACCTGATTGGAGGTGCTGCCGAGAGGATTGATCATAGTGCCAAGAGGCGCGGGGGGACTTCTTCATGGGTTAGTGAACTAGAAGAAGTGTGGATATAAAGTGGTACTGTCATGTGGATTTTACGAGCCCATGACAGTTCATGCTCGTGGTTGCTTTCAATTTTAAGGAGACTGAAAGCAAATAAGAAGACTCTGAAGTAATGGAATGATACTGTCGTGTGGATTTTACGAGCCCACGACAGTACATGCTCGTGGTTGCTTTCAATTTTAAGGAGTCTAAAAGCAAATAAGAAGACTCTGAAATGATGAAATGGTACTGTCGTGTGGATTTTACAAGCCCATGACAGTTCATGCTCGTGGTTGCTTTCAATTTTAAGGAGACTGAAAGCAAATAAGAAGACTCTGAATTAATGGTCAGGCAAGGAGGAAGTGTTCAATCAAGGAATATTTATGATGACCATGACTGAGGGTGGGGGGGAACACTAGTGGGCCTCCTTACGGGGTGAATGAATGGTGGAAAAATAACGAAACATTTGCAGTATGACAGGAGTGGATGGCTCATGTAAAAAATGTGAAATAATCTGATGACGGCCGACGTGGCGCGCAAATTGATGCGGTAAGGTGTAGGGACGCACTGTTGAAATTATACCAAGTGAGAGAGAGAAATGATCTCAAGCATCATCACGGGCTCGGAAAAATGAATCCGGCGATCTAAAAATTGGTAAAAACGGAGAGTGGCCGAAGTGGCACGCAAACCGAGGTGTCTATTGGTATCGAAAAAATGGGCAAAAAATGGTGTAGTACAAAATAACGCAACGAGGTGACCATTGTGATGGTTTCGTCGTGCTGATTCCAATGGTGGAAACGGTTCTGAAAACGGACTCCGTCTGGGTGCAGAATGGCCAAACAAGAGAAAAGTCAATGGACTATAAATGGGAAGTGGGCCCAAGGACAAGTGTCATTTGTACTATTTGCCTTTGACTCGTAATCGTAGTGGACCAGAGCTCAAGTGTCTTTTCTGGACGATTCAACCGGCCGATTCGAGATTTGGGAGAGCCAGGTAGGCCATCAAACTTACACCTGCATTATTTTTAGGTTTGGGGGGCAGGTAGTGGGTCCTAGGGTGTTTTTGTACGGACCATGTGGGTGGACCACGAGTCTGGCTGTCAAAAACCGTGGTCGCAGACCGCGGCTGTGGGCCGAACAGTTGTGGTCGCAGACCATGGCTATGGGCTAAACAGTCACGGTCGCAGATCGCGGCTGTAGGCTGAACAGTCGCGTTCGCGGACCACGACTGTTCGCCGAACAGCCGCGGTCGCAGACCGCGGCTGTAGGCCGAACAGTCGCGGTCACGGACCGCAGCTGTAGGCCTGACAGCCACGGTCGGAGATCGAACTATTCTTGTTTTGGATGGGTGGTAAAGTCTATGATTTTGACGTGAGCCTGATGAGACTTTGTTGTGTGATTGAAAGGATGCCACAGGTGCCATGGAGGGAGCGAGAGGTTCCAGAAGAGATAGTGACAGCGGTTCGAGAGGATCGCCGAGTGCGGTCACTACTAGGACTCTTCGGACTCCTGAAGTTCGCAGAGGTTCCTATTATGCGGTCAGCAGGATTGCTGCTGACCCGGTTGATCGGATTCTGGGAGCCAGGCATACTGGCTTTTCGAGTGCAGGGAGAGAGGGTGGACCTCACCCTCACTGATGTTTATTTCTTGACGGGGCTGCCCTGCCTGGGGAGGGTAGCAGATACTCAGCCGCGGGTGTCGGCGGACTTGGGTATGGAGGATATGGTGGAGCGGTTCTGTCGGCCGGGGGCTCGGTTGCATCGGAATGCACTCTTGGTGAGGGATCTACGGGAGCCGGTAGTACAGGCGATGGCTGCATGTATTGTGCAGATTTTGGGGTCCCAGTCACCTAAGAAGGTGTCTGGGGGTCAAATGCAGCTCGTGGAGCGTGTACTAGCCGGGACCTATTTTGCATGGGGCCAGATGTTCCTGACCTGCGTACAGTGACAGCTGACCGCGGCGAAGGAGTCTGGCAAGGGATTTTGTTATGCTTCCTTTTTGTGTGCCTTCTTTATGGAGAGGGTCCCCACACTGTGGCCGAGGGTGCCGATCAGGGCAGGAGGCTTGAGGGAGCCTCGGATGGTGCGGTGGGGAGAGATGATGCACCGCCGTGGGGGCGGGGATGTAGGGCGGTACTTCACGTAGGATCTTTATTTGCAGTGGCTCCAGCTACCACTGATGCTGGAGGATTATCCATACAGGGATATGGACTTCACAGGAGATTCGGATGCTCCACGGCAACCAGGACAGGCATGGGGGCTAGACGGTATGTATGGTTTGGTTGCTTTGTCTAGTTTTATGTATATGATATATTGTTGATATATGGTAACTGACAAAATGGTGTTTTGCAGATGTGGGTCCGAGGCCACCGCCAGGACATGTGGCGCGCAGAGGGACTGTGGCCATTCCAGCGTTGCCAGGGCAGGTGGACGTTGGTCGTCCAGATGCAGCGGGGACACTGGAGTCCGTACGGGCGCTGCTCGACCGTCTGCTGGTAGGAGTGACTAAGGAGGGATGGAGGGACCTGGATCCGGCCGTGGTCCAGGATTGTTTGGGGGCACCTCAGGATTTTAGATCGATTGCGGTCTGGGTGGCCCTATTGGCAGACAGGGAACGGGCACTGGAGCCAGACGAGATGAGGACTTGCCATAGGAGGAGCAGGGAGAGGATTCAGAGGAGGTGGACACGGATAGTGATGTAGGGTACGACTCTCATTAGGGAGAGTAGGGGGCTCCCCCCAATTTTTGTAGCTACGGCCTGTACCTTAGAGGTTTTTAGGATTGTACATACATTGTTTTTGTATAGCTTAGTACAGGGGTACTCAGGACATGTATAGCCCATGTATATTTTTGATATCTATATATTTATGCACATGGATGTACTTTTTGTTTATGGTGTTTTATTGTTTGTACGCACGTGGATGCGCTTGATGATGTGTTGTATGTTTATATTGCACGTGGATGCAAGTAGTCTAGGATGATAGGCACGTGGATGCCCCTATGGATGCAAATGTGGTTTTATGGTTTATGTATATGGATGCAAATGTTGATGCAATGCAGTCTTTTTGGTTTTTTATATGGTTGGATGAGATGCTATGATGCATGATGGAGATGTTATATGGTGTGATGGATATGCCAATCTAGGATGTTATTGGCCATTTGATCTACAACACTATTTTGAGCTCTGGGGACATGCGTGAATGTGATGGATTCAAACTGTCGGCTAAGTTGTTTTGTACGCAGGAATTTTCTAAAGAGGCAAGGATCGCGCACCTGGTAGCAGTTGTTGAGCTGGGAGACAAGTAGCTGGGAGTCTAAGAACACCTGAAGGTGACGTATGCCCATCTGGAGGGCAGCAGTCAGGAGACCGGTCACAGCATCATACTCTGCCTGGTTATTGGTAGCAGCGCCTATACATGTTCCGTCAAGGTGAATCAGTTCGTGGGAAGGGGAATACAAGACCCATGCTGCAGAAGCCAGGTTGGGAGACCAGCGGCTTGCCCCATCCGCGTAGCCAATGTAACGAGGTGGAAGATGGTCCATCTGTGGGCATGCAAAGACGATGAATGTGAGATTATGGTAAAAAATGTAAAAAACAAAAAGGAGAGAAAACTGTACAATGCGGACCAATGAGGTTGCGGCTTCAGTTATGGGTAAAAACGTTTAAGGTACAACCCATTACGGGGGTTGCATAAAGGTTGGCCTTTAGAGTTAGCTAACACGTATGCCCCCTTGCCGAGGCAAGTCTGCACAATGTAAGGGCCTTGCCACATGGATTCAAACTTTCCTTTACCTTTTTTGTCATTGGCTTGGTCATAGGCGAGGACGAGGTCCCCCTCGTGGAAATTTTGGGGGTGAACATGTTTGTCATAACTGGCTTGGGAGCGGATTTTGGCAACCTCGATGTTCTGGAGGGTGGCACGACGATCTTCATCGGCTTGTTCGAGGGATAACAGATGGTGCTCAAGGGGGGAGGTATCGGGTAGAAGCTCAACGGCGATGTGTAAGGCAGGAATCTGACACTCGATGGGGAGGACAGACTCTACACCGTGAACTAAATGAAATGGGGTAAAACCGGTGGCGGTTTTGGTGGAGGTACGGTAAGCCCATAAGGCAGGGAATAGCATATGGTGCCAATTGGACTTATGCCGATCAACAGTACGTTGGAGTATGGTTTTGAGGATTTTGTTAACAGCTTTGACTTGACCATTCCCTTGAGGGTAGTAAGCCGAAGAGAACTGATGTTGAAATTTGAGGAAGGTGGATAATTCGCGCCAAATGGAATCTTCAAAGTGTGATCCATGGTCTGAGACTAACTGTTTAGGGACCCCGAATCGAGTGCTGACATGGTTGAAAAAGAAACGGGCAGCAGTCTCAGCGGTGCAGTTGAAGGTGGGCATGGCTTCCGTCCATTTGGTGAAGTAATCGACGGCGACAACGATGTACTTATGGCTGTTCGCAGATGTCGTTCTACACTCCATAAATTCGATGGCCCACTTACAAAAGGGACCAACGGTGACGACTGGGTGTAACGGAGCAGGTGGTGTCCGGGCTTTGGGGGCAAAAAGTTGGCAGTTATGGCAATGCTTGACCGCAGTGATGCAGTCAGTGAAAAGTGTAGGCCAGAAGTATCCGACGCGGATGACCTTTTGGGCAGTGGCCATCCGTGAGAAATGGCCGCCGCAGGCACCGCTATGACAATCATCAAGGACCTGTTCAGCTTCCTCGTGTGTAAGGAAACGACGAAGAATCGTGTTGATTCCTCGCCGGTAAAGGACATCTCCGATGAGGAGGTAGCGAGAGGCTTGATGACAGATACAACAACGTCCATTACGAGTGACGGTGGGTCGGAACTTTTGCGTGCGCAGGTATAACAAGATATCACTGTACCACGGGTCTTCGGACGAGACGGTGAACAAGTGATTATCGGGTAACTCCTCAGAGATAGGTGGGGCCGAGATGAAGGAGGGGATATCAGTGATGAGCTGGGAAAGGGCAAGGGCTTTAGTGCTCTTAGGTGTTCGAAATGTGAGGTCATATTCCTAGAGGATAATGACCCATTTAGCCACACGACCTTGCAGGAGACATCGGTTTAAGAGATATACCATGGGGTTAGAATCGGCGACAACTGTGGTATGACTAAGTAAAATGTAGTGTCTCAATTTTTGGACGGAAAATACCATGGCTAAGGCTAGTGTCTCCTCATATGGGTAACGTAGGGGTGGGCCAGACAAGGTCTGGCTGATGTAGTAAATGACATGCTCTTGGCGTGAGGTGTCTTCTTGAACCAAGACTCCGGACATAGCATGTTCCGATGCCGAGACGTAGAGGATGAAGTCTTGAGAGAAATCCAGAGGGGAGATCAAGGGGGCTTGTGTGAGAGATTTCTTGAGGTCTTCGAATGCAGCTTCTGCTTGCGCGTCCCAGACAAAGGGTACGTGGGTACGGAGCAGGCGCAAGAAACCGTGGACGGTTGTGGCGTAATCAGGAACGAAGCGTCGAAGAAAATTATATCGCCCTTGCAGAATTTGGAGTTGTCGGAGAGTTCGAGGAGGAGGAAGGTCTAAGATGGCTTGGACTTTCAAGGGATCAACAGTAATTCCTTTTTGGGAAATGATGAAACCTAACAATCGGCCTACCGGAACTCAAAAGACACACTTGTGTGGGTTCAAGCAGATATGATATTTGCGACAACGCAGAAAAACTTGCCGAAGGTCATCAAGGTGGTCTGATCGTTTTCGGGAACGAGCTGTAAGGTCATCAAGGTAGACG
>LPNX011099939.1:0-51158 GCA_001517045.1 Pseudotsuga menziesii
TTTTAATGTCTCAAATTGAATGAGCAGAGAGCCATGGAGATTAACTAGATTGTAACTATTTATTGGTTGATGGAAGCAGGTAAAGGTTACAGATTCATTTGATACATTTATTGTTACAATCAAGTAATGGCTCAAATGGAAATGTCAAAACCCTGGTCAATGAATTTTAATTTTTTTTTTTTTAATTTTAACAAGCGTCGCTTAAGCGACGGTTCTACTTGTCGCTTAAGCGACGGTTAATGGTTATATCCGTCGCTTGTCCAACGGTTTTTCAAGATTTTATGTAGTATTTTTTTTTTAAATATTAGCTAACCGTCGCTTTTCTGACTCCTTTTTTGGTCTTCCGTCGCTTATCCAACGGTTGTCGGTGTCGCATATCCGACGCATTACGTTGATATTCGTCGCTTAAGCGACGGTTATGAAGGATTTAAAAAAAAAAAAATTTCCTATCGTCGAAAATATTCTGTCACTTAAGCGACACTTTACATTTAAGCGACAGTTACATAGGTGTCGCTTAAGCGACGGTTATTTAAGTGTCGGCTAACCGACGACAAGTTTCCGACGCTTAAAAAAAAATCAAAGTGTCGTACATGAAACAGAAAAATGTCGAAAATCCGACATGACGGTCGTCGGATTTTTGGTCAAAATGTAGTAGTGATTAGTTTCAAAAGGAATGGTCCATACTTTTATGGTTGTCAGTTTGATTTTAAGAATAATCAGATATATTCAGGAATGTTTATTTTGGTGTAGCTGCATTCACTCTTTGGAGCTTTGTTCAGTCATGGTAGGTTGGATAACAAAAAGAACTATCCAACAAACAAGTTAAAATTATGATAACTTCTTGTAGCTCTAATAATGGTTATACAGGCAATATTCTTTCTGTAGCCGTCCATAACTTTGCTCAATTCTTTACAACTGAAAATAATCCCATAATAGTATCAAAGGTAATGGAGGATTGATGATTAAGCAATTTGAATCAGTGCTCAATAAGCATTATCAACTCCTCCTTCATCAAAGCCTTAACTTGAGTGTTGCTAAGTTTAATATGGTATTTCTTAGGTTCGGGGTTGAATTCTTCTCAAGGGTTCTTACTAAATTTCAATATTAACTGGTTCCCATCTTTTGTTACCAGAAACACTGTAATTCCCCCATGTTTTAAATTCTGGGAGTAAGAGAAACAAAAAATAGCCCTAGAACATCTTTTTGGATGCTTTCCCTCCTTTTGGTATGAAATATTTAAAAGATTTGATTGTTTTGTTATTTTTTGATATGCAACTCCTTTTTAATAATTATAGGGTTTTTGTTTGACATGAACTCCAAGAATGAAACTAGCAACTTAGCAGTGGACCAACAAGAGCACTAAATGGTTTGTTTGTAAAATTTATTACCTTTTTTTTCGAAGGAAAAACATATATTTGATATATTTGGGGAGAATTCCAAATTTACATGGACGAAGCTGTGACCTCTGATTGTCAACAAAAACCAAAACTGAAGAAGGAAATTGATAGGGTAGATAATAAACAGTTATCTGACCATCAAAACAAGACAATTAAAAGACTAAACACCCCCCTGTAGTAAACAGGTCAATACATCAACAGACTTAAAGTCTAAAACTGAGATTTTTATTGAAGCATAAGATGAACTTTGACCATTTTCACCTTGTCTCTGAATTCTTGGATGACGAGCTCTCCTTCTCTTAGGGAGAGCCTCTAATGACAACACATTGGTCTTGACATTGTATTCCCTATAAATATGCTCATAGGAGATACCCTGAAATCTTAACTTTTCTTCTAATAGCTTGTTAAGCAAAGGATTGAAAGCAAGATTTGAAATTATGCACTCATTATTTCTATTATTATTAGTTGACCTGAAGATCCAATAAACCTTTATTTTTACTTGACCTGAAGGATTACTTATACAAATTATATTATAACTTAGAATTGATACCAACAATCTGAGTTATAGCATACTCTACCTTGAATTAGCTATCATTGACCATCTGTTTTGTTCATCTTGCAGTTGCATAACTTCATGGATTAATGATGTCATCTTCAGTGTTTAAAGTATGGCTGCCTGCTAAACTTTGTGTGACATTCTAAAAATTATTGCTTTGTAGCCCTTTTTCTATTGTTTGAGAAAAATGTCTTATGAGAAAAGGGAAACTGCATGGATGTTGTTATAGGTTGACATTTTTAACTTTGTTGTCACAGTTGACAGTTTTGCAGCTGATTATCAAGGTGAGGTAATAATTAAAGAAAGAGTACATAAGTGTACTAACTACAAGGTAGTATGTAGATTTTTAATTGTCTAGATAGTGCTTAACTCATGCATTTGAAGGTGTGATCGTTGTCAGGCATCTTTTATCATTTTTACAGTATTGATGGGTACAAGTTGCTATCTATTCTTGTCCTTTACTCAAGATGATTGCAGAAATTTGGAAATGCCATGGCATAATCTTAGAAATGAATTGGCCAATTTCCATTTTATCTATTAACTTTTTCCATCATGAATATAATTAAAACGGGGCTGGCACTTTCCAGATAAAGTGGTTGCTTCTTCAGATCTTGTTTATTTAGGATATGCAAATTTCTATTGTGCAAAATTACTGTGGTTCCGATTTTGATTTAAAGACTAAGAACCAAGGTAGCCACGGTGCATAGGTGCTGTTGCAGATGTGATAGTTTTGAAATTGAGGTGTGTGTTTGTGTGCGTCACTTGTATATGTGTCCAGTGTGTGTGTGTGTTGGCATTCATTATTTAATTTAAATTTTAAAATTTTTAGATTCAATGATTCAAGATTCAACACTATTCATAATTTTAAATTTATAAATAACTACAAAACATGTTCAATGACATTTTATCATGAGACATAAATCACTAGTAATTGGTCACTGATCAGTACTGCTCGTTACAAGACCATCCCACGTAGTTTCAGGTATCTGTCCCTATTATCATGAGTGTCAGCAACTCCTTGATGAACTGAGGATGGTCCTCTCATAAGAGACACACCAAATTTTGTTATGGGATGCTTGGTGCATTCCCCAATAGGTCAGTGTGTTTCATTTCACACTTGGGTGCACCTTGTCATGTACCTGAGGAGTAGCTGTGTGTACCTCGGTTAGTTCACTAGGATATTGCAAATTATGGATATTTCGTGTGAAGAATAGAAAATGTTTGGCAGAGTACAAGTTGTTGTATTGGCAATTTGTGGGTCTAACCTTCCAATCTATTCAAATTAAAAAATATCAGTGAGTGTTTATTCCATCCACAACTGAGCCTCAACTTCCTTACTTTTCTTTCCCTAGGGCCTATATATACCATACAGTGTAGTTTACATTTGAAAATGAAAGCTCCTACTGTATGTATTCTTAATGACCATGCATGTTTAGTAGAGTATTAGAGCAAGCCAAGTTTTCCAGTGTCATTTTTTGGGAATATGTTTCCATGCTATTTGCACTAAGAGAAGTGGAGTGCATTTTACAGTCTGGGTGGGGGTGAATATGATCCATCATCTCTTTATGTGTGTGCACACATTATAGTTTGTTGAATCTAGATGGTGCTATGAATATGGACAATAGCACAAACCCATCTAAACCTGGGTCTTAAATGCACCTTGAGTTTGCAATCCTCAAGGATGCATATCTCAAGTTCAGACAAACTACCAATAAACCAGATACTGAAAGTCATGGTCTACAACCTTGAGCTCCATGAATCACATTCTCAAAAGTCACCTGGCTTGGGTTTATATGGGTCTGTGCTAATAATATTCTTTTTCATGTACAAAGATTTGATAAACATACAGATTATAAGTAGTTCTTCAGTTCCCTAAAAGTAATCAACGGAAACAATGGTCGATGAACTTGGGTTATGTATATCGTATAATGATGTCACACTGTCCAAAGAAGTATGTACTATCTTGTACTTGATCACCATTTGTGTTTGTATTTTGAAGAGTTTACATAGTTTGCTAGTTTGTTGGGGAAAAGAGACCCGATCCTCTCTTTGGAATTTCACCAATTGTATTTGCCAACCCTAAGTGAGGGACATTGCAATATAAAGTCTTGTAGTTTAATTTGTATTGGTTTGTAAAAGACATGTAACTTGTTTAGCCGATATTGGTAGTATTTATTATTTTTATGGTTTGCAAAAGTTTCCAGAATACATATATTTCCAGCTATCATAATTGTGTCGTTGTTTGCAACTAAGTGGAAAAGTATCAATTTCTTGTATGTATTCATGTTGTGTATTTGGTCTAGAGGAGTTTTATTGTCCTCTTTTTAGTATATTTGTTACTTTTATGAAAGCATTACTTTCTTAGCAAAAAATTGACTTGTCAAGTTTTTTTCATTGGATTGTCTACCATTGGTATTTGACAATATTGCGTTCTAATTAATTTAGGTTCCACCACTTGAATTCTTTAAAAATCCAAGCAATAATAACAAGGATCACCAAGATTGTTGTAGGCGTGATGTGTTTTCAAAAGCAGGAACTTCATATTCTATCACAGATGTTATTATAAAATAGAAATGATCATATGATTGAGTTCTTCTCATGGTTTATATTAAAATTTGAGTTATCTTAATCATGAGTAGGTTTTATTTTTTAAATGTTGCTTGGATCATAGTTATAGATTGCAATTACCTTCTCTTTGGCCTTTATAGTGCGGTATCAAGTGTTATGTTCAATATTATCAATTTTGAAGTCCTTTATGCAGCTCAATATTTTTTTCAATTTGTGATAAATCAATGAATCCATGTCAACCTTAGAGCATGTCAAATGGTTGAATTAGATGTTAGAAGAACTGAGGTATTGGGAAATTCAGAAGAAGAAAAAAATATTCAGTGCAAAGTTCGTTCATATACTGCTCGGAAATAATTTCTTGCTTTGCGCAATGCTGCCATTGATCTTCAAGCCTTATGGAGAAGTATTTCATGTTCATGTATATGTAGGTCTTCTAGTTCTAAATGTTTATGCATTTTGAGTACACCTATTGTTTGTCGAAATTGTTTCTTTTTGTCATGTTAAATCTTATGAAATTACTATGTACATTTTTCAATTATCTGTTTTCTTTTTTTAGCGAGCAACAAAACTTATTGCTTAACATGTGTTGTTTGTAGGTAATCTTATTCCCAGACTTTATAACAACACGAGGAGGTAGGCTGCTATAGTGTGGATACAGAAGCACGTGCGTAGATATAAAGCTCAGAAAGCTCAGAAGCACGTGCAGTGCGGATACAGAAGCATGTGCGCATATAGAAAGCTCAGAAAGTGGGCCATTGAGTATGAAGAGCCTGTTGCCGAGGCTTTTCCATTGAGTATGAAAATCCTATTGGTGAGGGTTTCAAGCTTTCAAGTATGGTTTTGAAGCTACCGCAGGATCTAAGTATGGCTTAGCAGCCAAGTACAAGTGGGATGGTTTAACCATTGTAATATTTTGAAAAGTCATTGATGTACTATATGATTTTCATGTAAAGTTATATGGAGATAGTTTTTGAGAAAAATCACATTTATTGTAATACTTGAAATTTAATATAATATAATTTGTGTGATTTAAAACTTATATGTTGTACTTTATATTATTTCTAAGTGTTGTAAATAACTAATAAATGTGACTTTGCATAATTCACATGTATAGTAGATGATGATAAATAATGTATGATTATTTTTTTAATTTAGACATAATATCATATTAAAAATTTATATTGGTTAATAATGGACACCATTAAAACTACAAATATATAATAACCACACATAAAACAACTAAAAATGACTAAATTAGTGACTAATAAATGAGACTAATGACCGAAATTCACATATAAAATGACCACAAATTGAGATATACATGACCAAACAATGAGATATAAATGACCAAAACAACGACCAAAATTTACATATCAATGATCAAAAAACAGTTTTGGTGGCTAATTTATGGACTTTTATTACGTGACCAAATCTGGTCATATTCTAGTTTGTCATGTGGTCATTAATTTGGTCATAAATGTGGTCATATATTTGGTCATTGATTCAAATATATGACCAAATTAATGACCAAATTAATGACTAACTGTCAAGCTATAAATGACCAAAATAAAAATGACCAATTTTGGTCGCGTAATAAAAGACCGTAAATTAGCCACCAATGATCGCCAAACCAAAAATGGTCATTGATATGCGGATTTTGGTCATTTATTTGGTTACTAATCTCTCATTTTCCACTAGTGGATAGTTTGAAGACCATCAATTAATAATTTAAGACCCCTTCTAGGCCTAATCAAACTTTGAACTTGAATTTGGATGGAGAGCAGGATGGTCCTGCATCAAACTCCCTAGGAAGAAAGAAATATAACCTCCCGGTCATAACCTTATATATTCAGTATGCCTGGATCCCAAACTTTTTTCTGTAACTAATCGTCCATCTCATCATTTTGTTCTGTCTTTGTCATCTTCAATTCTCCTGGTTTCCAAATTTTATGTTGCAATGCTCCACTAGCTTTGCTCCTGCAATCTTTTTAATTCATCCATCCTCTATTGTTTTTTTGCTTATTTTCCCTACTGATTAAAATCTTCATTCTTTCTTCATGCCTTATTTGAGACATGTTCACCATCAGCAACCTTAATTCTTCAATCTCCATGTCCAATTTATCCTTTCGCTAGTACACCTGCATCTTCTTTCATAGACATTGCTACTGTTCCTTCGACTGTCTGTTGCTATTTACTAAATTATAAGATAATTCAATGTTCTATGTGCTCCATTTCAATGTTGTAATCAAACATTAAACAGTCATTTTTGGCAATCCTTGGATTGACCAACCAATCTTCCAGCATTTTTAATTCTTCATCATACTCTTTGAGGTTAGAAAAATTTTATTTATCTCCATTAACCAAGTCTGCAACAATAATTTCTTCGAGGTACTGACCATCCCTTTGAGACACTATAGTCCCTTCATGTGTCATGATAATTTTCTTTCTCAATCTGTCAGTAACACAACTATCCAAATAAGCAAGTGTTCTCTTTGGTTTATCTCTACGAGACCATGCCATCTCGTTCTTCAATTCCAAAACAAACTTCTGGCTTTGGTCCATGTCAAGGATAGATGGATACTCTCCTTCTTCTTTCTTTACCTCTAGGAAAACCTCACAAGGTTCATTAAATGTTATTCCTGCAGATACACACAATTCATTAATTTCAAAAACATTGAAATTTTTATCTCCCATTGACTTTCTTATCGGCACATCCCTTTGATGATATGAACTCTCCCAAGAGTTCATGATACTTTCAGCTAGTCCCTCTTATGCACCATCTTTTTATAAGATGACTTTCTATTTTGCTTCACAACAATGAACATATTCTTCTGTCAATGGTCCAATTCTTATTTTTCCTTTCTTTCCCAAAGCATCCATCCTATGCTTCACAACCTACATCGACACATATTTTAAGTGTTCTTCAATACCTGCAGTCATACACCAATAATCAATTTAAAAAATATGAGACTCTAAAGTCGCTGTTGATATTTCCTCTGGCATCCCCCTATTGTGTTTGTTTGAACACAACATCAATCTGTCACCATCACCTATTTCTCCAATGGTCCAATACACAGGATGTATACACTCCTCATATGGTATCCTTTCATATTTTATTACAACAGAATCATGTTCTTCTATCATGCTTTTGGGAAGCACATCTTCTTCTTCTTCATACTTCATGGCAGTCCAAGGTGATTCTTTAACTCTCTCCTTCATCAAAATGCAATTCTGATTCTTCCCTATAGAAATGTCTTTGCACATTTCTTTTTATGCCTTCATATTCATACCATCTTCAACTGACTGTGTTCCTCCATCAAGCAACTCATCAATGAGTTCCTTTTGTTGCAATAATTCGGACCTTTCTTCATTTGAGAGACTATCTTCATCATATTTGACTTCATCAAATTTTAAAACGGTTTTGAAAGAATGCCTATTATCTACAACAAAACCTGCAATCACAAACAAATCACTAGTCTCAAAAACATAAGACCTTTTGGTCTCATATGGCCTCACAGTCATCTCTTCCATAAGTTTATCTGTACTCATTATAGAATTCATGAGACTCTCAATTAGTCTCTCCTTTTCTGCTTCATCATCCTCTCCAAGAAAAGGACTCTGTTCAGGTTCACAATATGAAACCTCGATCTCAAATTCAGCTTCTCTGAGTTCTTTCTTCAATTCAACAAACATATTTTGTTGTAGCTTCACATGTAGTGAATTCCATCTTACCTTCTTTTTCATGACCCAACCATACCTCTGGTTTTCTTCTTTAGTAGCTTGCATATCCTTCTCAAAGCACAAAATGTCTCTTTCTAACTCTAGAAACTCCCTAGTCCATTCTTCTTAATTTTCTTTCTTTTTTCTTTTGTTGTGGTTTTTCTCTAAACCCCTGCAATGACCTTCAGTAGTCATTGTTTCTATCTCCCTCTCTTTTGTGAACTTCATCATGTTCACTTGTGAACTGCTTCCCTAAGCGTCCCTCAACAAGTCTCCACACTTTTCTATTATACCTCAACAAGTTATCTCTCCTTGAGCTTGTCCTTTTGGTATCTCTATTTCTTCTCCTCTAGAACCTTTTGAGCATCTCATTTTCTCTTCTTGGCTTCTGCAGTTCCACTCCACTTTTGAGAACATACACTAGTCCTCTCTTATCCAACTTTTGTTGGATTTTTGGGTTCTTCCACTACTTCCTATTTTATCTCCTCAAGAACTTCTATGTTCTTTGTTTCTATAAATTCACATAACCAAAGTCAAAATGTAAACATCAATCAATCCATACCTTTAGAATTTTTCACTTGTACAGTTGGATGTAATATCTCCATTACTATCTTCAAAAGATATTCCTCTTCATCAAGAACAGAACTATCCTTGAGCACAAATCCCCCAGTTTAGTATTGTTGCAACCTACAATATTTCATCAATCCACAAGACTGTCAAATCCTTTCAAGGATTCTTCTGCATTCCTATGTGGCTAATCATCAACTTTAACTACACATCTTCTGTCTGCAATCAATCCCGAATACCCTCTTATCTGACTAACCTTCTCACACAATTATTAGTCTTCAATTTTAAAATAAATATTGAAAATCAGAGATTGATTTGCCTTTCACACAGAATACTTGTTCTTTTCTCCTCATGCATCACTGAGCTTTTCCTCATGCTCAGGCAATGAGTTGCATCCAATATTTCATAGAAGTCTCCTTCTTGCCATTAATACCACATCAAGCATTTTTCAGAGCTTGATCCCATGGTATTATAAGTTCTCTCCTATAGAAATTTCTTCATATGATCAACTAATCAAATGAGCTACCTTGCAGAATATCTGTCCTGCTCTGATACCAAATGATGCCAACCATACCCTTGAGTCGAAATTGTTTCCCACCTTTGAGCTCAAAAACATGCACTTCAGAGCATGGAAGGACTTTAAACCTTTCCTGATAGCCAAATTGTTGTGTTAAATCTTCTTATGCATAGCTTTGCTTCCGAAGGTTCAACTCTGCAACAGAGTTTCCGCAACTTTGTTTCCACAACAACCTTTTCTGCAATGCATTTTCCGCAACTTGTGGGATGCGTGATGTGGGCATACATTTTCCAAATTAAAATGGACCTCCCACAATTACGTGGCTGCAATGGTCTTTCCACATGCGAGATGCGGGATGCACCTTTTCATTTTCCGAATTACGACTCCCACAAATATTCTTCCGCAACCTTTTGTCTGAACTGTTGATCTATTGCGGGGTAGATCTAGACCATCGATATTTATTTTGATGTGAATCTTGTCCTCAACTGTTGATTTCTTTTGCGTAACATTTTATGCCCTTTGATCTTTGATCAAATGCAGAACTTCATCTAACTTTATAGATATAACTTCTTTTATTATGAAATTTGACTGCCACCTTCAGTATTCATTGATTCTTGCATTGATCAATTCTTCCTTCCACTATTCTTCTGCAGAACTTCTCCTAGCTTCCGAATCTTCTTACACTCGATCTCATATTTCCAAACCTACACATGCTTAGATCTCAATTCTCATCGATTCTTGTAGTGATCGATTTTGCTCCATAACCTGCAATAAGGTTAACTCTACAAGCGCATTTCATTAATGAAATCCTTAAGGATTGTTTACATAATTCCCCTTTGATTGACCACAGAATCGATCAATCGATCTCTATTTCTCCCACTTTCAGAAACCCTGAACTCATACACATACTTTTCAATCTTTTACAGAAATTAAACAAGCATTTAACACACAATTTTACACATTCAGACATAATGCAATTTACACAGACATAATTATGTCAAAATAGGCTTTTCATTCATCTAATGAAACTATACATACAAACTAATATTAGAACCTGTGTTCTGATCTCCTTAGGCCTAATACATCTTTAGTCGGCTCTTCCTCTGTTTCATGTAGGCCTTATAGACCTCTCTATCTATGTATCCCTCTACCTACTCTCTTTGTCTTCTGTCTATCTCTGCTTCATAGGCTTACATATATATACAAATAGAATTATGAAACCAATTCTAGTTCAGATCCAATAAACTCTCAACAATCTCCTACAATTCATCAATTGTTATATATTTTAAGTGACTTTCAATCCTATCTCAACGACTCGCTCCATTTGACATGGTTTACTTATATGACTCATCTAATGACACATAACTCACTTAGTGACTCATCTAAATGACTCGCCATCATCTAGAATCACATATTTTACATTTATTTACAAAGTGATAGTTTGAAGACCATCAATTCAGAATTTAAGACCCCTTCTAGGCATAATCAAACTTTGAACTTGAATTTGGATGGAGAGCAGGATGCTCCTACATCACCAAGTCAATCCACAGTTGGGTTTATCAGGATGCTAAGGTGGTGGAAAGGATGAATTGTTAAGCTAGTGATCTCAAACAGAGATCTATGGACACCTGCACACATTCTATCTAGCTTGGCCTCCACAATACCTACACACCCAACACAAGGAAGTATCCCCTTCACTGCTACATAGCCCCTCAGGCCATACCTTCCCATATAGTGCTCTTCAAGGTGTGCAAATAAGAATAGCCAACCCCTTTTGATATTTCTGTGAGGTTCCTCTCTTCAGTAGGTTTATCAAGCCAATTCTAGACCTCTTCCACTCCTAATTCTTAAAGGCCAAAACAAGGGTGCACATAACAGAAAAATACAAATGTTGGGCATGAAGGAAAATGCTTTGGCAACCAAAAATGAAAATGAAAATGGGGAAATCAACCAGGGGTGAGCAATTCGATTTCATAACACGATTATGTGCAAAAACGACCTCTACAAACCCCCAAATCATGGATTCGAATTCAGAAATTTTCTATGGCCATTACAAGAGAAAAAGCGACCTCTATAAACCCCCAAATTGTGAATCTTTGATTCCCTCCACTGTGAAACACAAAAACGGGTTCTCGACCATGGATAAAATGAGGAAAATTGTAGAAAAACATGAAACAAATTCCTCGTCTAGCTCTGGCTACGTGAGGAAGAGAAACACATCAATGAGGAATTGAATGGGAATGCATTTCTAGGTATTTACTTGTGTAATAAGCAAAAACACAATTTTCCAGATTGATGGCTTGCCCTAATACGAAATTGGTTGTCATATTCTTCCATTCCCAATGCATTAACTACCTCAACCAACTTCTGGAAGAAATAAATGATTGGGTGCATAAGAAAAAATGGGTGGTTGAGAGTTTATGGTTTCTCTCATTGACATCTGGCTTTACACGATTGGCTCAAGGTTTGAATAATTTCCCCCCCTGTTCCTTGTGACATCATTCCCCCATCGCTTGTTGCATTGCATAGCTAGTTGTGGGTATTTTATTAAATTGCATATTTACATGATGTCTCAATTTATATTGTGGCTGGCTATCACAAGAACTATAGGTATCGATTTTAATTGCTGATACATAAAATACTAAATCGATGGCGGGGCCTTGGCATTGAGCTCCTCACCATGATTTAACAACATTATTTACATCATGTATAATTTTAATGCAATAAGGGTCAAAATCAGGATATTGCATTCAACTATATGACAAGTGGAAAATGGTCCAATAGTTCCTAAATCTTATTTATAACATAATACTCATCCTCAACACATGTCGACGTCAACTACTTAATAGAAATCAAAGGAAGAACAAGGATAGAATTTGGTCAAAATGATGGATGGTAGATCATCTTAAGGGAAGAGTATGTATCGAAGATTCTTGATGAAATATCATTTCCATAATTACAGGGGATCAGTTAGTAGATGGAATTTAGATATTTCGTTGAAGATTAATTCCAGATTTTGATGTAAAAGATCACTAGTCAATTAAAGGATTCAACGACAACATTCCAGATCTCTTGCAACTTATCCCAAAACATTTTTACTTTTAGATATTCTCTCCATATTGTTAGTAATTTCTTTTATGTTATATTTCTATATTTTCCATCAGTTTGTAATGTAAAAGTGGGGGCATTTCCATCCAAGAGAACAATTGTTGACTCTTGAGGTGAAATTCATGTGTATGTAAATAATCTTTTTTATCACTTAATACAATGAGACAACGCTCTTAAAGACTCATGACAATATCTTGTAGGATTATGTGATTTCGTCTGTTTATTTCATATCTATTTCATATTGATATTTTATGCATAATGATATTATGTATTGAGGAGCTTTTTTCTACTTTGATTCATCTTCTATGAAGAGTTTTTGCTTAATTGCTTCATCTTCCATGAAGAGTTCTTGCTAGTTGCTTCATCCTCAGTTATAATTGATAGTATTCATATTATTTCAGGCATTTATGTGTACAAATCATACAAACTATCTGAAGGTTGTGTTTAGTGGTTTCATAGTCTTTCCTTATTTTCTTCATGCATTCATCCACACACTACAAACTCAAACTCGAATTGTATGTACCTCATTTCCTTTAACACGTCTTAATAATTCCATTAAATGACCATAATCCTTATTGAGTCATTTCCTAGATTTCCTTAGGGCCCAACCAAACCCATTCAAATTTTATCCATCCCCAGTGCTTAAGATGTGATAGCCATGCTCCTTCTGCAATTAGGGTGCATCTTTTAGCACAAACAAATTGTTTTATGTTTTTCTAATGCACATTGGATTAATGAATGTTAAATTACAACCTACATCTCTCCTCACCATATGGATGTTAATCCATGGAACCCTTTAAAGCATATCCCTTAAATCCAAACCATCCTAACTCTTATAAAATGTCACTCACCATCCTTGTAACCCATTTAACTACTAACATTTAACACATATAACCCCTACATCATTAATCCATAAATTATAAAAAACCACCTCAACATAGTTAACCACTAACCTATATGTAATCAATAAGTACCTAGATACTATAACCCCAAATAACTAGTCCCTACAAATCTATATCTTATATCCCCAAGAATCTTTTTGTTATTATGGTATATTCATATGACATTTATGTTTGTAATGGAATTGTTCTTGCACAATATTTTTCATTTTTCATTTATCAAGAGAAGGCATTATAGAATTTATATGTTTCTAACATTTTTTTTTCCAGTGGCAAGCATGGATGCATAAGTAGACATACAAAGAGAAATACAAAGGCTCAAAGACATTCAAGCCTCAATTACTATTGTTGACGATAGACATCGTTTACTTGCATCCAATTTGGATACAATAATAGAGACCTTTAGTAGGTCATATATTGGTGTGCTTGAGGACTTCATCACATATAGAGAGAGAAAGAGGCAAGAATATGCCAATGGACTTAGCTACCAAGAAGTCAAAAAATTGAAGATAACACAACAACATATATTTTCCCTTTTTAGAGATCTACAAAACAATGAAATGTCTGACTTAGGAAAAAAAACATATTTCTATTGAGTGGTGTACATATCAACCATTCATAGATAATTAGATGGGTTGATGGTACATGGTATTTGATGTACCACCATGCAACAAATGAGAAATGCCATTATATTTTCTTAGAATTATGTATGCAGAATTTGTTTTTGGGAAGAACGTCAACTATTTTTATATGTTGGAGTACTAGGTATTTGGGAGGGGAATTCCTAAACAATGTCCCAATACTAGGAACATATATATCGATATCCATGTACCTATACCTCATAGGTGGCTACCTAATCCAGATGTGCCACCCGCACATCAGTTGGTCCCACAGATGTAGGAGTAATTCATACAGTTGGAACAGGTAGTTGTTTTCCATAACACTTATCTTCAAGGTACGTACCAAGAAGGACCACCATCTATTGGTGGGACTGGACCACCACCTATAGTGGGGTAGAGCCACCACCTTCCAGTCTCTGAGGAGAATCTAGTAGTGATAATGGACCCACATAACATGAGCCTAGCTGAGAGCCCAACCCATGCACATCATGCATCAATCTCTTCTTTGGTCATGTCCAAACAGATGGTAGCTTTACTGGTTATTTTACACAGGAAAGTAAAAGTTCAACAATAGTCTTGTTTGAAATTTTTTTCTTTACTATACACAAATATAGATTGCTAATATTGTTAATGTTTTCAAAACTTGCAATTGCTACAAGTAGGTGACATGGGGTAATACTTTCCCACCGGTGATTCTTAGGATAGTCCATAGGATCATGCACCGGAACCCTATAATGTACGAGATGTTGTCATACCTTCACCGAGAACAGCTCACACTAAGGTAACTATTTCAATATGTCATTTTTTAATACATGTTAGTTAATTAATTCTACACGGTCTAATAATTACAAATTTCTAAATAGCAGGTTGTAGATCCCCCATAGGGCTTAATCATTTCTTCTAGTTGTCTCCCCCTTGGTGGGGAGATAAGCACTACACAATCCACAAGGCATGAGTATGTGGTAGAACATGCTACAAATTTGTTGGAAGAATACCATATATCAGTAAGTATTTCAACATAATCAATTTGATAATACATGTTATTTCATTAATTAATGCATTTCTATCTACGTCAACACTTGGTGATTGTAACCATCACCTACTATATTCATAGAATAGTGTGCAGTTACCTCCCCTCACATTCCAAATGTGCAGAAGGGTTTTGTGTGTATGAGAGGCTCCACTCCTAGAAAGGGTGTGGATGTCCTTTATATAAGACACATAAGAGATCCATCTATGCCTAACCCAGATGACATGGGGCAAGACTTTCCCACCAGCAATGCCCAGGATAGTGTAGAGGCTCATGCACTAGAACCATGTGATGTACAAGATGGTGCCATATATTTGATCAAAACAACTCACACTGAGGTAACTATTTCAACATGTCATGTTTTTAATACATGTTAGTTTGTTATCACATGTTAGTTAAATAATGCTACATGGTTTAATATTTACAATTTTCTAATTTGTAGGACATTGTAGATCCCCCATAGAGACTAATAGTTTCTTCTAGTGATCTCACCCTAGTGGGGATATACTATCATTACATGGTCCACAAGGAATGAGTATGTGGTAGAACATGTTGCATATTTGTTGGAAGCATATCATGTATCAGTAAGTATTTCAACATAGTCGGTTTGTTAATACATGTTATTTCATTGATTAATGCATTTGTAACTAAGTCAACACTTGGTGATTGTAGCCATCACCTTCTATAGTTAGAGAATAGTTTGTAGTTACCTCTCCTCGCAGTCCAAATGTGTTGAAGGGTTGTGTGTTTACGAGAGGCTCCACTCCTATAAAGGGTGTGGATGTCCTCTATAGCATATGTGTGGGAGATCCATCTATGCCTAACTTAACAAGGGTCATTGATGTTGCAGTTAGTGCTGCATATACAATAGCAAATAGTCATACAGAGGTAACTATTTCAACATTTGTACATAGTATAATCATGTAACTATATTGTTTATTCATTCATTTCTAAGGCTATTTCAGCATTTGATGATTGTAGCCATTAGCAACAGTGGTGCCTGGCCCCTTCAGTCAATCCATGGTTTTAACTAGGTATCCTCCTGTGTGAGATGTTCATTGATGACAAAGTATTTTTATTCAATTTGCATACACATGTTGATAATTGTTGAATTAATTGATATTTGATCATTTAGTTGCAGAGCGTGCAATTGTAGAGAGGACTTCCATGAGCACACTGCATGGATCGATACCCTGACTAGATTTGGTGAGTGTTTTCCATAAATAATTTGTCCATAAGTTAATTTTTTAAGTTTGTTAGTGGTAAGTTATTAGTGCAGTTGTATGATAAAAAAAGTCATCTTTGATTTGTAGACTCCTGAGATGCTGAGGAATCCTAGGGAGATGGTTGATAGAGGAAAGTCGAGGAAAAACAAGAGAAATATTGATCTTTTATGTGTCCTATTAGATACATGTACTTTGCCATACATGTACATCCTTGTAATTACGGATACATGTACATTGACAAGCCATTAAGGGTTGACTACCTTGACATATTTTATATTATAAACTGGCAGTTGGCTATCAATGCATGATATTGTTTATTGCATATTTTCTCTAGAGTTTCCACTTGTTCTTGTGATGATTTATGTCTTCTACAAATTAATAAATTGTGTTATTGAAATTTATATAATTACATCTAAATTCACTCGTTGCATATTATCTTTAAGCAATATTTATTCTCTTACATTTATTTCATTGATCAAGTAACATGCCACCATTGTGTTATGAAAGCATAATCTTAATGGAACAAACTAATTTTATCTTTCAACAATTCAATGAACCCATTACATGCATGATAATTGTATATCTAATTTAAAATTGTGGTTTTTGTCAATTCCAAGGGGTCATGCCCATTAATTATGATTATGGTTGCAAGGAAAATATGTTGCAATGAAAAAAAAAAGTTAACGAAATAAGTCAAAATATGTTTGAACAACTTTTGTCATGTAAAACATGAAACACATATCATCAATCTAAGCTTATGAAATTATCACAAACTAAGAGGAAGTTTAATAAATGTTACACATTTCATCAAATGATAAGTTAGGATTTTTTTGTTGTTTGAAATATGAGTTTGAACAATTTTTACAGCAGTAAAATTGTCACTTGAATCCCTAAATATACTACCAACTGGAATACAAGTGATACTTAAACCATCCCCATAATTCATTATGTAACCCTAGTTGTTAGGATTATTAATCCTCCCTTGTCCAATTTGGTCATATGTCTAAATCAGGAGTCATATCTAAATTGGGAGTCCATCCAGTCTATTTTTAGTCACTAGCACCATTGGGTCCACTTGGACTAATTGGGGCACATGTTCTAGTTAATAAAGTGTGGGGAACACTAATTGAGGCCTACTGCCATTGATTGCAATTTCATGCATCAATTTAGGATCCTCCTATATCGATCCCTACAATTTAGGATCCACTAGGAGTGTCGATACCAACCTTCATCAGTTGAGTTCAATTAGTGACTAGTCAAGTTGAGTTAGGAGTCATAGTACATTCAGTTCTATTCATCTACATTTTATTAGCGCTAGGTTTGCATGGCTACATGCAGGAGAGCCGCATTCCTCACCTACCACATTCAGTTAGCCTTAGTTAACACTGAATTAGACACTTGAGTTGTGTTTTAGAACTTTGATGAACTCCGATAATGGTTTAGACAAGGTTAGTTAAGTATTGAGTCCTCGGATAATGATTTAGACAAGGTGTTAGTGACCTACAGTCAAGCAGAGTTAATCAATTCGAATTTCCTCATGTGGATTCGAATTGCATGTGGCTATTTAGCCATTATATTACATTGTAATTTATCATCTAATTATTTTTTTATTAATGAAAGCATTCACAGTTGCAAGCCATTTTTTCATTGTTTCATTCTTCAATTGCTGAATAAATTATGTGATCTATATTGTGAGTTATGTGTTTGTCCACAAATATATGTGATTAATTTAATATAGTATCGGAGCCACAGTGGACAAGGAACTTCTCCTCCTCAAATATCCAGCTGGATCATTTTTTTTAGCAATTTTCTCCATTCCTACTCTGCACCAAAAGCAGAAGGTTTACCACTTAATACCCCAAGTTAAGGAATTCTTAATCAAGCTTTCTTGATCAATTATGCTGGCTGTGATGAAAAATTGAAATGTGTAGGTAGTCAACCTTATTTTGTATGTTTGATTGTGTGATTTATAGGTTATCAACTCTTCTCACTACAATCGCTACAATCATCTCTTTCTCGTCACTGCATTCTCTATAGCAGATCAATCCTCTTTACTGCATTCAAAATGACCCATCCAGTAGAGCTGCTCACTTCCTTCAACTACCACCAATGGAAGGAGGACATGGAGGGACTGCTTCGCACCAAGAATCTCTTCAGACTCAGAGAAGAGATAGAGGAAGACCCAATTCTTAATCATGACAAAGAAAAGTACTTTAATAGGCTTGATGAAGCTTTTGGATACTTGTCCCTCTCAATCTCTCGAGATCTTCGCTTCCACATCAAAGGATTGAAGACTCCCAAGGAGATTTGGGACAATATTGCTACCTTATTTGATAAGAAGGATGAGATGAGGGTCCATCAGCTAGAAAATGAGATTATATATCTTAATCCATCCAACTTCAAAACAATGAATGAATTTTTCACAAAATTCAAGAACCTAATATACCAGTTAAAGTAATGCAAGGTGGAGAAGCAGGATGATCAGGTCATCCCTTCCATTCTCTCAAAATTTAGTGCAGACTACTCATGAGTCTTTGTATCAACCTTTCAAATAGTGATACTCACCAATCCAAATTGGAATATGCACACTCTTGATGCTTTCATCCAATCTCTCACTTATGAGAATGACAAGTTGATCCAAATGGGGATCATTCGATCTCCTAAAGATCAAGCACTGGTTGCAAGAGGAGGTGAGGTAGCGAATGACAAAGGGAAGAAAAGAAATGAGTCTCCTGTGAAGAAAGAGAAGTCAAATGAACCTTCAGGTTTGAAGAGAAGCAAGAATAATGGAAAAGGGAAGACCCTTTGTTCCTACTATGGAAGGAGCTTTCATCCAAATAGCTCCTGCATGAGAAGACAAATTGATGAAATGACTCTTCTTCTGAAGAAACATAACATTACTGCACTTGCTAGCACAAGGAAGGTTTACCAGAGAGAAGAAACAGAAGAGATTGAAGACACTGAATATTTCTTCGAAAGAGGCCATGCACTGAAGACCAGCTGCTCAACAGCACATGTCTTTCTCATTGATTCTAGAGCTTTAATCATATGGTTGCATCCATAGAATCATTCTCTTCTTACATTCTTTTGATGGTCCTATTATTCAGCTGGGAAATAACAGTAAAGTTCAAACCAAATGGAAGGGATCTATCAATATTGAACATGGAAGGTTCAAAGATGTGCTTTATGTCCTTTCCCTATCTTCAAATCTATTATCTATATACCATATGACTCATACTGGCTCTCCAAAGCGAGTGATATTTGGTCCTGACTCGGTGGAGATCACAGATATCTCTACTGGGAACATCATAGAGAAGGGTGTTGTGAATCATTCCTCCAAGGCATATGATTTCTCACACTCCATGCCTTTTTCAGAACCAATGCACTCTCAAAGGGAAGGTAAAAACACTGCATCTCCTTCTCTTGCAGTTTCCTCTAGTATTGCAGAATTAGTTGTATCAGTTGACGAGATTAATATTCATTCATATTCAGATTCAGTCCCTACTTCCAAGCAGGAAGTTAGGAAGATGCACAGGGACTTCACTTAGTGAACATCTCACATAGCACGTGCGATCATGGGATATTAAATAATACCCTTAATTTCCATAGATATTGACCCAAACTCTTTTTGTTGAAACCCCCTCCCAATACTTAAAACCTCCTCCCCACCCCTTTTTATACCTCAATCCTTATAAACCACCCTACCCACCCCCACCTTAAACCCCTCATCCCCCCAATACCTGCAATATATTGGTTCAATTTTTAATAATTTTAAAACCCATAATATGAACTAACATGATAGGATATTGGTCAACAAGTGAAGCCCCAATGGGAAGATGACTGGAAATCCATCTGAAATTCAGAAGACAGAAAATATTGCGCTATTTCATGCAATCTTACCTACTTCAGAGAGATGCAACAAATTTATTGTAGGATGTCACATGGAAAGGCCTGAATAGTCACACTGCCTTTAGAAGAATAGAGTGGATCATACACCTCTTCAGCCAGAAAGAGGCAAAGGTTACATTCCTCCTTCCTTCCATCAACATTTTGGGACAAGAAGGAAAATTCTACATGCCATGCCCCAGAATACCTGTGCACAGAACACCATTCATGTTTCTTCGCTACATCACAAAAATGAAGGTTGTAGCAACATATTTCCAATTTTTTCAGACTTGAATCTAGATTCTATCTTCTTAGATAGAGGGGGGGATTTCTTCCCATGTGGTTTTTTCCCCAGCTCTTTGTATTGAGCAGTTACTTTACTTTACTTGATGTAGTGGTTGACCTATGGTCTTAGTTACCAAGGCCCACAAATTGTCCAAGTTAGCATTCAGGGGGGGTGTTAGGATTATTAATCCTCCCTTGTCCAATTTTGTCATATGTTTAAATCAAGAGTCATGTCTAAATCAAAAGTCCATCGAGTCTATTTTTATTCACTAGCACCAATGGGTCCACTTGGCCTAATTGGGGCACATGTTCCAATTACTAAAGTGTGGGGAACACTAATTGAGTCCTACTCTGACTGATTTCACTTGCATGCATCATTTTAGGAGCCTCCTGGATCAATCCCTACAATTTAGGAGCCATTGGGAGTGTCGATACCAACCTTCATCAGTTGACTTCAGTTAGTGACTAGTCAAGTTAAGTTAGGAGTCAATTACATTCAGTTCTAGTCCTCTAGATTCAATTAGTGCTAGGTTTGAATGGTTGCATGCAGGAGAGGCACATTCCTCACCTACCACAGTCAGTTAGCCTTATTTAACACTGAATTAGACACTTGAGTTGTGTTTTAGAACTCTGATGAACTCTTATAATGGTTTAGACAAGGTCAGTTAACTATTGAGTCCTCCAATATTGATTTAGACAAGTTGTTAGTTACCTACAGTCAAGTAGAGTCTAATCAATTCGAATTTCCTCATGTAGATTCGAATTGCATGTGGCTATTTAGCCATTGCATTATATTGTAATTTATCATCTAATTACTTTTTGATTAAGGAAAGCATTCACAGTTGCAATTCATTTTTGCACTGTTTCATTCTTCAATTGCTGAATAAATTGTGTGATCTATCTTGTGAGTTGTGTGTTTGTCCACATATCTATGTGCTCAATTTAATACTAGTTTGTAAGGCATTGGTTTGTTCCAATATAGTTCTAACTAATAGTTTCTCATGAATTCACTTTTATAAAATTCTTGAAGTTCTAAAACCTATCCTTAAACCAAACCCTAGTTTGTGATAACGTAGTTTGTTCCAATTTATTCCTAACAAAAATATCTTCTCCTTAATTCACTTTCATAAAATTGTTGAAGATGTAAACTCTAGCCTTACTAAACCCTAGTTTGTTCTTTACCTCTTTCATATGTTTGTTTTCCACTTGTCATAATCCTAATTCATGTTTGAGTGTACATATTTTCTTTATTTATGGTCTTGAACTATGTTGACCATGCCACATGGCACTTCACCATGGAATAACTTTCCCCCGAATATGGAAAACATGCCACAAACTCTGTGTCATTGTAAAAAATATCTCAATCATGAAACATGGCTCTAAATACTTTGAATGTGTTTAAACCAATGAGTAAAGCCCCAAAAATTCACTTTGTCATTCTTTTAAATCCCTTTTGCACAAAATTTCCCTCTAAGAAGGGGTAGATTCATGATATTAACAACCACTTTACTCCCTTGAAGTAGAGTTTGCATCATTAAGTGAACACCTATTACTCATGCATAAAATACAAAAATGGACGTATAAAGGAAAATACTCATGAAGCTCATATGCATAAAATATGAAAAGGAACATATAAAGGAAAATAAGAAAAAGGAACATACCATATTTTTGTTTGAAATGCTTGAACCTAGGACATACACGCATCATTTTATCTTTAATGCAAGCCAAGAGAGAATCTATGGGGTTACTCTCATATACAAATGAACATATTTTCCCTAGAATACAAGATTTATACCATTCCCATGCATCATCTTCTAAGGTATGGGAACCCGGGTATGCTGAATGAACCCAATTATGTTGCCCAATATGGCTTTCATCCACCCTAGTGAAAGTCCACAGATTGTCCCTTAATGGCTCCAGGGTGGAAAGTTGCAACTAGGCATAAAACAAAAATCTTAACTCCAATGGTGAAACCATCGATTCTGATGGATTCAAGATGTCAATTTTCAGCTAGGAGAACCCCTCTATGGTGATTCAATCTCCCGTAAACAATCCCATTCTACCATCTCTAGAACTAGGGTTTTTCTCAGTAAAGTCAAATGCCATTTTTGCACAATGGGGTCAACTTTGCATTGAAATGTCCTAGGAGACTGTGGACAATATGACCATGTACATAGTGGCTAAACACATACATTGAATATGAAAAAAACCATTTATGCTATCCGGTATGGATTTTGTGTGCCTTAGAGCAAGTCCACAAATTGCCCTTGAATGGCATGGGGTGGAAAGTTGCAACTAGGCATAGAACGAAAATGGTAACTCTGATCATGAAACCTTTGATTCCTATTTATTTAGTATGTCAGGTCTTATCTAGGGGAACCCCTCTATGGTGATTCAATCTCCCATAAATGGTCCCATTTTACCATCTCCAAAACTAGAGTTTTCCTTAGTAAAGACAAATGCCACTTTTGCACAAGGGAGTCAACTTTGCATTGAAATATCTCAAGCGACTGTGGAAAATATGGCCATGTAAAAACTGGCCAAACACATACGTAGGAGCTGACATAACCTGGTTATGTTTCCTAGTATGGATTTTGTGCCCCCATAGCAAGTCCATAAATTGTCCCTGAATGGCCCTGGGTGGCAAGTTGCAACTAGACATAGAACGAAAACCATAACTCCGATCATGAAACCATCAATTTTGATGGATTCAAGATGTCAGGTTTCAACTAGGGGAACCCATATATCATGATTCAACCTCCCAAAAATGGTTTCATTCTACCATCTAAACTAGGGGTTTTCTCAGTAAAGACAAATGCCACTTTTGCACAAGGGGGTCAACTTTGCATTGAAATTTCCTTGGCAACTGTGGATAATAGACCATGTTTGCAGTGGACAAATGCATACATGGGAGAACCCGCGTGTTCATTTTGGGACATATTATATATCGCTTAATGGGGACATTCCATTTGACATTAAAGTGATCAGTCAACCTAGGGATTCTACAAACTATGCCCTATCCTATAACTAATTTTTACATTGCAAACTAGGAGTTAGTCTGCAATCTAGGGTTTAGATACAATATATGGCTTACAAGTACAAGCTACAGATTCTACAAGACCAATGATGACATTGCAAAGTTGTAAAGGTATGAATTCTTGATACTTTATATATCTTAGTGGGGACATTACATTTGAAATTAAAGTGATTGTTCAACCTAGAGATTCTACAAATTAGGGCCTAGCCTACAAACTAAGGTTTACATTCCAAACTAGGAGTTAGCCTATAATCTAGGGTTTAGATACAAGATAGGGTTTACAAGTATAGTATAGGGATTATACAAGGCCAATGATGAAATTGCAAGATGTAAAGGTGTGAATATTTGATACTATATATTTCTTAATGGGGACATTACATTTGACATTAAAGTGATCGAACACCCTAAGGCTTCTAGAATGTAATGATGGCATTGCAAAGTTGTAAATATTTGAATGCTTGATATTATATATCGCTTAATGGGGACATTGAATTTAACATTAAAATGATTGGTCAAACTAGGGCCTAGCCTACAAACTAAGGTTTACATTGCAAACTAGGAGTTAGTCTAAAATATAGGGTTTACAAGTAGAATCTATGGCTTCAACAAATCCAGTGATGACATTACAAAGTTGTATGTAGGTGTGAATGCTTGATACTATACATTGCTCAAACTAGCATTTCTAGGGTTTATAATACAAACTAGGCTTTAGGATACAAATTAGGGTTTATAGGGTTTAGATATTAAAAACTATGATCATATGCTACAAACTAGGGGTTCTAGGCTTGACTCTAGGTTTTCTAGGATGGGCTCATGGATCTAGGTTTATAGGATTAAATTTAAACTCCTCTATCATGACCTTAACAAAATAAGGATTTTTTTATACTTTATTTTAACACTTGCATTAGAAAGTTTCATGAAAACTTGGGGTGTTGACTAATGTCCTTAGAGGGCCAACTTCAAGATTCAAGATAAAGGCAGAGGATAGATACTAGAGGAGGGGGAAATGGGTGCTATCGTAAAATGATTACATGCACACACACACACACACACACACAATGAAAATGATTTAAATTAATGAAGTACGTTATAATTTAAGGTATGGTTTCTAGAATTTAGAAACATTCAAACATGGAAAATTGAGTATTTGGTGCAAGTGGAATTGTGCTAGTTTGGTTGAATCTTGTGAAATTTATCAATCTATCAAGATATCAATTCCTAAACTGCAATATCCAAAATAATAATGTCAATAATCAATTATGCATGCATACCACATACCTAACGACCTACATGTGATCATTCAAATAGACCATCGAGATCACCTACAATACCAATGGTATCCTTTAGCCTCTCATGCTCGGAGTAAAGCAAGAAGTATCGTGCCTTTTATGAGTTCTTCCTTGGCATTATTTCCATCTAGAGGTTTGTGCCAATAACTAAGTTTGTACAATGGTATACAATCAGACCTGGTCTATAATCTTCAAATACATAACCTTTTTTCTTTGGTGTATGGGAAACCTATGTCAAATATTCTCCTTTTATAAAAATCTACTCAATAAGAGAATCATTTCCCTCATAGTCCCTTAATGAGATAATGAGTGTATTCTTCTCATCCAAGCAACGTGCCAACCAATAGTCAGTTTCCCATTCATTTCCTCTTAGGGAAACCACTACATATATTTTCCCTGCAAAAATAAAGTGCCAACATAGGATTCATCTAAATAAACACAACTGGTTGTCAAAACATTTCAAAATTATCAAGATATTAATCGAACATTATTGTAAAAAATCTAATATGTGTTCATCATCTATTGAAATACTTGATTGGTCCTCCTCCAACTAGGATAATTCTATATCCATATGTCAACCAATGGGGACTGATACATGATCCCATTTGTTAACCCAATCCATGGATTCACATTTGCCACCATTCACCACCAATACATGGAGAACAAATACCTTGTCCAAATTTCAACTATAGCATTGTCAGGCATTCTAACTAAGTGAAATGTATAATTTCCTTGGACAGTATTGCACTCATATAATTATCATCGACCTACATCAACAAACTCCCAAAATATCTATGTACATGTCTTTCCTAGTTGATCGGACTTCTTTTCTTCTTTCTCCCTCCCCGTGACTGAAGAACACCATTCAACAATGGTATTTACATCTCGGATGTGTGAAATAGTTGTGAAATTCATTTCTTTGCTACATAATGAAGTCTTGATGCATGCACCCTACTCCATAATGTTCATAATTTTTGTGTCTAGTCTCAAAATAGTTCCAAATATGTGGCACCTTATGCCTTTTGTGGAGCATGAACAACCATTGGAAGACATGAGTATTTTTGAATTGCATCGAATAACCATCAAACCAAATCCAATGTTGTTCCATTTGTATATTGTTATCTTTCATGTTATTGTAGAACAATTGAAATTTGTGTTGTACAAAATCCAAGATGTGACACCTATCATCCCTTATGTAGAAGTGATACTCCTTCAATATAACCCTATTGTATTCAATACTAGCTTCCATGTCTATAGGTGATATGGACCATTATGTTGGCATGGACTGACTAATAATATTGACTCTAAATCTCATTTTGTGGTTGAAGAGTGTAGTTTTCTGGAAAATCGACCACTAATCAGATAGTCCTAACGAGAATTGTATCCCAGCAAGTTCCAATGAGCCACGTGTACATGATTTACATATTGTTGGGTCTTTTCAAAGAATCCCTCCATGAAGTCGCAAACCCATACCTAGTACATCAACAATAAATGCATATATCAATGGATTGTTACATATGAAGTTGCAATCTAAAGAGAAATATATTATTCAAGGACTCATTACTAACCTGAGAGGTGACCAATTGTATTTGTTTCTTTCAATCCCTTCATCAATATCACTCATGGCATATTTGAATGACTACAAGTTTACCTCCTGCCTCCCAAGTTCATCCTTATCAGTCAGATGTATGCATTTTTCCAAGAATGTGATTCCAACACACCTTGGGCATGCCCCATCTATGCAATATTTTTTATAAAAATGTTCAACCTTTTGTCCTTCTACACAAAATTCTATGGATAAAGTCTCTAAATGGCATAGGTGGCAATGTAGCTGAGCATTCCTGCATAAGAGTGATATGCAATACACACAAGATATGTGTGTGTGTGTTTGATAATACTAACCATAATCAATGTGTTATCGACAACAACATGTATTATGAATTGTGTTTATTTTAACATACCATGGTTTACATTTTTCAAAGGATCTTTGGCCCAAGTTAAGTTGATTAAGTTCATGCCTAAATATCTCATTTAATTATATTTGTATCATGTCAAGAAAATGTTTAATGTGGGGTTCATGATCCCTTAAACCCCTTCTCAATTTTAATACATCTTTTTGGTTGGAACAAGGTCTAGTGTTATCATTCCAAAAATCTTGCACTAGTCCCTTTACCGCATTAATGAGCTTCATATCAAAGCATGGAAAACTACCAATGAATGCCCATACTTTTGTTTGGCCATTTTCAAGTTATTATCTTCTAACAAAAATCCTATATAGTGTTTTGACGTTCAAAATTATAAGTTTGTATGTAGACAAGAAAACGAAGGACCCTAGTGTTTTTATTCACGATTGATTGTGACAATACACAACGAGCTGCATTGCAATCCCATGAATGAGATTTATTTCCAATTGTATTATAAGGAAATACTAAACTTTTAACAATATGAGAACTTGGATCAGTATTTTTGGCCATCTTTATCCTTAACTTTCTTCTAACAATAGTTATAGACCTAGATCTTAACGATGATAAAAATAATTTGCACTTATCCCCATCACATTTAGAATCAAAAAAATTATCAAGTATTTTTCGAGTTTGAAAAACAATAGTGTATTTAGACAATGTACCTTCAAGTGAAGTATGAGACTTTCATCAGCCTATATACGTTTTGAATTTCTTCAGCATGTACTCACTAATCGAAGTAAGGGTGTTGGAACTGTATAATGTACAACATCACTAGGATGCTTTGGCATTTCAACAAGAGCCTACTATATTTCATTCTCTTTCTGGCAGTTGGATGTGGAAATTTGGACATTCTCGTCTATGGTCTCAATAACATATGCACCTTTCGCCATAAATCCTGCATTCAATGCATCCCTAACTTCGTCACTTGTATAACCACTACCCAACAACTCATTCGCTACCATAGTTTAAGGTTGACTTCATGTGGGAATTCAAACATCATCCAATTAGCACCTATGTTTTACTTCTTGACTAGTTCCATGGTGTGCGTGTTCATCAAATGTTGTTGAAATTGAGGGCCCCTATAGTGAGTTCTTTCGTTTTTCTTGTCATGGATTTGTAGGAATGACAATGGAATCATCTATGGTTGGAATTGGATGAGTAACCATGGAATTCCTTCAATTCCACATGTCCAATATTTTATTTTCTCTAATTTCTTCCAGGTTTCTTGATGCTTCTCTTTCATTCTCAATTTCCTTATTCAATTGCATTCCATGTGACCACAATGAAAAAGATTATATAAGTGTGTTCAACAATGAATATGGATTCTCTCTCAATTGTGAATATATGTTCTTCAAACGTACTCAATTGTGAATATAGATACCTGCTCAATTGTGAATATAGATTCCTCAATCTTGCACTCAATTGTGAAAGAAATTTCTACATGACTTGTGAATATACAAAATTCTTCATTTGTGAATATAGGTTCTTCAAGATTGATAAATTGTAAATATAGATACTTCCTCAATTATGAATATAGATTCCTCAAGCTTGCTCAATTATGAAAGTAACTTCTATCTCACTTGTGAGTATAAAAAATTATCCATTTGTGAACAGAAGTTCTTCAAGCTTGATCAATAGTGAATGTAGATTCTTCTTCAATTGTCTTCATATAAATATTCCTCAAGCTTTCTCAATTCTAAATATATAGATACTTCCTCAATTGTAAATATAAATTCTTCAACCTTACTTTTGACTGTGGACATAGATTCTTCCTCAAACTTGAATATAGATTTTTCAAGCTTGCTCAATATAAATTTTTCAACATTTCTTTTGATTGTGAATATAGATTCTTTATCAAACTTGATTATAGATTCGTCAATTTTGCTCAATCTTGAATGCAATTTCCTCTTCAATTGTGAAAATATATTATTCAAGTTTGTTTGATTGTGAATGTAGAATATTCTTTAATTATGAACAAAGATTCTTCAATCTTGCATAGATTGTTGTTAAAACTCTTCATTTACGCAGGTATGTTTGCATTGTTGTCCATGAGGCAATACACAAAGTATTCGGGATAAAATAGGTAGAGTATGAAAATTATTTGTAAAATTATGTACATCCAAAATGCTGGAGTGTTATAGTTTTACAAAATACTATAGTATTCCTTAAACCCATAACACTCGCGCGTTCTTTATCACATAACACTCTAGTGTTTCTTGAGTCCATAACACTCGAGAACCCCTCTTTAATAAAAAAACATTACCAAACATTTAATGCACGACTAGGTAACGTATAATGGAGGAAAATGCTAGAGCATTATATTCGAAATAAACGCTTTAGCATTATGGTTATCTACACACAAAACATTTCCTTCAAACCTTATAATTTAATATTTCCTTACCACTATAATATTTCCTTTATTTCCCTATCCCACTATCCCACTTTATCTTGAAGGGTTTTGCCCTTCACGTTGTATGTGTTAGAAGGTTAACTATGGCTGTTGGGATAGGGGTTAAGAGCTTAGATTTAAATGTATAAAGGGGTTTAGGTGTTTAGCATTTTTGGGGTTAGAGGGATAAGGAGCTAAGAGGTTATGGCGTTTACTATCTAAGGAGTTAGGGGCTAGGGGTTAATGGCTTAAGTATTAGGGGTTAATTAAGGGGTTAGATTATATAGGGTTTCTGATCTTGAGGGGTTAGAGTTTAAGGGGATAGGATTTAATGGTTTAGAAGTCATGGGTTCGGGGATAACAAGTGATTAATTAGAGTTAAGAGGATAACATTTAAGGAGTTAGGGGATTTTTCTATTAAGGTATTTAGGGATCGAGTGTTAGGGTATTAGTGTTTCAGAGGTTAGGGGTTAAGCCCTAAGATATTATGGGTTAAGTGGTTTAGGGGTGGGGGGTAAAGTTGGGGTAAGTGGTTAGTGGTTGAATCATAGTGGTAGACATGTCAAGGGGCTTATGGGTTAAAGGATTTAGTTCTTAAAGGGAATTTAGGGCTCTAGTATTAGGAGGTTAGGGTTTTAGAGGTTAGACATTAATGGCTTAAGTGTTTGTGGATAAACTATGGCTTAGGTGTTAAGTGTTAAGTGCTTAGAGATAAAGGGGTTTAGGGGTTAGGAGTTTTAGGAGTTAAGGGATTTAGGGAACCCGATGTTGGGAGGTTAGGGTTCAAGAATATTTAAGTCTTAACGGCGAAGGGTTTAAGTTTTAAGATCTTGTAAGAGATTAAGGGGTTAGGGGCTTAGTGGTTAAGGCCATAAGGGTTAGGGGATTGGTGGTTATTTCAAAAGTGAGGCCTTTAGGGTTTATCATATTTATGGGCTAAGGGATTTAGGGATCTAGGGTTAGGATGTTAGGGTTGAGTTAGTTAAGGGTTAAGTGTCAAGGGGCTAAAGGATTATAGGCTTGGGGGTTAATATATTAATGGATTCTAGGAGATGATAGATTAGGGATTTCTAAGGATTTATAGGTTTTGGGATTCATGGATTATGGGTTAGGAGTTTTAAGGTTAGGGGTTCACTAGGAATTAGGGGTGAGTTTAGTGGTAAAGGCATAAAGTGGTTAACAGGATTAAATATGTATAGGTTAAAGAGTTAAGAAGATAGGTTGTTTCAAGGTTTTATGGGTTAGGGAATTTTGGGCTCAATTGTTATGGGGTAGGGGTTAAGGACGAAGCTATTAAAGGTTTAATTGTTTCTAGGGGTTAAGAGCTTGGGGATTTGTGGATTTACGGATTTGGGATTTAAGTATTATGGGTTAGGTTTTTTAGGGGTTAGAGGTAGACTAGGTCTTTGGGTTTATAGGTTGTGGGATTATACGTAAAGTGGTTAAGGGGTTTATGGGTTAGGGGTTCTAGGGGTTAAAGGATTTAGTGCTCTAGAGTTAGAGTGTTAGGGTTTATGAGGTTAGGTATTAATGGCTTAAAATCTTCTAAGGAAGATGAGGTAGTAGGATTTTCCAGGGATTTATGGGTTTTGTGCTTTAGTGATTATGGGTTATGGGTTAATATTTTAGAGGTAAATACATAAAGTGGTTAATAATATTAAAGACTTATGAGATAGGGAGTTAAGCAGATAGGGGGTTAGGGGGTTTTATAGGTTAGGGGATTTAGGGGTTAAGGAATTTAGGGATCAATGGTTAGGGGGATAGGTGTTAAGGCCCAAGATATTAAAGGTTTAATTGTTTCTAGGGATTAAGAGCTTAGAGATTTAGGGATTTTGGATTTAACTATTATGGGGTGGGGTTTTTAGGGGTTAGGGGTTATGGGAATAGACGTAAAGTGGTTAATGGGTTTAAGGGTTTCAAACTCTATGGGTTAAGGGATTGAGTGCTCTAGGGTTAGGATGTTAGGGTTTATGACGTTAGGCATCAATGGTGAAGGGGTTAAATGGTAAAAGGATTATAAGAGGTAAACTAGAGCTTAGAGGCTAATGCACAAGCCCAAGCGAGAATTCCAAATCCCAAAGTAGAGTGATCAATCCCAAAGGAGAGAGCTCAAGCAAATGTAGAGGTCTCATGCAAACAAAGAGTGCACATGCAAATGTAAATCACAAAAGGAAATGCAGGGTGCACTTGCATAAAGAAGGTTGCACATTCAAATGTAGTGTAGAGGTAAGCAATTTTTTACCTCTAGAGGGTAAACTAGAGCTTAGAGTCTAATCATTGAAGGAATAGAGGTAAATAATTAAAGGACTTAAGGAGTTTAGGGCTTAGGATATTTATGGATTTAGGTATTTGGGTTAGGGGCTTAGGTTTTAAGAGGGTAGGAATTAAGGGCTTAGGTGTTATAGTGTTATGGGATTATAATGGGTTAATGGATTAGGGATCTAGGCGATAAGGACTACCAAGATACCACCCCCCCTTGTATCCCCTCTCTTTGTCTCTCACTTCTTATCTCCATTAGGCGCTTAACACATAATCTATGTGGTTTAAAATGCTAGAGCATTTTATAACTAATAAACGCTTTAGTTTTATGTAGTTCATAAAGTGTGAGTGTTATGTAGTCCATAATGCTAAAGCGTTGTGTACCCCATAATTCTAGAGCGTTATGTGATCCATAATGCAGTAGCATTTTGTAAAAATGCTAGAGCATTTCTGTCAACACCAGGTGAGGGAGTAGATATTTGAATTTAAAAATAATACGTGAATGTTCCATAGCGCTTAAAACTCGTCTTCTCATGCAACCGTGTTTCATCCGTAGTCCTATGTGCTTGGTTTGGAGTTACCAAACATGTGTTATGGAAAATGGTAAACCATAGATAAGTGGGCATTTCCTCCATTTCCACAATATGCATGTCTTCCACCACTATTTACAATATGATAGACATAACACATTTGACAAAGTTTTAGACATATCAGCATTTTTTTGCAAATTCCAAATATGTAACTTTTTAAATAAAATATTATTTTTTTCTATTTTTTCATAATTTTCTTGTGTCATCACTTTCTAAGTCAAAAAACATGCTTTCAGTGTTTCTTATGTAACTTTTTTTCATTTCCCAAGCATTTTTAAAACAAATTGTAAGGTGCACTAGAAAACACTAACCTCTACATTCTATAATAAAAACATATGTCATTATTATTGCATTAATACCTTCAAAGAATGCACCCACAAAAAACATACCATTTTTTAGGAATGATCACTTCATTAATTATTAAAAACAAATTAAAAATTACTAGTTTTATTTTCAAAAAATAGCATTGCACTAGTGTTATATGTTCACTATATGCCTGCAAATTTTTGTAGCTCGAAAAAATCATTTTGGCTCTCAAAGGTTGCACCCACAAAAACATATACCTTTTCATTTTTGTGGAAAATAAAAAGTGATTGATAGAAAAAAATGAAACTTCAAATAGTTATGAAATTTTTCAATACATAAAGCTTATATATTTAAAAACCTTATTCAATTTCCTACATTTCATGTTTTTTACTCAAAGAAAAATATTTTGTGTAAGTACCTCAAAAAATCCAAATAAGTTGAGGGATGCCTGATTTTTTAGTTTTCTATCACATCTAATGTGCCAAAAGTGACCCTCATTAGCTTGCACTCACTTGTCTTCAATTGCTACCACTTAAGGGATCTATATTCAACAAGTCCCCCTCTATAATCCATGTACTCTTTGTTGGTACTAAGCCTTCCCACTGGACCAAATATCAATTGTATTGAGTTTGTCGAGTATGAAGGGTCTCTTTATCTAAGATATGAGCAATCTTTTCCTGTTTCTTTCTCGGAATGGACTTTTTTCAATCCATCTCTTTCTCATTGTCATCACCCAGATTCTCCCCATGGAAAATATATAAATTAGAAGCATTAAACACAAAGAAAATATCGAGATCAGATGGTAAATCGACCCTATAAGCATTCTCATTAATTTTCTTAAGAATCTTGCAAGGACCAATATTCTTATACTTCAATTTGTGATAGGCTCTTCTAGGAAAATGATATTTCTGTAAATGAACCTTCACCAAATCACCTTCATTGAATACCTAATGTCATTAGTGAGCATGTTTTATAATTTTGTTTTTCTCATTACTATCTTGTAGTTTTTGTCTCACTTGTTGCTGCAACTATTGAAGGTGTGTTGCAAATGCTTTCCCATCATCACTTATTCTATCCGCAAGTGGTAGCTGCACTAAATCTAGGACACCCATAGGATTTCTACCGTAAAAAACCTAAAATGGATATTTACCTATAGATATATTCACTGAAATATTGTAGGAAAATTCTGCTTGAGATAAGTCCAAATCCCACTGCTTGGGATTCTCTCAAACAATGCTGAGTAACAGTTTTTCCAAACTCTGATTTATTACCTCGGTTTTCCCCTCTATTTGGGGGTGATATGTACTACTGAAATGTAATTTAGTACTCATTTTATTCAATAAAGTCCTCCAAAAATGACCCAAGAACCAAGTATCTCTATTAGAGGTAATAATTTTTTGAAACTCCATGCAATATAACATTTTCTAGGAAAAAAAACTATTTTTCCACCCTTAATGTATCGCTAGTTTACTTGAAAGAAATTAAATGATCCATTTGAGACAACCTATAAACAACCACGAAAATAGATTCATTACCTATCTTTGTGTTTGGGAGCCCCGACACAAATTCCATGCTTAGATATGTCTATGGGCCTGTGGGAACTGGTAATGGAATGTACAACCCTGTATTATGTGAGTGTTATTTATCCATTTAACAAATTCTACAATGTGACACATACCTAGTTATATCTTTTTTCATCTTTGATCAATAATGCTTATCTCCATTGAAGGCTAATGTCTTATATGTTAAATCCTTAATGATGGCACATTACCCCATATAGTGTAGCAAATTACCCCCTATATTGTGGTGCATTACATATTATTTATCTTGTCTTGGATATATTAGTGGGTCAATTAGTTGTTATTATACATCTTTATCTCCTATATTTAGGAAGGAGATATTTTGATTTCATTCATCATTGGATATTGTCTTGTCTTGTGTACACAAGTACATTGTGTAAGGAAGTTCCTTCCTCGAAGAGGATTGTTATTTATATTTGTTATTTTGTATTAAAGTGTTTATTACTCTCTTTTGGTCTATTTAGGTTATTTTTATGTTATTTATGGGACCTGGTTGCATAACATTTGGTATCAGAGCTCTTTCCTCGGGACTACCTTCTGCAAAACAAGTCATCTTGGAATTTTCGATACAGATTTTTTAATATAAGGATTCAGATATCTAGGTTAAAACCCCACTTCAAAAAAAGAATGAAATATCTCCATTTTGAAATTTAGATTCTAATCCATTACATTTTCGGAGATAATTACAGAGGAATCTATGGTTTTTTACTAGTCCAAAACCTAGTCTAAATAATGTGTTCTAGGGAAAATGGTCATATCTGAGGCATACAAGATCCAAATTAAGTGAGACTAGTTGCATCCAAAAGGATATGGGCCAGGGTATATGTGGTAGAAGCTTCAGCTATAGAAACAAAATATTGTACATGTGGAATACATTAGAAGTTCGCTCTTCTGGATAGGAAAACAATAAGAAACTTTAGGATATTTGCAATAAATATTTGTTGACATATAAAAATTATGTCATACATGTGGCATTAGAAAGAGGACACATCAAGGTACCATGGGCCAAAGTTTCACACCCATAGGAGTTGAAATTCAAATTTAATATCATATACAAGTTGGCCCTAAAATAGTCTTGTAATCAGGGTTTGAAAAAGGTACATCGTTTTGTATTTGAATATATTTGAGTAGAAGGATATATATTTGGTAAACCATAGGGTGTGATATATAATTATTGTTCAAGATTCCACCAAAAGGAAGTGGAAATAATCACACTCCACTCAAACCCCCAGAGGATTTATCCATGGCATACAATGAAATGGAAGACATATCTTTTAGAGTGTCCAAGTTGGAAGATATGATTAAAGGAAATGTGAAAAGTGATGACTTAGTTAAATTGGAAAAGAATATAGATATAAGTAAAAAGGATCTCAAAGGGATGGATAGAAAGGAAGATGTCCAATAATTGAAGGAATTGATGAAGGATATAAAAAATAGTTGTATTCCTCATGTATCTACTCAAGAAGAGGATAAAGAGGAAAAACATGACTTATTCCAGTCATGTCTGGAGAAAATTGAAAAACAATTGGAGAGTGGGAAGTTGGAGTCCTCAAAATTTGATGATTCACTACGACATCCAATCACATGGATTTTTCGGATGGATCAATTCTTTGATATACACCAAGTGCCCACTTTAGAAAAGGTAACTATTGCATCCTTATATTTATAACCTAATCAATTTGTATGGTACCAATGGTTGTGTGACCGTAAAATGGACTCTATTATCTCTTGGTATATATTCACAGAAGAATTGATGGAACATTATGGAGATATAAATAGCAACATGTTCTTTATAGAGCTGGTAAATATCAATCAAAAAGTTCCAGTTATCGAGCACATCAAGCAATTCCAGCAGCTAAGTCTCGGAGTGAATAATATTTCAGAAGATAATTGTTAGATATATTTATTGTAACCTTGAAAGATAACATTCAACATGAGGTGTGTCTCTTTGAACCATCATCCGTAGAAAAGGATTTCGTGATGGCAAGGAAGGTTGAAAGTAAAAATATGGCAATGAATACTGGAAAGGCTTTCTCCAACACATACAGAGAAAATAATGTTCCTTCTTATAAACCACCACAAAGGTTGACACCCCAAAAACTAGATGAAATAATAGCAAAAGGATTATGCTTTAATTGTGAGATCTAGTATGGGACATAAGTATGGTGAGAATAAATTATTCTACATATATTGTGAGGAATCGTCTCAAGAAGAGGTGACTTCAGAAGAAATAGAATTGGATACTTTAGAAGAAGTTACTCCCACCATATCTTGTCATGCATTTCCTATAATTACCACTCCTCAAACTCTCAAGATCGAAGGATACATAAAAAAGAACAAGGTAATAGTATTAATTGATTTTGGTAGTACTCATAATTTCATTCAGTACTCTAAATTAGCCAAATTTGTTAATTTCTTTGTATATCCAACACCAGAGTTTCATGTTATGATTGCAGATGGAGGAACTATAGATTGCTCAGGGAAATGCCATAATATCAATCTTGCTATGGGGGGGTATGTATTGAATACTCCAATTATCGTTATCACATTGGGTGGGGTTGATGTTGTATTAGGTTTCCAATGGTTATAACAATCATCGGGAACGATGGATTTTAATTTTCAAAAACTTTTCATGAAATTTTCATGGGAAGGAAAATAATATGAGATAAATGGTATCACAGGAAAACCGAGAAAGGTGGTAGACTCTAATGGTATGAGAAAGTTGTAGAAAAAGGGGCATCAAGGTGTAGTTGCACAACTAGGATCATTATATGTTTAAACCTCAAAGTTCCTTTTATCCCTAGATCTCCAAAGGGTCATTAATAAGAATTCCAAGGTATTTGAAGATATTCCCAAATTTCTTCCATCTAATCGAGACTTTGATCATGTTATCTACTTAATTCTAGGTAGTGTTCCTCCTAACATCAGGCCTTACCGATATCCCTATAGCCAGAAGATGAAATTAAGTGTATAGTTGTTGAAATGTTAGAGGTTGACAAAATTATTCCTAGCCAAATTTCTTACTCGACACCAGTCGTAATGGTAACCAAGCCAAATGGCTCATGGAGTATGTGTCCTAGTTATAGAGAGCTCAACAAGATCACCATTAAATATAAGTTTCTCATTCCTGTCATTGATGAATTACTAGACGAATTACATGGAGAAGTTGGATCTTCATTTCAGATATCATCAAATTCGAATGAAGGATGAAGACATCCCCAAAACAACATTTAGAACTCATGAAGGTCACTATGAATTTTTGGTCATGCCATTTGGTCTCACAAATGTGCCTTCCACATTTCAAGGTTTGATGAATTCTATTCTCAAGCCTTTCCTTAGAAAAATTTTGTTGGTATTCTTTGATGATATACTAATATATAACAAGTCTTAGGAATCTTCAAGATGTTAACAGGGAACTACAACTACTAAAGGAGAAAGAACTATATGCAAAACCTTCAAAATGTTTCTTTGGGATAAAGGAGGTAGATAATTTGGGTCATGTTGTATCTCATGAAGGTGTCAAGGTAGAAACTAACAAAATTAAATCCATGATGGACTGGTCAATTCCAAAAACACTAAAGAATATTTGAGGATTCTTAGATTTGACAGCGTACTACCACACGTTTGTTCGGAACTATGGAAGAATATAAGCTCCTCTAAAAACATTACTGAAGAAATATGCACTTTCATCTTGGACTCCATAGGAAACTCAAGCTTTTCAACAACTCAAAGAGGAAATCTATAAAGCTCTTGTTTTGGAGAAACCAAACTTAAGAAAAACCTTTATTGTGGAATGCGGTGCTTCAAGGAATGGAATTGGAGGTGTACTAATGCAATAAGGACACCCTTTTTCCTTCACAAGTCATACAATCAATGGAAATAACTTTTAAAAACTCATTTATGAGAAGGTAATGTTGGCAATGCTACATGGCTTGAATCAAGGGTGCCCATACCTTATGGGGAGACATTTAAATGTTAAAACTGATCATGGTATCCTTAAATACTTCTTGGAACAAAGGCTTTATTCAAAAGTGCAACAAAAATGGGTGACAAAGATGTTGGGATATGACTTTGAAATAATCAAAAAAAAGGGGGAGCAAAATGTTGTCACAAATGCACTCTCCAGGAAAGATGAGGATGTTGAAGCATTACTCTATGTTATCTCGATCATCCATCCAGATTGATATAGTCAAAGTAAGGGATGAATGGAAAAATGACGAAAAAAATATTGACATTCATTCAAAAGCTACAGCGGGATCCCATTTCTTCTAATACATTTATGTGGAAAGATGACTTGCTATGGTACAAGGATCGCCTATATATTGGTAAGAGTTCACAGCTCAATCAAAAGGTACTTTTTGAATGCCACTCCTCACCGATATGAGGGCACTCAGGTTTCTTAAAAACCTACCATGGGGTAAAGAAATAATTTTTTTGGCATGGTCTTTCAATTGATGTTCAAAAATTTGTGACAGAATGTGTGGTATGCCAATGAAATAAAGTGGAAACAATTATGACCCTAGGTCTCCTCCAACCACTTTCCATTCCAAGCCAAAGGTGGACATAGGTCTCGATGGATTTTATCACAATTTTACCAAAGTCAGAAAGAAAGAGTGTCATCATGGTGGTTGTTGATAGACTTACTAAATATGCACACTTCTATGCACTATCTCACCCCTTCAAAGCAAGCACGGTCACCAATTATTTTATGGAGACAATCCAAAAATTACATGGTACTCCAAATATTATAGTAAGTGAAAGGGATCCCATTTTCACTGGCAAATTTTGTACCAAATTATTTTCTCTTCTAACCACTCAACTGGATCATAACTCATCTTATCATCCTCAATATGATGGATAAAGAGAGATCGCAAACAAATTTTTGGAAGGGTATATTCAATGTTTTGCAATTGATAAACAAACACAATGGGTTAAGTAGTTTCCCTTGGTAGAATGGTGGTATAACACTTCCTTCCATACATCATCAAAAATGAGTCCATTTATGGCACTTTATGGATATCATCCACCATCCATCACATCTTCAGTAAGAGACTCCTCTAAGGTTCAAGCAGTGAAAGACCACAAGAAGCATCAACAACAAGTTCTTCAACTCCTAAATGACAACCTGAATCTAGCATAAAATCGAATGAAACAACAAGAATATCAACACCATAGTGAAAGAAGGTTGAGTGTGGGGGATTGTGTGTTTTTAAGACTACAACCATATAAACAGATGTCCATGAAAAACACCAATAAGGATAATAAATTATCACCTAAATACTATGGTCCCTACAAGGTGCTACAAAATATTGGTATTATGGCCTACAAATTGGAACTACCTGCATCTTCACGAGTCCATCCAGTTTTCCATGTTTCTTGTTTGAAGAAGGTAATTGATGACAAGCTACCAGTTCAAACGATATTACCAGAACTTGACAAGGAAGGAAAAATCATCTTGGAGCCTAAAGAAATCACTAAGATAAGAAATAGACATCTTCCAAATCGATCAATTCCAAAGTATCTCATTAAATGGAAGAACTTACCCATGGAATATTCAACATGGGACTCGATGAGTCCTTTATACAGCGGCATCCAGAACTACTTTAGCGTTGAGGACAACACTTTTTGAATGGGACGAGCATGCTAAGCCCTTAATGATGGCACATTGCCCCATATAGTGTATTGCATTACCCCATATATTGTGGTGCATTACATATTATTTATGTCGGCTTGGATATATTAGTGGATCTATTAGTTGTTATTATACACTTTTGTCTCCTATATATAGGAAGGAGATATTCTCATTTTTGTCATCATTGGATATTATCTTGTCTTGGATACACAAGTACATTGTGTAAGGAGGTTCCTCCCTCGAAGAGGGTTGTTATTTATCTCTGTTGTTCATTATTAAGGCATGGATTACTCTCTTTTGGTCTATTTTTTCTATTTTAATGTTATTTTTGGGACTTGGTTGCATAACACTATCCTTTCCAAAATGTCATGCTGGCTACTACTGTGAAGTTCCTTGATAATATTTTCTCTCATAGAACTATTTGGAATGCATAGTTGTTTTCCTTCGAATAGGTATCCATCTAGCATAAAATATTCACTCTAAATAAGATCCATGTTCCTGGTGACTTTATTCTTCAACAGTTTCACAATCTCCCAAAAATCATTATCTAAAGCACAGAGATATTTCAATACAACAAACTCACTTACTTTATTTTCCATGGTTGTTAAAGAACATTACGTCGACTCAAAGAATGTTCAACATAATTCTTCCTTCCTGATTTGTGCTTCAAAACAAAGGTGTATCCTGGTAAGAAAGAGACCCATTTTGCATGTCTATTGCTCATTTTCTTTTGGTGTTTACATATTTTAATTCAATGTGATTGGTAAATAATGCAAACTATTTTGGCACTAAATAATGCCTCCAATGTTGCAATGCTTGCACAATTGCATAAAATTATACATCATATGTGGAGTAGTTATTTCTTACCTCATTCATCTTTTCACTAAAAACTGCAATTGGTCTACCTACTTGGCTAAGAATAACTCCAATGCCTACATGTGAGGCATCATCGTCTACCTAAAACACTTTCTCAAAATATGTTAAGGATAAAACAGGTTCCTTAGTTACCTTCTTCTTTATAATTTTAAAACTTTCCTTAACTTCATTGGTCCACTTAAATGTCATGCCTTTGGTGCAATTTTTTATGGGTTCTACAATACTACTAAAATTTAGAATAAATTTCCAGTAAAAGGTGGCCATCCCATGAAAACTTCTTACCTCTGTTATGCTCGTAGGACTAGGCCACTCCAAATTTTCTCTCAACTTATCTAAATCCATCTTAACTCCTTTTTGTTGAGATGACAAAACCTAAAAATACCAAACTTTCTTGCAGGAACCTACATTTCCTCAAATTTGCATAAAGTTGATGTTTTCACAATGTATCCAATATAATCTTTAAATGTTGCAAGTGATCTTGTTTTGTTGTTACTAAAAACTAGAATGCCATCAAAATAGATGGGAACAAACTTAACAATATAAGGTTGAAGAACAATATTTACCAACCGCGTGAAGGTACTAGGTGCATTGGAAAAGTCAAATGGCAGCACCATCCATTCATATAATCCATCCCTAGTCTTGAAGACAATTTTCCATTCATCCCCTTCGCGAATTTGGATACGGCGGTATCCACTTCACAAATAATTTTTACTAAGATATTTATCTTTGGCTAGCACATCCATCATGTCATTCAAGTGTGGTATAGGAAATAGATGTTTAATGGTGCTTTTATCGATTTCTCTTCTTTCTATGCACATCCTCCATGTATTATCTTTTTTGGATTCAATAGTGCTGGTACAACATAGGGACTCATGCTTTATCTTACCAAACCTTTCTTTATAAGCTTTGTTACTTGCTAGTTGAGATATACATGTTTTTTAGGACTCGTCCTATAGGATACATGATTACGTAAATATCATATTGGGATTATATCATTTGATGTTGAATATCCCTCTTTGGTGGAAGACCATGAGGTGGTTCATCAAGGATAACATCAACATATTCTTCTAATACTTTGGCCACTTCACTGGGTATAGGTATGTCTTCCTCAACTCCTTTTTTCACTATTAATAAATATTAAATTCATGTTTCCCTCATTTCCTTAAAAATATACTTTCTAACAACATATTCTCAGCTTTCCCTTCATCCTTAAGGGGTAACAAGTCAAATTTTGATCCATCCTTCCAAAAGGTGTACGTATTTTTTCCTCCATCATACATGACTTTTTTGTCATATTGCGAAGGCCTCCCCAATAATAGGTAACACACATTCATTAGAATGACGCCACACCATACTTCATCTTTATAAGTATTATTGATGGAAAACTTGACCAAACATATTTTATTAATGGTGACTTCATTCCCTTTTTTAAACCATGCAATTCGGTAAGGATGGGGATGTGTTTCACAGTGTAGCTTAAACTTATCTACCATCTCTTTGGAAACCATATTCTTACAAATACCACTATTGACAATAACTTGACATACCTTTCCTCTGAAAGTGCACATAATTTAAAAAATACTTGTCTAAAACCATGAATCTTCATTGTCGCTACTTTGTCTTTGCTCTTTTTAGGGAATCACCATTGACCTCTATATCATGATATTTTTCTCCATATCATAAGGGACTTCATATTCATCCCCTTCTTCCTCATTCTCATCTTCGACCAAGTTTAAACTAGACTATTGTCCTTGTTTTTGCTTATACATGTGATAATTGAGCATTCAAATGCTCAATGACCCTCTACACCAAACCTAAAACACCAATAAGGTATTCCTCTTCCACCACCATAACCTATACCCCTGTGAAATTCTCTTCCTCATGGTTGGTTCGAGTAATCATGTCGAGTATAGTCTATTTTTTTAGCTCCTTGGGATGATTTACCTCTTCCATAATTAAATCCATCATGTGTGGAAGACAATGTGCCCCTCCTTGCTCCTTTATTCCTATGAGAAAATCATCAGTTTCATATTTCCTCGACCTTTAATGCTAATTGGTATTCCTCTTCCATGATATGAACCCTATGTATGCTCAATTCATATTGAATAGAAAATTTCAAACAATTCACATACCTTGCAACCAGTTGCTCGTCAACTTCCTAGTGATCCACATGAATGGACAACTGATAAAAATCATGTGTGAGTTCCTCCACAGTGGACAAGTTTTTCTTCAAGTTCTAAAAAGAGTTTGTGCATAGTCCAAGGGAAAAAACATCTCGCAATTTTTTCCCATCTTATTCCAAGTCTTTATTTTGTCTTTTCCTTTTTTTGTTCTGTCTTTTTTAACATGATCCCACCAGATCATAACGTGACCCTTCAACTTGGTGCATGCAAATTTCATATATTTTCTTATATCATAGGCTTCCAATCAAAAAACATTTCCATGGAATTTAGTCAATCTATTAACTCCTTTGGAATTTATATAAATCCCATATTATTCATTGGAATAATGTACATGTGGATCTGTAGGGAGATTTTCACACAGAACCGATATGCATCCTCGATAGAAGGGAAGTTAAACTTCAGAAACAAAGTATGGTGTGGGTTAAAGTATAATGGGAACATTATGCCTCCGAGGAGGCTACTTGGGAAAGAGAAGATGTCAATGAAACAAAAGTATCTGACTTTATTTCATGATTTAAATGACACTGAATAGTCATTGAGGACGGTGACAAGACTTTAGTGGGGAATAATTGTAATACCCCATAACACTTAAAATAATTTATGTAAATTTTATTTTGAATAAGTAATAAATGTAATTTAATTAAGTAGGTTGTGAATGCGGAAATTGAAATTAGGTGCATTCATGCATTCAATTGACATTACGTTAGTTTGTGCTAGTAACTTAATACTCATTTATCTTTGCGAAGACAAGTGGTCAGTTTTAGAAGAGGCAGTTACTAACTATTAAGTCGGAAAGACATTGAGAGAAATATTTGCAAAAAAGAAAGCAAGAATGGAGAGCTACCAGGGAGCATTGTAAAAAGTGTTAGGCTCTGGAAAAATACAGAGTTTCCAATGAGCATTAAAAAAAGTGTTAGCCTCTAGAAAAATATTGAGCTGCCAGTGAGCACTGTATAAGTGTTAGGCTCAAGTATTATTGAACCACCAGGGAGCACTTGATAGTGTGTTAGGTTCTGAGAGTAATTTCACTCAACTAGCAACCAATGGAAACTTGATAAAACTAATTAGTGAAAAGTACAAACTAAGGTTGTGGGAAAGGGGGTGGAGGCCTTGCAAATTGGAAATAGTTTCGAGGCACCGACGGCTGGGAGGAGAATGGTGCTCCAATTTCAATTTACATAGCACCTTCGGATAAGTCAAACAATATACTCTTATTTGTTGCAGAAATGGCTTTATGGTGTTTAATTATAGAATTTATCTATTATCTGAATGTGATAGACTAATTATGAATTAATCTTATTCAATATCAAATATTGGTCAAGCTAGATTCAGTCTTTTTATTTCCATTAATAGAAAAAGAAAAATAAAGATAAGCATGTATAACTCATAACTTATTCCAAACCCTAATTATGTGTATTTTTTTATCTATTCTTTGCTTAATCTAGGGTTTATATGAAAACAATAGTTTCCATAATCTTTATCCCAATAAATTGATATTTAAAAGAAACAAATTTTATTTTAAATAATTACTCTGTGTATTTGGTTTATCTATTCACTCATTAAGCTAGGGTTTATATGGAAACTTTTTTTTTTATAATTTTTACCGAGTATATTGAGGGTTTAAAGACTAACATTTATCTTAAATATTAACCCTAGGTTTGGCTAGTTAGGGTTCCGGATGAATGTATGCTAACCGAAATTCAAGATTACAGTAATTGTAAATTAAAGTTGTATAATTAATAAATTGCAAGAAATTACAGAGTAAATAAACATAAACCATATTACAACTGAAACTTCAATTTTTACTTTGAAAACCAAAAACTTTATCTAGAAACTGTTAGTTTCCAGATTCCCATAAATTAGTACATAAAACCCTATAGCTTGAAACTAGTACAGAAAAGAAACAAGTGTCACCTTACTATTTATCCAAAATACCAAAACATTAAATATCTTCTTCAACATAGTTCAAAAATGGATTTTAATACTACGGATAATTCTCTCAACAACCCAGTTAACAAGAAGAGCAAGCCAAAATGTATAGAGATAGCATTTTTAGGCTATCCTCAAGTAGACAGCCATAAATCATTTAATCATAAAAAAGGAAAATTAATCATAATTGTACATTTTTTTCACAAAAATACAAAGCATGAAAAATATTTGTAATTATAAAGCTCATACAACCCCGTACCTATTGTTGGTCTCCCAACTATGTTTTAACTAACAGTTTCCTACAACTATGGATAGATCCAGAGGAAGGGCTTACCAAACTTCAGCAGCGTTCACAATGAAATGCATTGGTGTAAGCATAACCTGCAAGAAGTAATTCAGCGTTAAGACCTTTTAATGTAAAACTAAAACAACTGGGTCATGGGTAAAATATACAGAGCAAAAACAAACATGTAACTCGACGCCATAGCATTGATCTGAGGTATGCTAAACGATAACCATCAGTTCTATACACATTAACCCAAATTTTAGGTAATAAAATTTTCACAATTTAATAAATAAACAATATTAAAAAAAATATTGTTAATGTTTAGGTTCATCACATTTAATTACAATATTTATTTTCTCACCGGCTTAGATTAGAATTGGTGTACGTATATTTATTCTCATGTTTTTAGAACATAAAACATGTTAGCTATTCATCAGTTTTAATTATTAGTATTATTCATTTATTTAATTACAACACTTATTTTGTTACCAACTTAGATTAGAATTGTTATATGCATATTTATTCACATCTTTCTAAAACATAAAACATGTTAGTTATTCATCAGTTTTAATTATTAAATACTAATAGTGTATGCATATCCATTGATCTCTATGTTTATGCAACATTTTTTTTTGTGAATTATAGAGTTGTGAGAAACAACGGAAGAGTCATAATGCATATTTATTGATCCCTAAGAGGCGTGGAGAGGAGAATGAAAAATTGGAACATCCTATAAAAATGAATGTTGATCAAAAAAATAATTTGAAATGAATTTTGATTAATAAAAAAATTTATTTTATCAAGCAAATGAGAGATAAATAAATGTTGACTTATAAAAAAAAATCCAGATAAATGAATGTTGAAATATTCTTGCAAATGAAGTGATCAATTGAGAATCCTCACTACTATAACATTCCTAGTTTAGTGTCAAGTTAACTTGCAAAGGCGCAGTGAAATACATGCTTGAGACTCATAAAGCTTCTTGTTACTATCAAAGCTTTTTTAACCAAGCAATATATGTTGGAGTATTAGTTGATTAACTGTTATCTCTTAATATAATGTGGATTGATGGTCACACTGGGATATTTGGAGTATGTGCTTGGTTTAAGATGTTTATGAAAAATAAGGACTGAACATTAATATTGTGCATAGATTACCGACAATTAAATAATATGACTATTAAGAACCGATACTCATTCCCCCAGGTAGATGATCTATTCGATTAATTCCATGGAGCAACTATCTTTTCAAAGATAGACTTAAGGTCTAGTTATCATCAAGTACAAATAAAGGATGAGGATATATTTAAAACAACATTCAAGACCCACTACGGTCACTATGAGTTTGTCGTAATGCCTTTTGGGTTGACAAACACACATGTTGCATCATGTGTTTAATGAACAACATATTAAGCAACTACCTAAATAAGTTTGTGGTTGTTTTCATCGACGACATACTAATCTTCTCTAAAAATAAACAAGAACATAAAGAACATTTAAGAATAGTATTGTAAGTACTAAGAGAACAACAACTTTACGCAAAATTCAGTAAATGTGATTTATTTAAAGATAAGATTCAGTACCTCAGACACATAGTGTCCAAGGATGGAATCTCAATCGATACAGACAAAGTAAAGGCCATCATGGAAAGGTCGGTTCCTAAAAACATATATAACATCGGACCATTTATGGGAATTACCGAATACTACTGGAATTCCATAGAAAGCTTCTATAAGATTGCCTACCCCATAAATTCTTTACAAAATAAAGGTAAAAATTTCGAATGGACTGAAAAATGCATGGAAAGCTTTAACAAACTAAAACACCTATTAACTACTACCCCAATATTAAAAATTTCTGATCCATTCAAGAATTTCCTCGTGTGTACCGATGCTTGCAATGAAGGGCTAGGAGAAGTTTTATTACGAGAAAATTATGTTGTGGCATATGAATTCAAGAAATTAAAAGAACATGAAAAAAACTATGCAACACACAATTTAAAACTTGCTTCCATAATTCACGCTTTAAAAATGTGGCAACATTACCTAATTGGAAGAAAAAATATTACTTATGTTAGACAACATTAGTCTTAAATACTTATTTTACCAACAGAATTTGAATGCAAGACATGCTAAATGGTTGTCATTTTTAAGCAATATGATTTCGAAATCAAACATATAAAAGGAAAAAAAAATAAAGTGGAAGACGCTCTAAGTCATGATGCGAATTTATTGTTTGCAAGCAGCAGCTATGAATCTGATTTGGACAAATAGATTCTAAGCGTTGAAAAGTTTGATAGAGAATATCATATTTAAAAAAAATAGACTGCTAGAAATGAACAAGATCAATTAAAAACAGATTTCATCATAAACCAACAAGGGTTGTTGCTGCATAAAAACAGGCTGTACATACCAAACATAGCATAATTAAACTTACAGCCATGGATGAACTACATAAAAGATTGCATTCAAGGCATCCTAGATACCATAAATTTATCACTATGATCAGGAAGGACTTCTTTTGGCCAAATATGAAGAGAGAAGTGGTATAATACTTAGCTCATTGTCTTGAATGTCAGCAAGTTAAGAAATAACATCAAGATCCTGCAGGTTTGTTGCATCCACTACCGATTCTGGAGTGGAAGTGGGAAACCATTAGTATGGATTTTATAACAGGCTTACCAAAGAATTTTCGACAACATGGTTCAATCATGGTTGTAGTCGACAATAGTAAGTAAAGTTTCTTATTTTATTCTCGTTAAATATACCTATAAATATGTTAACATTGCAGATATTTTTATAATAAAAAATATTCAGGCTACATGGTGTACCGAAAGTGATAGTCTTAGATAGAGACACAAAGTTAACAGGTAACTTCTGGAAAGCCTTGTTTAAAGGTTTGGGCACATAGTTAAATTTCAGTACTACATATCATCCACAAACGGATGGGCAGACTTAAAGAGTAAATCAAGTCATAGAGTACATGCCAAGGGTGTATGTCATGGATAAACCAAGTAAGTGGGAAGATTACCTACACTTAGTAGAATTTGCATATAAAAATTTTCAAGTTTTTGTAGGTATGAGTCGTTTGAAATCTTATATGGGCATAAGTGTAATACTCCAATCTCATGGAGAAGCCCAGTTGATATATTAATGTTAGGACCTAAATTATGAAAATATATGGAAATAACCGTTAAATAGGTACAACAAAATTTGAAGGTTGCCCAAGACAGGAAGAAAAGTTATGCTGATTTAAAAAGAACTCCTACAGAGTTCTAGGTGCATGATCATGTGTATATAAAGGTAAATCCCAATAAAAGTTCCTTGAGACTGGGCCAATATTCAAAATTGGCACCCAGGTATTTGCGGGCCATTTGAAATTTTAGCTAAAGTAAGGTCGGTCATGTACTAGTTAGCCCTACCACCCAATATTAAAGTGCACAATGTGTTTCATGTTTCTATATTGAAAATATATGTTCATGATGTTTCCCATGTGATTGATTGTAATGTAATCCAAGTGGAACCCGAAGGAGAGTTCCAAGTGGGGTCAAAGTGTATTCTCGACAGGAGAGAGCTTTTACTCTGAAACCGTATTACCAGACAGGTCAAGGTGCAATGGAATCACCCACCTCATTTCAAAAGAAGCTACTTGGGATATGGAACGTAATATGCAAGAAGCATATCCAGACTTATTTCAAGAGGCTGAAATGGAAGAATGAAAACAAAATTTATAACACTGGGGACGGTGTTATCTTTTAAGGAGAGGTGTATGTAATACCCCCTAAATTAATAATTGTTATTAATTCTGCTGGAAAATACTTTAATTATTATTTTGTTATTTTTGAGAGGAGATCAAGAATTAAAAAAATTGTAAACATTTTTATTTAATAAAATATGTCGAGGGGGACAAATGTGGAGATAGTTGTTGAAGAGTGTTCGCTGACCCACAAGAGGAAAAATACAAGTTGCAGAAACCACTGAGTGGGAACTCAAGATGCAAGAGGCATTATCCTCAAAAATCAAGTCATCACTTCTAGTTGAGTACTAAAGAGTAGGAGGCTCATAAATGACCAAGTCCTAGGCAAAATACTATATATCAGTATACCCATGAGAAACAAGAGGCTAGAATTAGATAGGGATTAAAATCTATGAAATGCAAGAGAGAATGCATTGAAATATTTTTCTCTTGTGGTTCAGCGAACAGGCTCGGGCGTTCTGGAGCAAGTAGCTTTCCTTCTCTGGGAGTTGGTTGGGAGGAATAGATTCTCCAATTTTGTTTTCCCAGTGTTGGTTCCAAGTTCTTATTCTGTTGCTTATGATTGATTTTAGTTACAATAGGATGTGTATTTTTAATGTCGAAATGCAACTGTACATCTAGGAGAAATGTTTATGCATCCATATCTTCTGTAATAAATCAGATATGTATAATGTTAGATTATTTCTTAACGCATCTAGCATAGGGAATCCATACCCGCATCAGGTATTGCTAGTAATGTTATTCTTGAAGTAATTAGTAATTCGCTCTGAGCATAATTATTTAGATCTAGTTGTTGTTGACATGTTGTGGTTTCGAATTCAATACTTGTTCTTTAAATTATTTACATGTCTCTAAGTTATTCCTGTTAAATTAATCTCATAATGTATTATGGGATAGATCTAGTTAAAATGTACAATCGAGATTATTTCAAATCGAGATATTAAGGAATCAATTTCAATAATTATAACTTATTCAGCTAACCAATTACAGATCTACAATTATCCTAACAATCATTCCTTATCAGTTAAACAACCAGATTTTATGGAAATCCACAATCTGCAATCTATATTGTGGAAGGTGAATTGCGGGAGATTAATCCCTAAAAATATTAAAAAGGAAACCCGCATACTGCGATCCACATTTGCATAAGGTTAAATGCAGAGGGATAAATTATATCCTTTTCAGCTAATCAAATAAGGATCCACAAAGTTAAAGTGTAATCTCGCACTGATAGCATCTCGACGGATGAGATCAAAGCCGCAAGAGATCGACGGCTCGCAGGAATGCAGGGGGTTAATTCATAAAGAGTTCAAGTGTGCTCCGTAATCCGTAATCTGCATTGTAGAGGGTTAATTTATAAATAGTTAAAGTGTGCTCCATAATCTGCAATCCGCATTCTGGAAAACTAATTATGGAGGGTTAATTTATAAAGAGTTAAAGTGTGTTCCGCAATTTGCAATTTGCATTGCAGAAATCTAATTGCAGAAGGTTAATTTATAAAGAGTTAAGGTGTGTTCTGCAATCTGGATTACGGAAGGTCGGTTGCAGAGGGATGATTGATAACAAGTTTAAAATGTAACCCGCAATCCACAATCCGCATTGCAAAAGGATAGCTGTGGGAGAATAATTCTAAAAGGTTAAAAATTACGTCCTCAATCTACAATTTCGGAATGAGCATTGCGGAAGAATATTTTTGGAAGGTAAAATGCGAAAGAAATTTTATAAAATGTTAAAAATTACACCCGCAATCCGCAATCCACATTGCGGGAGGATCTTTGTGGAAGGAAATTTGCGGAAGGAAAACTTGTGCAATGGTCATTGCGGAAAGATTAATGCATAAGGATAAATGTGGAAAGGACGATTAACTTAGAAAAATAGGATTAAAAAGAGAATTTATTTGAAAAACAAATTGTTCAGAATTGGATTATGAATTGAGGAAAGGTAGATCAAACATGTAATGTGAAGGTTGTGCAATAAAACTCTCAAGTTTCAATAATTCCATGTTACAATTAGGGTTTTTAAGGAGGTGTTTTTAGGTTTATGTTATAGAATTTTTTTATTTATTTATGGATTTTTTAGGTGTGTTACATAGGCACTAGTGTTAGTAATCTTAAGAGACAATTCTTACAAGTTTGGGGAGAATCCATACGCAGAAGAAGTTACAGAATGGCATCTGTCTAAATGATAGCACTTTGCACGTGAAGGAACATACTTTGTATGAGCTCCATTTGTTGCAACAAAAGAAATATGTTTCTGCATCTTCCATTATAAGGAACTCAGTGGGGGTATGTTGCGCAGTTGTTCGTGCAAGAAAAAAGAAGCAACAATTGCAATCCATCAGGTTTCGTATTTTGTTGTTGGTCTTGCTATATTCTTTAGTAGAAATGTGAGAACAAATGAAAGATTAATTATTTTCTTTGAAAGATTAATTGTTATGTCCCCGACAGGGGAATATAGTTTTCACGAAGGTGGTATTATTTCTGTCGGTGGAAGCAAATTTGTTGTATTTCTAAAGTCAGGACTATAGTATGTAATTTTTACATTATTTTATTAATTATTTTTCATAAATGGGATTGGTTAGTACAGATGATCTCAGCCTCATAAAAGGGTGAGTGCAAGAAGATGATGGACCTTTTTGGCACGTTAGATGCAATAGAAACCTGAAAAATCAGGCATCCCTCAACTTACTTGGATTTTTTGAGATA
>LPNX011099944.1:0-268638 GCA_001517045.1 Pseudotsuga menziesii
CAAGCACACATAAGCATTGCATGCAAGAATATAGAATGAAGAATACATTATACATTCGATGGATATATAGAGAAGTGCGTGTGGAGTACATTGGACCCCTGACTCTGCAGTGAGTTGAGCTGTGCGATCTGTGTTTCCATTAGGTAGGCCAAACAGACAACCTTCTCACGGTATCCTCACTCATTCATGCAAGGCGAAGCAATTTGGAGGCAGGACCTGGACTTTCCCTCCCCGGTGTGGGAAAAAAGGTGAATCCTTTGGCGCCTATGTGACTTTTGACTTTTGGGCGCTTTTTTTTGTTTGTTTGAACGATTTTTTTTTACTAGCATGCCGTCGGTTAAGCGACGGTTATGAGATGGTTATGAGACACGCCGTCGGTTAAGCGACGGTTATGAGATGGTTATGAGACAAGCCGTCGCTTAACCGACGCTTGTGGCCATATTTAAAAAAAAAAAAAGAATCTTTGTGATTTTTTGTAAGTTTAAAAAGAGAAATCCACGCGCCGTCGGAAAAAACCGTCGGATTTTGGATCGAAATGTACTAGTGACAGTTGATGGTTGAAGGCATTTCCATGAAGCTGGGAAGTGTGAGCAAGTAAGGCTCAGTAAGCCTCAATCATAACCTGAATGCCCTTTGATTGAATGCTTCTACACTGTTGCCGAATTGTTTTGTGGATTATTACTGCAATTTAAAAAATTTACTGGTGGTTAATTGTTGTTTGTTTTTTTTTTGAATATTGATAGAGGTTGTATGGCCATACTTAGTGAAAGACCATTAGGGTTTCACCTGTGAGATACGACTATTTGTAAAAAATTCTTGAGGGTAACCATTACCATTCCAAGGTTTTGTAAATTTGTTGTTAATAGTGTAAATTTTCGCTTACAACAATAAATATTAAATCTTCTAGCATTTTTGTGTATTATCCAAGTTTTAAAACAAAATCTGCATTGATAATTCATTCATCGAATGAGACTTTCTTTTGTCAAAGTGAAGAATTTAGTTAAGGTATAAATCACTTTGTTTTATGTTAAACTAGGATATTTCGCTAAAGATATTTAAAAGGATAAAACCTTATAATGTTGGGCTTATAGCCTCGGCCTGATAAGTATAATGATTTAAGGCAGGATTTGTCTTTTGTTTACTCAAACATTTTCACAGAGTTAGTTTTTTAATTTGGTATTTTAAAAGAAAATCCTAAATGTGTTAATTAAAAACTTTATGTAAGAGATTACACTTATGAGGAAACAGTGTTAATTAATATGGTTATATATTGCTTAAAAACTATACTATGGAAAACCCTAATTAATATTTCTTTTGGAATTAGATAAATCTTTACGGCTATAAATATTTATATGAATAATTATTTACATGTATTTTACCCTAATTCGCTTGTATACGAAAAATGACCTCTTGGCTGTGTGAGTTTGGTAAAAGTAAAAATCCTTCGGGCTGTCAAAATTAATAATGAGTAAATTTATAACCTTAATTTACCTCATAGGTTTTGAACCTTAACCTTTAATAACCGTTCTTGTAAAACATAGATAGTTTTTGGTTTAGAAAACATAAATATGTTATAAATTAATAACATAAAGAAAAATGTGTGTTTTTCAATTGTTTTTGCCTTAAGATAAAAAGAACGTGATTTACTATAAACTATTCAATGTTTAGTTAACAAGTCTTAACATTTTGTTTTATCTTTTTAATTTATTGTGCAACCTAAAAATATTTCTGAAGTCTATACATATATTTCTGTAACTTGTATCTATTTCTGTAACTCGTATCTATTTTTGTAACTTATATTTATTGCCACAAGTGTATAGAGAAAAATTAGAGTAATACTAACTATTCAACATCCATAATACTATAATAAACCTAGATGAGAACATATGATGTTGTTTCTAGATAGCGTACCAATTTTTACTATGAAAAATTATGGTGAAACAGTAATATTCATCTACTGATAAATTGTTAAGACATAAAATATATTCCTAACAAAAAAAAAATAATACTTTTTGACAAAGCTTTTGAACATTCTTAAATTCCTTAAAAAAATAAATTTGCAGATAATAACTAGAACAACTTAGAACTTAGATAATTGTAAAAGAGACAAACAACCCAAGGAGCCTGTTCCACCCAACATTTTCCCAAATATAGCTCAAATGCTTGTCTTAGGACCCCCAAGCCTGTCCACTGAACCACCACAATACATAGGTCTTAACACTCAAACCACTTATGCCATTCCCCTCATCGAATCTCTTGTGCACATTTCTCAACTTCAGAAAATTCACAAGCTAATGATTGAACAACCTCCCGCTGAATTCGATGGATAAATATATGCATGCCTAGGTCTTTTTGGGTCAGTTTTTCAATTAATGAGTCACCTGTTTTGTTCCACTTTCTTGGGGAACATGACCACAAAATTAGGGAAGTTTCCCCCTGCAACAACCAGAATTGGTTGAGGATGCTTCCATGTGTCAATTTACTCTTGTTAGAATAATCAACCCACAGTTAGCTACCTTAGACATTAATTAATCCATTTTTGTCTTATTTTCCGAGTTTCCATGTTCCACCTTATGCAAGTTGTCATCTACACATCCATAGTGGTCAAACTTGCTAATTTTGACTCATGGAGCGCTTGGGAAAGCTCATGGAATCAAATCTGCTTTATTGCTGGCCTCCTAAGCGTCGTTCTGCTTTTTCTGCTTTATTGCCTACTTTTTCAGTGCTTTAAGGCAATTGGGAAAGTTTGACTAGGTGAGGTTAACTAGTTTTTTGTCCTCCACATCCTCCACTCTTTTCTCTTATGAAAAGCATGTATGAGTTGTCCTTCCATTACCTTTTATCTTGCCTAAGTGATTTTTCCAATTCGTGAGCTCCTTGACAGTTTTGGAAACTGCTTTATGCACCTATGGGGGATTTGCTTAGATTTAGTAAGCCTGCTTTTGACTAGATTCGAATTGCCTCTTCATGCATTCGAATCCCTTATGTAACTATTTATTGTGGTAGCCTATGACTTAATAGGCTTGGCTATTGTACACTTATTCAATACACTTTAGTGTTCAACTCTATATTCAGTCTCTTTTGTGAGTGATTTTGCATGTACAATTGATAATTGTTGTGAGTGTAATTGTTCTATCACTGGGTTCAATTTCCACATGGTATCAGAGCCTTTGTAGATCAATTTCTCTCCTTCCAATTTGTTTTGCAGGTTTGACATCATTGACTGGGAGCATTCTACGGACTGCCGAGACAATTTCTGAGCTATGGATCAATCTCAGAAGATCATCTTGACTCCATTTAAATTATTTGAATGGAAAGCAGAGATAGAGATACCGTTGAGAGCGAAAGGCCTCTATAGAGTGACTATGGCTATAGAAGCAGAGCCCAATGCAGCTGCAAAGAAGATAAAATGGCACAACAAGAGGGATGAGGCCTATGGTCTCATGTGTCTGAACATATCCAGAGACCTCCTTTTCCATCTTGATGGATTGACATCAACGAATGAAGTATGGGAGAAGCTTACTGATCTTTTTGGAAAGATAGATGAGATGAAGGGAAATCAAATCGAAAATGAACTGATCTCCCTGAGTCCAAATAGCTTTGAATCCCTGCAACTCTATTTCTCCAAGTTCAAAGCACTTGTTTTGTAGCTAAAACAATGTGGGATCGAAAAGAAGGATGATGAGCTGGTATTGGCCATACTATCAAAGATTTTCCTTAACTATTCAGTGTTTGTTTCGACCTTCTATGCCACAAAGTTCACAGCTTGAGCCTGGAAGATGCCTAGCCTTGCAGATTTCATGGAATCTCTCACACAAGAACAAGACAAACTGGTGATCATGGGCACCATCAAACCATCCAAAGACCAAGCTATGGTTTCTGGAGATTCGAGGGTGGATTCAAAAAGCAAATGGAAAGGTAAAAAGCCACCTGAGCAAAAGAGAGACAAGAACAAGTCTCTGAAGGAGCCTCAAGGTTCCAAGAGGAACTACCAGAAGAAGAAAAACAAAGGAGAAATGAGAAAGTGCGCATACTACAGTAAGGGCAATCATAATAAGAGCTCTTGCATGAAGAAGAAAATAGACATGCTGACCCAACTCCTGGAGAAGAATGGCATCTCCCTTCCAGACAGCTCAAAGAAGAGGGAAGGAGGATCAAGTTCAGAAGACAGAAAGAGAGTTCATGCATTGGTTGCTGGCACATCAAGCTCACCTAGTTTCATCATTGATTCTGGAGCTTCAAGACATATGGTTTCGACCAAGGAGGCATTCACCTCACTTGACATGTCGAAAGGTCCACCAATAGTACTGGGAGATGACTCTCTCACTAAATGTTTGGGCAAAGGGAGGATTGATCTTGATCATGGTAAGTTCAGCAATGTGTTGTATGTTCTAGGTCTTTCCTCTAACCTCTTATCAGTGTATCAGATGACCCACATAGGGTCTCCAAAGAAGGTCATATTCTCCCCTGATGAAGTTGAGATCACAGAGATCTCAAGTGGTAAAGTCATTGCAAAAGGAGTTGCAAATCATACTTCGAAGGTATACATGTTCTCACACTTCTTACCCTAATCAAACCCCTCTGCTCTTCTGATTCATGCTAATGAGGCAAGCAAGATTTGGAATGAAATATTTGGCCACCTAAATTACAAGTATCTTTCTGATCTTAGTGAAAAAGAGATGGTCATAGGGTTACCAAAGATAAAAATTTCCAAAGGAGTCTGTCAAGGTTGCATCATAGGAAAACACCCTGAGCGTAAATTTGAGAGAGTTAGTCATGAGAGAACCTTTACACCCCTCGAGTTGATCCATAGTGATGTTGCTATCCCATTCCCTCATATGTCCATGAGTTAGGCCAAATATGCATTGACTTTCATAGATGAATTTTCTAGGTATTGCTGGGTTTACTTCCTGAAACACAAGTCTGAAATTTTTGGCCTCTTCAAAGTCTTTAAGGCTTCGGTTGAAAACCAGTCTGGGAGGAAACTTAAGGTCCTCAGATATGACAATGGTGGTGAGTATGTCAAGTCTGAGTTTATTCAATATTGTGCAGATGTAGGTATTCATATGCAGCATTCTATCCCTTACACACCACAGCATAATGGTGTTGCTGAGAGGAAGAACAGATCACTGAAGGAGATGGCAACATGCATGATGGAGGCTAAGACTTTGCCACCAAAGTACTGGGCCAAAGCTATAAACTGTGTAGCCTATATCCAGAATAGGGTGCCTTATAAACAGCTTGATGGTATGACTCCTTTCGAAGCATGGAGTGGGCACAAGCCAGATGTGACCCATTTCAGGATTTTTGGCTCAGGGGCTTGGGCTAGAATTCCAACATAAAAGAGAAAGGCTTTGCAGCCCCAAAGCCAAGAGTGTCTATTTGTTTGGTACTCTGAAGATTCAAAAGGGTACAAGCTGATAAATTTGAGCACAAACAAATCCTTCATCGAAAGGTGTGTTCAGTTTCAAGAAGAACCCTTAGCAGCAGTGGAAGTTGGAGAAGCCTCTTCACCACCAGAACCTCTGAATGTAAGTGAAGAGATAGTTGAACATTATGATTCTGATATGTCTAATAGTGATGAATTTATTGCAGATACTAACATCCCTACAAGGCAAAAATGGTCATCCAAGACCGTTCATGCAGCAGGAGAGCTAGCTGTAAATCCTAATGACACTAGGAGGACTAGATCTCAATTTGAGAGTGCTCTATGCATGAAGGATCTTATGTTTGCTGAGAAATTCTATCTGAAGGTGGAATCAGATCCTCAAACATATGAAGGTGCAGCAAGAGATCCAAGATGGCAAGCATCCATGAAGGAAGAGTTCATCTCACTCCAGAAGAGCAACACTTGGGAGTTGGTAGATCTTCCCCCAGGGAGGAAGCTAGTTCAGTGTAAGTGGGTGTACAAGACCAAATTTGCTGCTGATGGTTCACCTCTGAAGTAAAAGGCCATATTGGTAGCCAACAGCTACTCACAATTTTATGGCATATATTACAATGAGACCTTTGCACCATTGGCAAAGACGGACTCCATCAGGCTAGCCTTAGCCATTGCAGCTTCAAAGCAATGGGAGGTACATCACATGGATGTAAAGTGTTCCTTCCTGAATGGAGATATCACTGAAGAGATATACATGCAGCAGCCTCAAGGATTTTCTACTAACCCATCTCTTGTGTGCAGGCTAAGGAAGTCATTGTATGGGCTAAAGCAAGCCCCCAGGGCTTGGTATGCCAAGATTGATAACTTTCTGCTATTACTGAATTTTATTCGATGAAAATCAGATAAAAATGTATATTTGAAGTTGATTAATGGTTCATTAATGATCATTGTGTTATATGTTGATGACCTCCTCATTAGAAGAAGCTCAAAGGATGAGATTGCTTCCTTGAAGGGTGCAATGAACCAAGCCTTCTCCATGACAGATTTGGGGCTCTTAAGCCAATTATTGGGGCTTGAGATTGCTCAAAACAAAGCTAGAATCAAGGTGCACCAGTCCAAGTATGCCTTGGATTTTCTAAACAAATCCAGAATGAAGGATTGGAAGCCAAGCAAGACTCCTTTCCTTTAAGGAGTGAAGCTTGAAGAAGCTGATTCTTCACCTATGGTAAACAATACACTGTATAGGAAATTGATTGGATGTTTGTTGTATCTTACACATACTAGACCTGATATTTATTATGCAGTAAGTGTGGCTTCTATATACATGGATTAGCCTCATGAGATCCATTGGAAAGCAGCCAAAAGGATCCTTAACTTTGTTTCAGGGAACAAGGACACATGGGATCTTCTATAAAGCAAAATCTGATCTTGATTTGATTGGATTTACTGACAGTGATTGGGCAGGTGATAGCACAGATAGAAAGTCTACATCAGGATATGTGTTCATGCTTGTAGAAGGGCCAATCAGCTGGTCAAGCAAGAAACAGAGTGCCATTGCACTCTCATCTATAGAAGCAGAGTACAGAGGAGTTGTAAATGCAGCAACTCAATGTTTATGGTTGCAAGGGTTACTTGGACAGTGTGGCTTCAAATCAGAATACTCAACTACTATCTACTGTGATAATCAAAGTACCATTTGAATATGCAATGATCCAGTTCAGAAGCAGAGAACCAAACACATTGAGATCCATATGCACTACATCAGAGAGCTTGTGCATGATGGCACCATTCACCTACTCTTCTGTTCATCTTCAGAACAAGTAGCTGATATGTTCACCAAAGCATTTTGTGAGAAGACCTTCAGCAATCTCAAATCACTACTGGGGATTGCTGATCATGCTGTGAAGCATGAGTGATGACAAGATTTCCAAATTTTGTTTTATAGTCCATGTTTAAGGGAGGATTTTTCCACTGGGTTTTTGCCTCTTTCCTTGGTTAAATGGACATGCAGTATGTAAAGGGTGACTAAGCCTTGTTGCTAGGCCCTATAATTTTTTGATATATCACTCATAAGTCAGGCTTAAGGGGGGGTTTTAGAATAATCAACCCATAGTTATCTACCTTAGACATTAATTAATCAATTTTTGTCTTATTTGCCTAGTTTCCATGTTCCACCTTATGCAAGTTGTCATCTACACATCCATAGTGGTCAAACTTGCTAATTTTGACTCATGGAGTGCTTGGGAAAGCTCATGGAATCAAATCTGCTTTATTCCTGGCCTCCTAAGCGCCCTTCTGAATTTTCTGCTTTATTGCCTTCTTTTTTCAGTGCTTTAAGGCAATTGGGAAAGTTTGACTAGGTGAGGTTAACTAGTTTTTTGTCCTCCACATCCTCCACTCTTTTCTCCTATGAAAAGCATGTATGAGTTTTCCTTCCATTACCTTTTAGCTTGCCTAAGTGCTTTTTCCAATTCATGAGCTCCTTGACAGTTTTCGAAATTGCTTTATGCACCTATGGGGTATTTGCTTAGATTTAGTAAGCCTTATTTTGACTAGATTTGAATTGCCTCTTCATGCATTTGAATCCCTTATGTAACTATTTATTGTGGCAGCCTATGACTTAACAAGGTTGGCTATTGTACACTTATTCAATACAGTTTAGTGTTCATCTCTATATTCACTCTCTTTTGTGAGTGATTTTGCATGTAAAATTGATAATTGTTGTGAGTGTAATTTTTCTATCACTCGGTTCATTTTCCACAACTCTCACCCCAGTCTATTCCTCCTATTGAGTCAGTGGAAACTCCTTCAATAGTCTCCTTAGGATATTTTTCTCATCTTTTATTTATGAACTAATAAAATAATTACAGTCATCCTTGACCCCACATGGTCAATAGTCATAAACTTTACAATAGAAATAAAATATAATGTTTCTTAAACATAAAATGTTATTGAAATTGGGGTACGTGACAAGCACATCAATGAAAAAAAGTAATAATCAGAAGGCAAATAGATCAGGAGATGAACTGAAATTCATTAAATACATTCAATGTATAACCATAAGACATAATATGAAATAACTGTAATTTTATTACTTTGCAAAAAATTACAAAGTGATAAAACCACAATATTTCTTGTTATGATCTCGTAGTCCTCTCTCTTGTGTATTCCTTAAGCTTTTCTCAGAAAATTCCCCCTTCCACTACTTGGGAAATTCCATCCTTAAATAAGATTACAAATTTTACAAGAAAATAAAAATCCCAAAACGTGGGATTACAAAATCAAATAGTTTTAAGATTGGCCAAGGGAAGAATGCCACTTGGCATGTAGGTTCATTAGTTCATCGATTTCTTGAAAATGGGCATGCCTCAAGTGGATTTATGTTTTAGAAATTTGGGAGGAAATCTCCCTCTTTTTTATTTTCTTCCTCTCTTTCACAAACACTTGTATCTGATCCATCGTAGCATGAGGGGGCTTGATCCATATCTCAATATATTGCATCATGAGATGATCTATTTTCTGGATTAGTTCCTTGGAAGCATCAAAATGTTGTTCCACCAGTTCCAACTGGAGCTTAGGTGAAGGTGCCTGACTAATAGGATCCAAGAAAAGCAAGTCTAAACAGGTTATCAAAGTGTTAGCATCTGACCACCTTTTCTCGTAAGCCATCTATTGCTCATTGATTAGAGTCTCTACTGAGTCACAGATACCTTCCCATGTCTCAATCGTGACCTCAGTTGTTTTTTCTTGCATTTTTTCCAATATCGATAAGTCATGTGGTTTTTGTTTGATATGCTAATACCAACCTATCACCTATTCAAATGCCATAGATGTTTCTTTCATCCGATCATGGTGGGATTCAAGGGTTTCAAAATGCTTACTAAACTTGTCATATAACCCTTGCATATCATCAAAACAAGTGTATATATCTACCATGTCTTGTCGAAAATCTTGATGCACCTTACAGAGTACCTTCTTGAACTCTTATGGTGTCAGACTTAAAAAGGAAGAGGATTTTGAGGCTAATTGGGAACCCTTTAGCTGTTGATTAATGAGGATAAAATTTTCTTTTTGCTGCTGATTTAGAACATCTATGTTCCCAACATGTTTCTTAATTTGTTTATCTTTCTTTTGCCACTATTGAATTCTATCTTCATGCTCTTGTTTCAGCTGGTTAACTTCTTGTTCATGTCTTTTCTCTGCTGCTACCAAGTCCAATTTGTATTTGTGCATTTTTTTTCTTTATCGCCAAGAGCCAAATTAAGTTGAGAAACTAAGTCATAATTTTCACCTACAAAAACTCCAATGGAAGTTGTTCTATCTAATGCCCCTTGTTGGATATCAGTGGTATCTAACCTCCAAATAACTTGATTATGGGAAGGAACCTCTTTAGATGAAATTTATCTGGCTCTCTTTGTTCCTCTCTTTATCATAGCTTTGTCTCATTTTCTCCAATAGTATTTTCCCATTGATACCACATCATCCTCTCCAGAATCTTCCATCACTTCTGATGATGGAGTAGTTTGGTGCTTGTTATAGCTGATTTTACCACACCTGGTAGATCACATATTTATGGCCTTCCATGTCCCTATGCATACTCTTTGGACCCCATGGACTTATATTATACTTTGATGTTCCAAGAATACCCAAAAATCACCTGTTTATACCTATACACGACTCTTAAAGCCATACTTGCATGTATACGCAACTTTTGACCTCAAACCCACATACATTGCGATGTGTGCATAAAGACAAATATTTTTGGAGTTTTTCTCATATGAGTCTGAATACCTTGTCTCTTGGCCTTTCATATTCCTTGCGAATGGTCAGACTTGACCCTCCATTACCTCTTTGGAGTGCTATATATTGAGCCTCTTGGATACATTGAAGGAGGAGAAATTGAAGAGTAAGGAAACTATAGTCCATTTTTTCCTTATTTTTTCTTTTGCTTGAGTCTGCATCCCTCTGTCCCTTTGGAGCACATAGTATTCTTCCCAAGATTTCCTTTTCTTTATGAGCTTTCTATCGAGGATTGAAGTGGTAGAGGCACAGGTGGAGTGTTGACATAGTTTGTCACTATTGTATCTCTATTTTATTAATAGAAATATATTTTCCTGTCCAATACATGTGCATTTTAATATGAATATTGAATCCATGGATGTATTTACTTGCTTATACATGATTGATTATATATGTTAAAGTAGATCTAACACATTTATATGTATCATTCTTTCTTTGTTTCTTGTTGCTGAGAGAAAATTCTAAGTGCAATTGCATGGGAAAATCTCAATGGGGATCTACTTCAACCATCCGGAATAAGGTACAATTCTATATCCCTTACTGTTATATTTTCTTATTGCTCTTGCATATTATAAAGGATTGGTTTCTAGTTTCATACTGTCTATTGTGGTACCCCCAAGCCATAGGAAGTTTAAAAGAATTGTGACTCCGTTGGGGAGGTTCCTTGTTTTTGTTTGGGGTTTGGGGGAACAATGTGCTTGACTTTCTCTCTGTTTTTCCCCATTTATGTGTCACATTTAATAGTATGTTCATCCATTGACACTCCCCTATATTGGTTTGACCCTTGGCATGCTTTTTACGACTTTCTTCTCTGTATACACAGGTTTTTGGCCAAAAGTCACGTACATACACAAGTTTTTGGCCAAAAGTCCCATATACACATATGTTTTTGGCCAAAAGTGGTGCTTACATGTAGGTTTTTGGCTAAAATTCATGCGCATATGCTTCTATTGTTTTAACGATCACGTACATCCTCCCTTTTGGCTTATTTTGATGTTGTGGGAAGTTCCTGGGTGGGTTGTGAGTGTGGCTAGGTCTTCCTGGGTTTTGATGTTTTCTGTTGACTGCTTCTGTTGTAACCAGAGATAGATTTTTCATTGATTTTTCTTTGAAATCAGTTCTAGTCATTTATCTCCTTTTTATTCCATTAGTGCATTAGTATTTCAAAGTATTTCTAGTCATTTATCTAGTAGTTCTAGTCATTGATTTTTCTTTGAAAGTAGTTCTAGTCATTTATCTACTTGTGTTGCATTTTCATTTGTTTATATTGAAAATACAAAATAGGTGCATTCTTATTTGCATCTCACATATGTATTTAAGGAGGTACTTGCATTGGATTGCTTGGATGAGAGTTGTGTTTAGGTTTTCTTATAGGAAGGATTGTATTGGAATTTGGAAAGGAATGAATATTTTTGCATCTCATGTAGTGGAATGCCCAGTTTTTTTATTTAGACAATATTGCACTTGGCATTGTTTGTTAGGTGTGCACATTTATTTCACTGCCGAGTCATAATACCATTGGTTCCATGATCATTTTCCTTTGAGTAATCACATCCTTTAAAATCAACGCTATCACATGCCCCAATTTTGCAAAAACAATATTAGCTTATTTGATTTTATTTAAGGACAATATGTTAAATTTTATGCTAAGTTGTAATTGATGACTCAGTAGAGTCAAGGATATTTAACGGAATTTTGAATACTTTAATTATAAATAAATAAAGGTGGAGACAACAGCTTAGGAGAGCTGTTAAAAGAGTGTTTATTGGTCAAATTGGTGGAGGAGACTGGGTGGAGAGCAAACAGACATGTGGCAGCATCCCCAAACCACTTCCAAATGTTGCAGGTGGAAACCTCCCTACATTTGGGGTGATGATCCCCCAAGAAAGTGGGATCAGAGCAGGTGGCTCAATTAATGACAACTAACCCAAAAGACCTAGGCAATCTTTATAAAAATTCCCATTGAAGAGAGTTGAGGCTGCTCATTCTAGAGAAGTGATCATTTAGGTGAATGTACTTCAGAGAAATTAAATGGAAGGGAATTGTGGAAAGAGTTTGAGTGGTTAACTGCTAAGTGATATATGCAGCTTTTCAGATGAAGGATCTTACTGCTGAGTGCAGAGTGATTATTGAGTCATTGGACTAGTCTAGGGTTTGCTTGCTCCACTAGTTCTCAGCCAAGACGACTAAGAACAGGCTCGGGGGTCCTGAGGAAGCGTTGTTTGAGCTCTCTCCAGGAGTTTGGTAGGGAGGAACAACCTCCTAATGCTATTGTTGTCCATCCTAATCAGGTTCTACAATCTTTTGTTTTACTGTGTTAGATGGTTAAATGTGAATCTGACTGCTAAATGAATGTTAAATATTTAGTTGTAAAATGTTAGAATTAGTAATATTTTAGATTATTGAAGGAATGACTTTGAATAGATGAAAAATAATTCTAATTTGTGTTTTTCCACATCTGAAAGGACCGGACCATACTCTAGCATAGATAGAGTATTTAAAATAGATGAAGGAAATGATAAGAGACTGAAATGAATAGATGTATTATGCATTTAATAATAGTAGAGTAATTTATTTCAGTTTGTAGGTTATTATCAAAAAGTCCAATAACCTTGTTATTTATGTTCTTGTTTATGAAAATATGCTAATAATGAGATAGCAGTATTCCAATATAGGTAGAAAGGATTTTTATGTTAAAAAATACCCTAGTAGATAAGATGTTATGTGCTACACAGTACAATATTCTTTCTATTCAAATTCAAATATGCAGGAGGGTAAACTGTGTTATGTTGTATATATATATTCTTTATGTTTATTTAATAACCAGTTACTTAGGCAGTGAAGAAACACAGTTAAACTACTTGTTTACATTCAGTTCATTAAAGATATAATTACTATTCATATGGTTTATTTACTAATATTATCAACTAACTAAGTCTACAAATATTCGAACCCAAGTAGGGTGTTATTAAAATAATTAAATTATAAGGAACAAACTAAGTTATAGAGTTTATGTTCATCCTTTCAAAGAACTCTGAATAAATGCTATCTATTATTTATTAAATAAAACAAACAGAATATGATAATAACTAACTTATAAATAAATGTCTGTTTATGAATAGAACTGTTTCTAAAATTGCAAATAGGTCAAACCTATAAAAGTAAACTATAGGGTCGAAACCCTAAACAAATATTATATTCACAAATGACAAACATTTAAAATAATAGATACGGTAACGTCCCCAACCCTCTAACCGGTGAAGAGGACGCTACCATGGTGTTAACCATCTAGGATGAGAGCCCCATGAACATGTACATTCATAAGAATTGCTGAAACAGGATGCTTTGAACTAGAACATGCATACATGAACATTTATCATACAGTGGAAGCAAACATATGTTCATACAAGCATTCAACATGTTCATCAAATTCATTAACAAAAAATATGATTGCAGAAGTAAAATGAACAAGAATCACTTATCTTATAAAGAACTCATTCCGCAACCAGCTACGTGGCTACAATGTTCCACCCAACCATATGCTAGCATGCTCCTAAATCTCTAAGCAATGCTGCCACCCCCGAGCTAGGCATGATTCTCCAAGGAATAGGGAACAAGCAGACTTACACATAGCCAAAAATACACAAAACACAGCCAAGCCGACACAGTTGGGTTTATCGGGCCATCAACAAGGTAGCCAAGCCAACATGGTCAGGTTTATCAGGCCATCAAGGAGTTGGGAAAGGATAAGTGCTAAGCTGGTGAGCCCATTACAGAGCTAGGAACACCTACACCAGAACTAGCCTGGCTTCTAAGACACCCACACACACCCAAAACAAGGAATCAGTCCCTTCTCTGCTACACAGTCCCTCAGGCCCTACCTTCCCTTCCAGTTCTATTCAAGGGTTGTGGAGAAGAAAGCCAACCCTCTAGCTCTGTCTGTGTGGTTTCCAAACACACCAGGTTTATCAAGCAACCCAAGTCCCCATCCCTTCTCCAAACACCGTCCGAAGACCAACCATTGCATGCATGCAATTAATCAGCAATCACAGCTTAGCAGGGAAAAATGACTCCCGAGTCATTCTTGGCCCTATCATGGCCAAAACAACTCCTAAGCGAATTTCAATAGTCCCAAAAATGTATCAATAAACACAACTCACCACATGGGAAAACAACAGTCCACCCTAGGTAGCGAAGCCAACGAGAAAGACTTACACAGACCGCACTGGGAAAGAAATTACAGTCTTCCAACCTGTGCGTGAGGAAAACTTACACCAAACCCCAAAATACAGAGGGAAAACACACTCGATTCCACTCTATGGAAAAACGTGAATGACAACCAATAAGAGGCTCCCCTCCTGGATGCGTGAGATCAACCGAAATAGATTCCTGTGCATAAAAATGAACAGACTCCCATCCCCAAAATGTAAAGAAGACCACAACAATCACAACGTAAGGGAGACCACAGCAACACAATGAATCTTGAGGAGAATGGCGGAAACCATAACTCATGGGAAGAACAACAGTCCCAATCTCAACATCGAAATGACAGTAAATTACATGGCCATACCAGTCTGTAAGGAGATCATACAGCCGAAAATGTGAATGGCCCTTCACAGGAAAATCGTGGATGAAAGAGCACGGCTCCCAGCTCGCTGTGTGAGTAAAAAAAACCAGGAAAAATCATGTGCATGAGAATAATGAACAAACAATGGTCCCTGTGTGAGGATGAACAGCTCTGCCTATGCGCGTGGATGAACAAATAATGGCGAGAATGCATAGTAGTCATTCCCTTGCCCAACGTGAGGTTCAATCCATTGGTGGAGTGTGTGTGTGGGAAAGGACTGACAGTCCTGCCACACTCCACCACCAACAATAAATGCCCCAACTAACAGTAGAGCTTTTTAATGGTGGTTGTTGGTTAATACAAGGGAAGGTGACACATGGCTTCCCCCCCCCCCCCATTGGCCAAGATTTGACATTTCCCCACCCTTATCCTTGTGAAAATCATGCCCCTTCTCAATTTAGTTGCCGCGAACGTAGCTGGTTGGGTTCATTTAATTAAAGATGCATATTTACATGATAACAAAACTCAATAGGTATGCCGCATGCCCCGATATACCATTGGTGACAATTTCAACCTGAAACATAGCATAACCAATCAATGGTGGGGTCTTGGCCTTTAGCTCTGCACCATGATCATTTACAATATATACATCATATACATCTAGTGCAACGGGGTCAAAACCAGGGTGTTACAGATACTATTTACATTCCATTAAGGGCAAATGAAAAAGACAAATGTAATGTCTAACTGAAAATTTACTTATCAGTGCAACCGTAACTAAAAACAAATTGATCAAAGTAACAGAACTTATTAAAATAAATTGAAGAATTTATTTAAACAAGGTTTTCCTTCAGGAACAACCCTAGCTCATATACTTGAGCAACAAGTAAAATTTATAATTTATTCATGACTGAGTGACAGTCTTAATACATTAACAAAAATATATTATGAAGTACATTAAATAGTAATAATATTCATTCACAGTCAAATAGGGTAAAAACCTTGAGTACACAGAGTAACAAATAGTAATACGGTAAACCGAGTCTGAGCTCGAAGAAAGAACTGTCTTAACAAAACTATTGTTTTACATTAACAAGCCATAAGGATGAACATTTAAATCAAATACAACACCCAGCTCACGACTGGGTTTACCCATCGACTAGCGAGGGTTTGAAGACTTGTTAAAAACAACAACAACCTTTAAAAAGAGACTGCACAACTAATGATGAAGCTAGAAGAGCTTCCAAACTCAAGGTTTCTCCAATCGAAAACCCTGATACAAGTAGGGAAAGAACTCAAACTTTGACCACAGGGCTTACCTATTCGAAACCATGGATTTCGAAGACAGCTTGTATACTCTTCTTCATGATCGATGAATGTATTCTCAAGTCGCTGCAAGGAGATTTCATTACAATATGTCAATACATGAAGTTCTTAAAATATTGTGTACCCTATTGTAAAAACCACATGGTGTATGATTAAAACAACACTTAATAAATTACCTGATATAAGAATGTCGAGCAGCCATGTGAATAGATTGTCACCAACAGTAACGCATGCACACAGTTTCCAACCCTACGATGAAGGAAAAGCACTTTCAAACAACAAGTAAACTCTCAACTTCACACAATAGTGACAGACTATAGAAGGAGCAAAATGGAGTATAGAAAGGCTGCAATCCAAGTGCAATGAAAACAACAAACTCTTGCAGGATAAAACCTACAGCTACAAATAAATGTCATTAAGACTAAGCACCGACAACTACAACAACATCCACTTAAGACTCGGAGCATACTGGAACAAGAAGGAACCCACGGCCACCATGAAAATCTTGCAGAGCAGCTTGAAGGCCAGCACTGCAGAAGGAGAATGAAAAGCGTTAGGGTTGCATCGGTTATATATATCTCCAACACTTGGCTAGGAGATAACCACATGTCCTCAATATTACAAACCATGCACTGGGTCGATTTCAATAGTTTTCCTGCAATCCAATAATATCCAATTAGTTATACAATGATTCTTATCATACGATGCATAAAACTATAATGTATGCCTTTGTTTATCATGTCGTAAAATATATGTATTCCTTATCATAGGGTTTGATAGCTCATCATTGGCATTGGGATAACAACGTTAAGTTAACGTTGGCCTAGCAAAAAGGTGTCACCACTTAAAATTTGGTTTATTCCAGAAACAATAACGTATAGAATCTTTTAAACTATAGTAAGCTTATATGCTAGCAATTCAATGTTAAGTATGCACGTTGATAATCTTTTTAAAACCAACAACTTCAGTGGTGACAATTTATAAAATTGGATAGCATAGTAAAGAGTGGAATCATGAATTATTTACAAGTTCAACTTTGTTTTAGACTTGTTTAGAACCTTTAAACTAACTATAGACTTGTATGTTTATAAACATAGTAGTTTATGCATGTTAATAACCCTTATAAAACCAACAAATCAAATGGTAATAAACTATAAAGTTGTCCATTGTAGTAAAAGAACACATTTATGAATTTTTTTACATAGTTCAAATTGGTTTGGACTTTAATAGACAATAATTGTTTCTCACCTTGGCATTTGCTAATAATTTACCATGTCCATTTATTTGGTAGGATGATTTTATGATTATACAAGATAACTAGTGCTTAGCATAGGATAGAAGGTTGATCATTATAGAAACATATACCTTTGAAGTTGTTATAGACAGTAACTTAATACAAGAAAAGCATTATAATAATAACGAAAAGTATATGGAATAATTTTACTCAAGTCCATAATCAATTGAAATAACATGGATTGACTTAGGATTAAGAAGTAAAAGGAAAAAAGTTGTCCATGTGAAACAACACAGTCATTTATACACTAATTACACTTTTAATAACAAGGAGTTTTACAGGTTGGAAGCTTCTCTACAAAATGAAAGTATCGATCGGCTGGATATTCAAGTAAATATTGCGATAATGGATAGGATACATTAGTACAATAAGTATAACATTGCAGAATATGCACAACAAAGTAGAAGTTACTATGCAACAAAGATTACAAGTTTAGAGCCACGGTAAGTATCTTTACTGTCGTTAAGATCGTTAAAGAAAGGAACTCATTTATTGCAACTTGACTTACAAGAAAAACTGGAGAAAACAAACTACTTTACCTCATGGAAGTTGCTTGGAATTTATTAGCTTGTTTACTAAGCTTATTAATTGCAAATAGAAACACTTCTTGAAACTTTATGAATTTAAAACGTTTACTTGTTCGATCATACCTGTAAACCTATAAGAACCAGTAATCTTTCTGTGTTATCATAAATGCTAAGTAAGCCCAAGATTCAAAGTTAGATTTCACCTACTTGCAATAAACAAGACTCATTAGTAAACTGAAATAAAACAAAGCGCGGGCAAACCTTATTATGTTACGAAAAGGAAACTGCTTTAGTTATGATAATTTCAAATATGTAATACTAATCATTGGACTGTTTCTTTTCTTCTAACCATTAGCTGTTAGTAAACCACAGATTTAGCATTTCATGTTATCTCAAAATTTTAAATTTTTGTGAAAATTTGGGATTTTGACATGTGGTATCAGAGCACAAGGTTTAAACACTAGGACTTGATGAAGGCCAACAAGCTTTTATGAAACAGTACATTGAATTATTATGCTGATGTATTTTCTTTTAAATGTTATTCAATAGAGAAAATGTTTCTGAAGTTTAATAAACAGGTATGGAAAGGCTGGAAGAATATGTAGAGGAGGAATATCCATTTACTGAACTAGGAAACTTACCAAGAGATCCTATACCAAAATATTTAACTAACAATTCCTCAGAACTGTTACAAACCGTAAAAGATCTAAAATCTGAAATGGAATCTATAAAACGAGAGAATGAAAGGATTCTGAGGGCTCAGGAGGAGTTGAATCAAATCTTGGCAGAAAGGTTTCAAACTGAGGGTATGGGTAGAAGAACTAAATCAAAAGATACAAGTCATCAACATAAAATTAAAAAGATGAAACACACTAAAAATGAAAGTAGTTCTTCTTCAGAGGTTTTTGGTGAACAATGGAATTTCCATTATACTAGTGACAGTAGTGATGATAACCATTACACTAAATACAGGAAATACAAACCTTATGAGGAAATTTTTGGGGAATTCAAAACGATAAAACCACCAACTTTCAATGGAGAGATTGAGAAGGGGGAGGAAGGGGAATTCATGTTATCTGGGATGAAGAAGTACTTCCAAATATATAACTATTCTAACAAATTAAATGATAGAATGGCTATCTACAATCTCTCCGAAAAACCTGACATTTGGTGGCAGGACTTGAAAAGAGTTAAGGGAATAAAAGAGAAGAATGTAAATTGGAGTACCTTTAAGAGGTACTTTAAAAAGAAATTTCTGTCTGAGCAATCCTATGAAGAGAGAGCAAAATAATTTTATGAGCTTAAATTAAGATCAATGACAATGAAATATCTAAACAACAAGTTTTTGAGTCTACTTAGGTATGTGCCATACATTGTAGATGAGAAACCAAAGGTACATCGATTCCTCAGTTGTCTACCTTATCATATTAAGGACATGATTGAATATGACAATCCAAAGACTTTGGAAGAAGCTATGAGGAAAGCTAACTTCTGTTTTGAACAGATTCGGCAGGAGGAAAGCATGGCCAACTGGAAGGCCAAGAAAAATAATAACCAGTATGATCAAAAGAAGAAAGACTTTGTGCCCAATAGAAATTTTAAGAACAATAAGGCCAGAATTATCATAATAATAATTTCCAAGGAATTAAGAATAATTCACCAAGCAACCAGAATAATTCTAAGGGTAAAGAAATTACTAATAACCATGGTAATTATACCAATAACTTTGAGCGCAAAGAACCTATAAAGTGTTGGGAGTGTAATGGCCCACACTATGCATCAGTCTGTCCTAATCGGAAAAAGACTGTCAATAATATTCATACTATACAGGAGGAAATGACTGTTGGAGAATTAGTGAGGACTATAGCTAGAATCAATGCAGCCTTGGAGAATCGACAAGAAGAATATCAAACTTCCATGGTGGAAGTAGAAGGTATGATAAATCAAACCCCTATAACTATTTTGATTGATCCAGGAGCTAGTCTTAGTTATATTTCACCTAAAATGGTAGAAAAATGTAAGTTGCCTATTGAAAAATTTGAAAATTCTTGGTTAGTTCAGTTAGCCACTGGTGCTAAAAGAAATGTAACTTGTTTTGTAAAAGAATGCGCAGTAGTTATGGATCATTTTGAAACTGTTGTGAAGCTTAATGTATTACCGCTTGGTTCTTATGATTTACTGATCGGCATGGATTGGTTAGAACAACATAGGGTAATTTTAAATTGTTATGATAAAGCCTTCACATGTGTAAACAGTGATGGAAAACCAATAAGTGTAAAATGAATCCCTAGAAAAACCACTATAAGGCAGATTTCTGCTCTACAGCTTAAGAGAGCTGTTAGGAATGGTTGTAAAGCTTATGCAGTAACAATAACTGATGAGGAGAATATAAATAAGACAGATAAATCAAAGTTGGAATATGTACCAGTCTTAAAAGAATATTATGATGTATTCCCTGAAGAAATTCCGGGACTACCTCCGAAAAGGGAATTGGATTTCACCATTGAGCTGGTACCTAGTGCAGTACCTAGCTCAAAGGCCCCTTATCTAATGAACATACTTGAGCTTAATGAATTAAAGTATCAATTAAAAAAACTAATTGATAAAAAGTATATTCAACCTAGTGTGTCTCCCTTGGGGGCACCTGTCATCTTCATTAAGAAAAAGGACGGAACCATGCGACTTTGTATAGATTACCATCAGTTTAATAAGATGACCATAAAAAATCGATACCCATTGCCCCGCATAGATGATCTTTTTGATCAACTATGTGGAGCCACGGTGTTCTTGAAAATAGATTTAAGGTATGGATATCATCAAGTTAGGATTAAAGATGAAGACATATTTAAGACAACTTTTAGAACTCGGTATGGCCATTACGAGTTTGTCGTCATGCCATTAGGGCTTACTAATTCCCTAGTTGATTTTATGGGTTTAATGAACAACATTATGCATAAGTATCTAGATAAGTTTGTAGCTGTGTTCATCGACGATATATTAATCTATTCAAAAACTGAAAAAGAACATAAAGAACATTTAAAATTTGCTTTGCAAGAGTTACGAGATCATCAACTCTTTGCAAAGTCTAGTAAATGCGATTTCTTCAACGATAAGATTCAGTACTTAGGTCATGTGGTGACCAAGGAAGGGATTTCAGTAGATCATGAAAAGATAAGGGCAATCGAAGATTTACTGGTTCCTAAGGATGTAACTGATGTTCGATCTTTCATGGGAATTACCGGTTATTAACGGAGGTTCATTGAACGGTTTTCAAGGATCGCGAATACGAGAACTTCATTGCAGAAGAATGGAAAGAAGTTTGATTGGAATCAGAAATGTGAGCAAAGCTTTAAAAAAATTAAAAAATTTATTAACCAACACACCTATTTTAAGAATAGTTGATCCAAATAAAGAATTTATAGTGTGCACTGACACATGCAATGATGGCTTAGGCGGTGTTCTGACTCAAGAAGGGCATGTTATTGCCTATGAGTCAAGAAAATTAAAAATTCATGAAAAGAATTATGAAACTTATGATCTGGAATTAGCAGTTGTTATACATGCTCTAAAGATGTGGCGACATCACCTAATCGGTAGAAAATTTGTTTTAATGACTGATAATAAAGGATTAAAGTATCTGTTAGATCAACCTAATCTAAATGCCAGACAAGCTAGGTGGCTAGCTTTTCTAAGCGAGTATGATTTTGAAATTCAACACATTATAGGTAAAGAAAATAAAGTTGTTGATGCATTAAGTAGGAATGCAAGGATGAATTTCAGTTATCAGCACTTATACTACATATTTGGATGAACAGCTTAAAGAAGGAATAGAACAAGATGAAATTTACCAAAATTTACAAGCTAAAACTAAACAAAATCCAACATAAAGCTTAAGTAAAGGGTACAATTTGAATGCAAAAGAATTTTTACTGTATAAAGACAGAGTCTATGTACCTAACGCACCTAAAGACAAGCTATTAATTTTGGATGAAATTCATAAAAATCCATACTCAGGTCATCCATGCTATCAAAAGACTATAACTATGTTAAGAAAAGAATATTTTTGGCCAAATATGAAGACTGAAGTAGCAGAATATATCACTAGGTGTTTTGAATGTCAAGAGGTGAAAACTGAACATCAACACCCAGCTGGATTACTCCAGCCATTACCCATTCCTAGCTGGAAATAGGAGATAATCAATCTCGATTTTGTTACTGGACTGCCTAGAAATCAGAATCTAAATGATTCCATCATGATAGTATTTGATAAGTTAAGTAAAGTAGCTCACTTTATACATGTTAAAACTACATATAAAGCTACAAACATAGCTGATATCTTTCTAAAACAGATTTTCTGATTGCATGAAATATCGAAAGTCATAAGCTCAGATAGAGATCCTAAATTTACAGAAAACTTTTGGAAGTCTCTGTTTAAAGGATTAAACACTACATTAAATTTTAATACTTCGTTCCATCCTCAAACATATGGATAAACTGAAAGAGTAAACCAAGTACTTGAAGATTTATTAAGAATGTATGTCAAAGACCAGCCAGGTAAATGGGAGGATTATTTGCATCTGGTAGAATTTGCTTATAATAATAATTATCAGACATCAGCCAAATTTAGTACTTTCAAAATTTTGTATGGAAGAAAATGTAATACTCCTATCTCTTGGATTAATCTGGTGGATAGATTGGTATTAGTTCCTTAACTATTAAAGGAAATGGAATAAATTGTAAAGCATGTACAAGGTAATCGGAAAGTTGCACAGGATTGACAGAAAAGTCAAGCCGACCTTAAAAGAAATCCAAAGGAGTTTCAAGTAGCTGAACATGTGTTCATCAAGGTGGGGCCCAAAAAGAGCTCTCTGAGATTGGGGAGTTGTGCAAAACTAGCACCTCATTACTGTGGTCCATTTGAAATTATGTCCAGGATTGGACAAGTAGCTTATCAATTAACATTACCACCCAATTTAAGAGTACATAATGTTTTTCACATTTCTGTATTAAAGAATTATGTTCATGATGCTACTCATGTCATTAACTGGAATGATGTACAGGTGGAACAAGAAGGAGATTTTATGGTGGAACCAGATTGTATCCTCGAGCAAAGGGAGATCACACTTTGGAACCGCACCATTGGACAGGTAAAGGTACAATGGAAGCACCTTAGTCCAGAGGAAGCCACCTAGGAATTGGAAAGTAATATGCGAGATTCATATCCAATTCTGTTCCACGGAAATTCTGAGGATGAAGAATAAATAACATCAAGGATGATGTTATGTTCTAAGGGGGTGTGTATGTCACATGCCCCAATTTTGCAAAAACAATATTATCTTATTTGATTTTATTTAAGGACAATATGTTAAATTTATGCTAAGTTGTAATTGATGACTCAGCAGAGTCAAAGATATTTAATGTAATTCTGAATATTTTAATTATAAATAAATAAAGATGGAGACAATAGCTTAGGAGAGCTGTTAAAAGAGTGTTTACTGGTCAAATTGGTGGAGGAGACTGGGTGGAGAGAAAACAAACATGTGGCAGCATCCTCAAACCACTTCCAACTGTTGTAGGTGGTAACCTCCCTACATTTGGGGTGATGATCCCCCGAGAAAGTGGGATCAGAGCAGGTGGCTCAATTAATGACAACTAACCCAAAAGACCTAGAAAATATTTATAAAAATTCCCATTGAAGAGAGTTGATGCTGCTCATTCTAGAGAAGTGATCATTCAGGTTAATGTACTTCAGAGATATTCAATGGAAGGGAATTGTGGAAAGAGTTTGAGGGGTTAACTGCTAAGTGATATAGTGTAGCTTTTCAGCTGAAGGATGTTACTGCTGAGTGCAGAGTGATTATTGAGTCATTGGACTAGTCTAGGGTTTGCTTGCTCCACCAGTTCTCAGCCAAGACAACCAGGAACAGGCTCGAGGGTCCTGAGGAAGCGTTCTTTGAGAGCTCTCCAAAATTTTGCTAGGGAGGAATGACCTCCTAACGCTGTTGTTGTCCATCCTAATCAAATTCTACAATCTTTTCTTTTACTATGTTAGATGGTTAAATGTGAATTTGACTGCTAAATGAATGCTAAATATTTAGTTGTAAAATGCTAGACTTAGTAATATTTTAGATTATTGAAGGAATGACTTTGAATAGATGAAAAATAATTCTAATCTGTGTTTCTCCACATTTGGAAGGACCAGACCATACTCCAGCACAGACAGAGTATTTAAAATAGATGAAGGAAATGATGAGAGACTGAAATGAATAAATGTATTATGCATTTAATAATAGCATAGTAATTTATTTCAGTTTGTAGGTTATTATCAAAATGTCCAATGACCTAGTTATTTATGTTCTTGTTTATGAAAATATGTTGATAATGAAATAGTAGTATTCTAATATAGGTAGAAAGGATTATTATGTTAAAAAATACCCTAGTAGATAAGATGTTATGTGCTACACAGTACAATATTCTTTTTATTCAAATTGAAATATGTAGGAGGGTAAACTATGTTATGTTGTATATATATTTTCTTTATGTTTATTTAATAACTAGTTTCTTATGCAGTAAAGAAACACAGTTAAACTACTTGTTTACATTTAGTTCATTAAAGGTATAATTACTATTCATATAGTTTATTTACTAATATTATCAACTAACTAAGTCTACAAATATTCGAACCCAAGTAGGGTGTTATTAAAATAATTAAATTATAAAGAACAAACTAAGTTACAGAGTTTATGTTCATCCTTTCAAAGAACTCTGAATAAACCCTATCTGTTATTTATTAAATAAAACAAATAGAATATGTTAATAACTAACTTATAAATAAATGTCTGTTTATGAAAAAAACTGTTTCTAAAATTGCAAATAGGTTAAACCTGTAAAAGTAAACTACAGGGTCGAAACCCTAAACAAATATTATATTCACAAATGACAAACATTTAAAATAATAGATAATATCTATAATCCATCAAGGACAAATGAAAAATACAAATCTAATGTCTAACTGGAAATTTACTTATCAGTGCAACCCTAACTAAATTTTTTTTTATCAAAGTAACAGAACTTATTAAAATAAATTGAAGAATTTATTTAAACAAGGTTTTCCTTCAGGAACAACCCTAGCTTGTATACTTGAGCAATAAGTAAAATTTATAATTTATTCAAGACTTAGTGACAGTCTTAATGCATTAACAAAAATCTATTATGAAGTACATTAAATAGTAATAATATTCATTCAAGATCAAATAGGGTAAAAACCCTGAGTACACAGAGTAACAAATAGTAATACGGTAAACCGAGTCTGAGCTTGAAAACAGAACTGTCTTAACAAAACTATTATTTTACATTAACAAGCCATAAGGATGAACATTTAAACCAAATACAAAACCCATCTCATGGCTGGGTTTACCCATCGACTAGCGAGGGTTTGAATACTTGTTAAAACAACAACAACCTTTAAAAAGAGACTGCACAACTAATGACGAAGCTAGAAGAGCTTACAAACTCAGGGTTTCTCCAAATGAAAACCCTGATACAATTAGGAAAAGAACCCAAACTTTGACCACATGTATTACCCATTCGAATCCACGGCCTTCGAATACAACTGGTATACTCTTCTTCACGATCGATGAATGTATTCTCAAGTCCCTATAAGGAGATTTCATTACAAGGTGTCAATACATGAAGTTATTAAAATATTTTGTACCCTATTGCAAAAACCACATACTATATGATAAAAACAACACTTAATAAATTACCTGATATAAGAATGTCGAGCATTCATGTGAAGAGACTGTCACCAATAGTAACGCGTGCACACAGTTTCCAAATGCTACGATGAAGGAAAAGCACTTTCAAACAGCAAGTAAACTCTCCGCTTCGCACAGTAGTGACATACTATAGAAGGAGCAAAATGGAGTATAGACAGGCTGCAAGGCAAGTGCAACGAAACCAACAAACTCTTGTAGGATAAAACCCATAGTTACAAATAAATGGCATTAAGACTAAGCACTGATGACTACAACAACATCCACTCAAGACTTGGAGCACACTGGAACAGGAAGGAACCCACGGCCGGCATGAAAAGCTTGCATAGCAGCTTGAAGGACAGCACAAACTATAGAAGGAGAATGACAAGGGTTAGTTTTGCATCGGTTATATATATCTCCAACACTTGGCCAGGAGAAAAACATGTGTCCTCAATATTACAAACCATGCACTGGGTTGATTTCATTAGTTTGCCCGCAATCCAATAATATCCAATTATTTATACAATTATTCTTATCATACGATGCATAAAACTATAATGTATGCCTTTGTTTATCACGTTGTAAAATATGTATATTTCTTATCTTAGGGTTTGATATCTCATCATTGGAATTGGGATAACAACGTTAAGTTAACGTTGACCTAGCAAAAAGGTGTCACCACTTAAACTTTGGTTTATTCCGGAAACAATTACGTATAGAATCTTTTAAACTATAGTAAGATTGTATGCTAGCAATTCAATGTTAAGTATGCATGTTTATAATCTTTTTAAAACCAACAACTTAAGTGGTGACAATTTATAAAATTGGATAGCATAGTAAAGAGTGAAATCATGAATTCTTTACAAGTTCAACTTTGTTTTAGACTTGTTTAGAACCTTTAAACTAACTATAGACTTGTATGTTTATAAACATAGTAGTTTATGCATGTTTATAGCCATTATAAAACCAACAAATTGACTGGTAATAAACTATAAAGTTGGCTAGTGTAGTAAAAGAACACATTTATGAATTCTTTTACATAGTTCAAATTGGTTTGGACATTAATAGACAATAATTGTTTCTCAACTTGGCATTTGCTAATAATTTACCATGTCCATTTATTTGGTAGGATAATTTTATGATTATACAAGATAACCGGTGCTTAGCATAGGATAGAAGGTTGATCATTATAGAAACATCTACCTTTGAAGCTATTATAGACATTAACTTAATACAATAACAACATTATAGTAATAATGAAAAGTATATGGAATAATTTTACTCAAGTCCATAATCAATTGAATTAACATGGATTGACTTAGGATTAAGAAGTAAAAGGCAAACAGTTGTCCATGTGAAACAACGCATTCGTTTATACACTAATTACACTTTTAATAACAAGGAGTTTTACAGGCTGGAAGCTTCTCTACAAAATGAAAGTATTGATCAGCTGGATATTCAAGTAAATATTGTGATAATGGATAGGATACATTAGTACAATAAGTATAACATTCCAGAATATGCATAACAAAGTAGAAGTTACTATGCAACAAAGATTACAAGTTTAGAGCCACAGTAATTATCTGTACTGTCATTAAGATCGTTAAAGAGAGGAACTCATTTATTGGAACTTGACTTACAAGAAAAACTGGAGAAAACAAAATACTTTACCTCATGGAAGTTGCTTGGAATTTATCAGCTTATTTACTAAGCTTATTAATTGCAAATAGAAACACTTCTTGAAACTTTATGAATTTAAAACGTTTACTTGTTTGATCATACCTGTAAACCTGTAAGAACCAGTAATCTTTTTGCATTAGCATAAATGCTAAGTAATCCCATGATTCAAAGTTAGATTCCACCTACTTGCAATAAAGAAGACTCATCAGTAAACTGAAATAAAACAAAGCACAAGTAAACCTTATTATGTTATGAAAAGGAAACGGCTTTAGTTATCATAGTTTGAAATATGTAATACTAATCATTGAACTGTTTCTTTTTCTTCTAACCATTAGCTATTAGTAAACCGCAGATTCAGAACTTCATGTTATCTCAAAATTTTAAATTTTTGTGAAATTTTGGGGTTTTGACATGTGGTATCAGAGAACAAGGTTTAAACAATAGGCCTTGATGAATCCCAACTAGCTTTTATGAAACAGTAAATTGAATTATTATGCTGATGTATTGTCTTTTAAATGCTATTCAACAGAGACATTGTTTCTGAAGTTTAACAAACAAGTATGGAAAGGCTGGAAGAATATGTAGAGGAGGAATATCCATTTACTTAACTAGGAAACTTACCAAGAGATCCTATACCATAATATTTAACTACCAATTCCTCAGAACTGTTACAAACTATAAAAGATCTAAAATATGAAATGGAATCTATAAAACGAGAGAATGAAAGGATTCTGAGGGCTCAGGAGGAGCTGAATTAGATTCTAACAGAAAGGTTTCAAACTAAGGGTAGGGGTAGAAGAACTGAATCAGAAGATACAAGTCATCAACATAAAATTAAAACGATGAAACACACTAAAAATGAAAGCAGCTCATCTTCAGAGGTGTTTTGGTGAACAATGAAATTTCCATTATACTAGTGATAGTAGTGATGATAACCATTACACTAAAAAAAGGAAATACAAACCTTATGAGAAAATTTCTCAGGAATTCAAAAAGATAAAACCACCAACTTTCAATAAAGAGACTAAGAAGGGGGAGGAAGGGGAATCCTGGTTATCTGGGATGAAGAAGCACTTCCAAATATATGACTATTCTAACCAGTTAACGACTAGAATGGCTATCTACAATATGTTAGGAAATGCTGACATTTGGTGGCAGGACTTGAAGAGAGTTAAGGGAATAAAAAATAAAGAATGTAAATTGGAGTACCTTTAAGAGGTACTTTAAAAAGAAATTTATGTCTGAGCAATACTATGAAGAGAGAGAAAAAGAATTTTATGAGCTGAAATTAGGATCAATGACAATGAAAGATCTAAACATCAAGTTTTTGAGTCTTCTTAGGTATGTTCCATACCTTGTATATGAGAAACCAAAGGTACATCAATTCCTCAGTTGTCTTCCTTATCATATTAAGGACATGATTGAATATGACAATCCAAAGACTTTGGAAGAAGCTATAAGGAAAGCTAACTTCTATTTTGAACAGAATCAAAAGAAGGAAAGCATGTCCAACTGGAAGGCCAAGAAAAATAATAACCAATATGATCAAAAGAAGAAATACTTTGTGCCCAACAGAAATTTTAAGAACAATAAGGCCAAAAATTATCCTAATAATAATTGCCAAGGAAATAAGAATAATTCCCCAAGCAACCAGAATGATTCTAAGGGTAAAAAAATTACTAATAACCATGGTAAGTATACCAAGAACTTTGAGCACAAAGAACCTATAAAGTGTTGGAAGTGTAATGGCCCACACTATGCATGAGTCTGTTCTAATAAAAAAAAGACTGTCAATAATATTCATACTATACAAGAGGAGATGACTATTGGAGAATTAGTGAGGACTATGCCCAGAATCAATGCAACCTTGGAGAATCGACAAGCAGAATATCAAACTTCCATGGTGGAAGTAGAAGGTATGATAAATCAAACCCCTATAACTATTTTGATTGATCCAGGAGCTAGTCTCGGTTATATTCCACCTAAAATGGTAGAAAAATGTAAGTTTCCTATTGAAAAATTTGAAAATTATTGGTTAGTTCAGTTATCCACTGGTGCTAAAAGAAAGGTAAATTGTTTTGTAAAAGAATGCGCAGTAGTTATGGATCATTTTGAAACTGTTGTGAAGCTTAATGTATTACCGCTTGGTTCTTATGATTTACTGATTGGTATGGATTTGTTAAAACAACATAGGGTAATTTTAAATTGTTATGATAAAACCTTCACATGTATAAACAGTGATGGAAAACTAGTAAGTGTAAAAGGAATCCCTATAAAAACCACTAAAAGGTAGATTTCTGCTCTACAGCTTAAGAGAGTTGTTATGAAGGGTTGTAAAGCTTATACAGTAACAATAACATATGAGGAGAATCTAAATAAGACAGATAAATTAAAGTTGGTAGACATACCATTCTTAAAAGAATATGTTGATGTATTCCTGGAAGAAATTTTGGGACTACCTCCGAAAAGGGAATTGGATTTCACCATTGAGCTGGTACCTGGTGCAGTACCTAGGTCAAAGGCCCCTTATTGAATGAACATAATTGAACTTGATTAATTAAAGTATCAATTAAAAGAACTAATTGATAAAAAGTATATTCGACCTAGTGTGTCTCCCTAGGGGGAACCTGTCATCTTCGTTAAGAAAAAGCATGAAACCATGCGAATTTTCATAGATTACCGTCACTTGAATAAGATGACCATTGAAAATCGATACCCATTGCCCCACATAGATGATATGTTTCATCAACTACGTGGAGCCACGATGTTCTCGAAAGTAGATTTAAGGTCTAGATATCATCAAGTTAGGATTAAAGATGAATACATCTTTAAGACAGCTTTTAGAACTCGATATGGCCATTACAAGTTTATCATCATGCCATTCATGCTTACTAATGCCCTAGCTGTTTCTATGTGTTTAATGAACAATGTTATGCATAAGTATCTAGATAAGTTTGTAGTTGTGTTCATCGACAATATATTAATCTATTCAAAAATTGAAGAAAAACATAAAAAACATTTAAAAATTGTTTTGCAAGAGTTACGAGATCATAAACTCTTTGCAAAGTTTAGTAAATGCGATTTATTCAAGGATAAGATTCAGTACTTAGGTCATGTGGTGACCAAGGAAGGGATTTCAGTAGATCTTGAAAAGATAAGGGAAATCGAAGATTGGTCGGTTCCTAAGGATGTAACTGATGTTCGATCTTTCATGGGAATTACCTATTAATACCAGAGGTTCATTGAAGGTTTTTCGAGGATCGCAAATCCGATAACTTCCTTGCAGAAGAAAGGAAAGAAGTTTGATTGGAATCATAAATGTGAGGAAAGCTTTAAAAAAATTAAAAACTTTATTAACTAGCGCACCTATTTTAAGAATAGCTGATCCAAATAAAGAATTTGTATTGTGCACTGATGCATGCAATGATGGATTGGGTGGTGTTCTGACTCAAGAAGGGCATGTTATTTCCTATGAGTCAAGAAAATTAAAAATTCATGAAAATAATTATGCAACTTATGATATGGAATTAGCAGTTGTTATACATCCTCTAAAGATGTGGCGACATTACCTAATCAGTAGAAAATTTGTTTTAATGACTGATAATAAAGGATTAAAGTATATGTTAGATCAGCCTAATCTAAATTCCAGACAAGCTAGGTGGCTAGATTTTCTAAGCGAGTATGACTTTGAAATTCAACACATTAAAGGTAAAGAGAATAAAGTTGTTGATGCATTAAGTAGGAATGCAAGGCTGAATTTTACAACAGTTATCAGCACTTATACTACAGATTTGGATGAACAGCTTAAAGCAGGAATAGAACAAGATGAAATTTACCAAAATTTACAAGCTAAAACTAAAGAAAATCCAAAAGAAAGCTTTAGTAAAGGGTACAGTTTGAATGCAAAAGAATTTTTACTGTATAAAGACAGAGTGTATGTACCTAACGCACCTAAAGTCAAGCTGTTAATTTTGGATGGAATTCATAAAACTCCATAATCAGGTCATCCAGGCTATCAAAAGACTATAACTATGTCAAAAATAGAATATTTTTGGCCAAATATGAAGACTAAAGTATCAGAATATATCGCTAGGTGTTTTGAATGTCAGCAGGTGAAAACTGAATATCAACACACAGCAGGATTACTCTAGCCATTACCCATCCCTGGCTGGAAATGGGAGATAATCAGTCTCGATTTTGTTACTGGACTGCCTAGAAATTAGAATCTACTTGATTCTACCATGGTACTAGTCGATAAGTTAAGTAAAGTAGCTCACTTTATACCTGTTAAAACTACATATAAAGCTGCAAACATAGCTGATCTCTTTCTAAAAAATATTTTTCGATTGCATGGAATACCGAAAGTCATAATCTCAGATAGAGATCCTAAATTTACATGAAACTTTTGGAAGTCTCTGTTTAAAGGATTAAACACTACACTAAATTTTAGTACTTCATTCCATCCTCAAACAGATGAACAAACTAAAAGAGTAAACCAAGTACTGGAAGATTTATTAAGAATGTATGTCAAAGACCAGCCAGGTAAATGGGAGGATTATTTGCATTTGGTAGAATTTGCTTATAATAATAATTATCAGACATCAGCCAAATTTAGTGCTTTCAAAATTTTGTATGGAAGGAAATGTAATACTCCTATCTATTGGAGTAATCCGGTGGATAGATTGGTATTAGGTCCTGAACTATTAAAGGAAATGGAAGAAATTGTAAAGCAGGTACAAGGTAATCTAAAAGTTGGAAAGGATTGACAGAAAAGTCAAGCTGACCTCAAAAGATCTCCAAAGGAATTTCAGGTAGCTGAACATGTGTTCATCAAGGTGAGGGCCAAAAATAGCTCTCCGAGATTGGGGAGTTGTGCAAAACTAACACCTCATTACTGTGGTCCATTTGAAATTTTGTCAAGGATTGGACAAGTAGCTTATCAATTAGCATTACCACCCAATTTAAGAGTAAAAAATGTTTTTCACATTTTTGTATTAAAGAATTATGTTCATGATGCTACTCATGTTGTTAACTAGAATTATGTACAGGTGGAACCAAAAGGATATTTTCTGGTGGAACCGGATTGTATCCTCAGGCGGAGGGAGATCACACTTCAAAACCGCACCATTGGATAGGAGAAGGTGCAATGGAAGCACCTTAGTCCAGAGGAAGCCACCTGGGAATTGGAAAGTAATATGCGAGATGCATATCCAATTCTATTCCAGGGGAATTCTGAGGATCAAGATTAAATAACATCGAGAACGATGTTATGTTCTAACAGGGTGTGTATGTCACATGCCCCAATTTTGCAAAAAAAATATTATCTTATTTGATTTTATTTAAAGACAATATGTTAAATTTTATGCTAAGTTGTAATTGATGACTCGGCAGAGTCAAGGATATTTAATGTAATTTTGAATATTTTAATTATAAATAAATAAAGGTGTAGACAACAGCTTAGGAGAGTTGTTAAAAGAGTGTTTACTAGTCAAATTGGTGGAGGAGACTGGGTGGAGAGAAAACAAACATGTGGCAGCATCCTCAAACCACTTCCAACTGTTGCAGGTGGCACCCTCCCTACATTTTGGGTTATGGTCCCCCAAGAAAGTGGGAACAAAGCAAGTGGCCCAATTAACGACAACTAAGCCAAAATACCTAGGAAATCTTTATCAAAATGTCCATTGAAGAGATTTGAGGCTGCTCATTCTAGAGAAGTGATGATTCATGTGAATGTACTCGAGAGAAATTAAATGGAAAACAATTGTGGAAAGAGTTTGAGGGGTTAACTACTAAGTGATCTAGTGCATCTTTTCAGCTGAAGGATGTTACTGCTAAGTGCAGAGTGATTATTGAGTCATTGGACTTGTCCAGGGTTTTCTTGCTCCGCTAGTTCTCAGTAAAGACGACCAGGAATAGGCTTGGGGGTCCTGAGGAAGCGTTGTTTGAGCCATCTCTAGGAATTTGGTAGGGAGTAATGACCTCCTAATGATGTTGTTGTCCATCCTAATCAGGTTCTACAATCTTTTGTTTTACTGTGTTAGATGGTTAAATGTGAATCTGACTGCTAAATGAATGTTAAATATTTAGTTGTAAAATGTTAGAATTAGTAATCTTTTAGATTATTGAAGGAACGACTTTGAATAGATGAAAAATAATTCTAATCTGTGTTTTTCCACATCTGGAAGGACCAGATCGTACTCTAGCTCATGCAGAGGATTTAAAATAGATGAAGGAAATGATAAGAGACTCAAATGAATATATGTATTATGCATTTAATAATAGTAGAGTAATTTATTTTAGTTTGTAGGTTATTATCAAAAAGTCCAATAACCTGGTTATTTATGTTCTTGTTTATGAAAATATGTTGATAATGAAATAGCAGTATTCCAATATAGGTAGAAAGGATTATCATGTTAAAAAATACCCTAGTAGATAAGATGTTATGTTCTACACAGTACAATATTCTTTCTATTCAAATTAAAAAATGCAAGAGGGTGAACTGTGTTATGTTTTATATATATTTTCTTTATGTTTATTTAATAACCAGTTGCTTACGTAGTAAAGAAACATAGTTAAACTATTTGTTTACATTCAGTTCATTAAAGATATAATTACTATTCATATATTTTATTTACTAATATTATCAACTAACTAAGTCTACAAATATTCGAACCCAAGTAGGGTGTTATTAAAATAATTAAATTATAAAGAACAAACTAAGTTATAGAGTTTATGTTCATCCTTTCAAAGAACTTTGAATAAACCCTATCTATTATTTATTAAATAAAACAAATAGAATATGATAATAACTAATTTATAAATAAATGTTTGTTTATGAACGAGACTGTTTCTAAAATTGCAAATAGGTTAAACCTGTAAAAGTAAACTACAAGGTCGAAACCCTAAACAAATATTACATTCACAAATGATAAACATTTAAAATAATAGAGACTATTTACAGTCCATTAAGGCAAAATGAAAAAGACAAATGTAATGTCTAACTGGAAATTTACTTATCAATGCAACCCTAACTAAAAACAAATTTATCAAAGTAACAGAACTTATTAAAATAAATTGAATAATTTATTTAAACAAGGTTTTCCTTCAGGAAAAACCTTAGCTCATATACCTGAGCAACAAGTAAAATTTATAATTTATTCATGACTGAGTGACAGTATTAATACATTAACAAAAATCTATTATGAAGTACATTAAATAGTAATAATATTCATTCACAGTCAAATAGGGTAAAAACCCTAAGTACACAGAGTAAAAAATAGTAATACCGTAAACTAAGTCTGAGCTCGAAGACAGAACTGTCTTAACAAAACTATTGTTTTACATTAACAAGCCATAAGGCTGAACATTTAAACCAAATACAACACCCAGCTCACGACCGGGTTTACCCATCGACTAGCGAGGGTTTGAAGACTTGTTAAAAACAACAACAACCTTTAAAAAGAGAATCCACAACTAATGACGAAGCTAGAAGAGCTTCCAAACTTGAGGTTTTCCAGTCGAAAACCCTAATAGAAGTAGGGCAAGAACCCAAAATTTGACCACAGGGCTTACTCGTTCGAAGCCACGGCTTTTGAAGACAACTGGTATACTCTTCTTCAAGGTCAATGAATGTATTCTCAAGTCCATGCAAGGATATTTCATTACAAGGTGTCAATACATGAATTTCTTAAAATATTGTGTACCCTATAGTAAAAACCACATGCTGCATGATAAAAAAAAAAATTAATAAATTACCTGATATAAGAATGTTGAGCATTCATGTGAAGAGACTGTCACCAACAGTAACACATGCACACAGTTTCCAAACCCTACAACGAAGGCAAAGAACTTTCAAACAACAAGTAAACTATCAGCTTCACACAACAGTGACAGACTATAGAAGGAGAAAAATGGAGTATAGACAAGCCGCAAGCCAAGTGCAATGAAACCAACAAAATCTTGTAGAATAAAACCCATAGTTACAAAGAAATGGCATTAAGACTAAGCATCGACGACTACAACAACATCCACTCAAGACTTGGAGTAAACTAGAACAGGAAGGAACCCACGGCCGCGATGAAAAGCTTGCAGAGTAGCCCAAATGCCAGCATAAACTGCAGAAGGAGAATGACAATGGTTAGTGTTGCATCGGTTATATATATCTCCAACACTTGGCCAGGAGAAAACCACGTGTCCTCAATATTACAAACCATGCACTGGGTCAATTTCAATAGTTTGTCTGCAATCCAATGATATCCAATTATTTATACAATGATTCTTATCATACGATGCATAAAACTATAATGTATGCCTTTGTTTATCACGTCGTAAAATATATATATTGCTTATCATAGGGTTTGATAGCTCATCATTGGAATTGGGATAACAACGTTAAGTTAACGTTGACCTAGCAAAAAGGTGTCACCACTTAAACTTTGGTTTATTCCGGAAACAATCATGTATAGAATCTTTTAAACTATAGCAAGCTTGTATGCTAGTAATTCAATGTTAAGTATGCACGTTCATAATCTTTTTAAAACCAACAACTTAAGTGGTGACAATTTATAAAATTGGATAGCATAGTAAAGAGTGGAATCATGAATTCTTTAGAAGTTCAACTTTGTCTTAGACTTGTTTAGAACCTTTAAACTAACTATAGACTTGTATGTTTATAAACATAGTAGTTTATGCATGTTTATAACCCTTATAAAACCAACAAATCGAAAGGTATTAAACTATAAAGTTGTCTAGCGTAGTAAAAGTACACATTTATGAATTATTTTACATAGTTCAAATTGGTTTGGACTTTAATAGACAATAATTGTTTCTCAACTTGGCATTTGCTAATAATTTACCATGTCCATTTATTTTGTAGGATGATTTTATGATTATACAAGGTAACTGGTGCTTAGCATAGGATAGAAGGTTGATCATTATAGAAAAATCTACCTTTGAAGCTGTTATAGACAGTGACTTAATACAAGAAAAGCATTGTAGTAATAATGAAAAGTATATGGAATAATTTTACTCAAGTCCATAATCAATTGAAATAACATGGATTGACTTAGGATTAAGAAGTAAAAGACAAACAATTGTCAATGTGAAACAATGCAATCGTTTATACACTAATTAAACTTTTAATAACAAGAAGTTGTACAGGCTGGAAGCTTCTCTACAAAATGAAAGTATCGATCAACTGGATATTCAAGTAAATATTACGATAATGGATAGGATACATTAGTACAATAAGTACAACATTGCAGAATATGCATAACAAAGTAGAAGTTACTATGCAACAAAGATTACAAATTTAGAGCCACGGTAAGTATCTTTACTGTCGTTAAGATCGTTAAAGAAAGGAACTCGTTTATTGTAACTTGACTTACAAGAAAAACTAGAGAAAACAAACTAGTTTACCTGATGGAAGTTGCTTGGAATTTATCAGATTATTTACTAAGCTTATTAATTGCAAATAGAAACACTTCTTGAAACTTTATGAATTTAAAACATTTACTTGTTCTATCATACCTGTAAACCTGTAAGAACCAGTAATCTTTCTGCATTACCATAAATGCTAAGTAAGCCGAAGATTCAAAGTTAGATTCCACCTACTTGCAATAAAGAAGACTCATCAGTAAACTAAATTAAAACAAAGCACAAGTAAAGCTTATTATGTTACGAAAAGGAAATTGCTTTAGTTATCATAATTTGAAATATTTAATACTAATCATTGGACTGTTTCTTTTTCTTCTAACCATTAGCTATTAGTAAATTGCAGATTTAGCATTTCATGTTATCTCAAAATTCTAATTTTTTGTGAAAATTTGGGGTTTTGACAAATGCTTTATTAAAATGAGTTACACTTTTTTCTTTGTTAGGGTACATCAACAAGATTAGGATTTAGAGTCTTGGAATAGTTCATTGTGAGTCAATTCTCCAAGAATACTAAACAAAAAAAAGTAGGTGTATGTCCAGGTGAGAGAGATAAATCCTTGGTATAATTAGTGTTTCTCAGGAGGCTCCTCTTAGATAGGAGTTAACCATGAGTCACCGTACACGATTGTTGTTGGGATATGTCATGTCCCCTCCCGTCCACTAGAGAGAGAGAGTGACCATAATTGCTCACTCTGATTGTTGTAGGAGCATCTAGCTTGAAGTCCACTCTACTCTAGTCTAAGTATAAATTCTCTAACTTTGCAATAGCAGAGAAATTGATCCTGTGAGTGATCAATTTGACGATCTATGAAGAAAGATCTCAGAGGAGATCGAATGGCGGAGAAATATCATGACGAAAATCAAAGGTAAAAATATGTTCCACATCTGGAAATAGATCAATGGCTGAGAATCAATCCACAACAATCAACGGTGCAGAAATCTTGAGTTTGCGGAATCGGGGAAATATGGAAATTGTGATCTCGCATCCCACATCGCGCATGCAAAGTTGACCATTGTGGAAAGGAAAGTTGTGGAAATAGAGATCTGCAAAGCTGCATCCCACAAGCTGTAGAAAAGAGATTTCTGGAAGGAAATACGTGGGGAACAAAAGTTACAGAAGGAAGTTTCCACATCCCACATCTTGCATCCCTAAGCCCACAAGTTGTAGAAAGGAGAGTTGCGGAAGGAAATTCAACCTATTAGCAGAAGTCTTAGGAAGATTTGATCATTCAAGCCATCATCAATACGACAATCTAAGCCCTATAATGTAATTTAAAATGCATTGAAAGAAAACATACATAGATGCATATAGTTGCAATTATGCGGCGGAAGCAATTTATCAATTCAACACATTAGGCATGTTTATCATGTTTCATTAAGCAAATACAATTGCAGAGATTAACATAGACAAGAATACTTATCTTGAAAGAAGTTTGTCCCACATCCAGCTACGTCTTTGCAACGTTCCACCCAGCCATAGGCCAATTAATCTCTGAGCAGCACTTGCCCCGAGCTGGGCATGATTTCCACAAGGAGTAAGGAACACTAGTAGGCTCACACATAGCCAAGGATACAACTTAAATCATCCAAGCCAACACAGTTGGGTTTATCATGCTACAAACCAACCAGCCAATATACTGCTAGGTTTATCAGACTACAGTCAGTCTAGCCAACATTCACATTAAGGACTAGCCAAGCCAACTAACATATGGTTTTATCACGCTGCAAAGGAGTTGGAAAGCTTGAAATACTAAGCTAGTGAGCTCAACCACCGAGCTATGGACACCTGCACTAGATCTGGCTTGGATCCTAAAACATCTACACACCCAACACAAGGAAGCATCTCCTTCTCTACTACACAGGCCCTCAGGCTATGCCTTCCATTCCAGTATTGTTCAGGGTGTACAAAGAAGAAAACCAACCCCTCTAGATCTATTTGTGTGGTTCCTTCCTACACTAGGTTTATCAAGCTAGTTCAGACCCAATTCCACTCCAAACCAGTTTAGACCAAGGAAAAATATGCACACACAACAAACCACAAAGTCAACACAGTAAAATAGGCTTTCACTCACTCTATGAAAGAGGAGACCATTGCACAACAACACTAAGGAGACCATAGATGACCACTGTTTCTCATAAAATCGAGTGATATCCACTACTCATTCGTTTAACAAAAAAACGAGACCGAAAACCTTTGCGCAATTGAGGATGGTAACAATAGCAGAACAACCCAAAACAAAGCATGGTTCTGCAAGCATGATGAACACGCAACATGCATGAGCAGATTGGAATAGAGAATGATCCGAATGGAGCACAACGTTTCGGTGAGAGCCAGATGATGGACTGGGCATGCACAATGAGAAAAAATAACTAAAAACGTGAAGGATGGATGATCAAAAATGTCATGTCGCTCCCCAAAACATGAGGAAAGATGAAAACATGAATGCATGAGGGAATGGGCATACATTTTTGGGTGTTTTCTTTTGACACATGGATTTTCCCGAATGTCTCAAGGTTAAACATCCCCCCCCCCTATCCTTAGGAAATCATGCCCCCATATCATTATTTGTTGCATTGACATAGCTGGTTGTGGGTTTTTAATTAAATTGCATATTTATATGATTCCCAAAATTATAATGTGTCGGCTATCACAAAATGCTATCGACATCGATTTTAATCGTCGAAACATAAAATGTTAAATCAATGCTAGGAATTTTTCCCTTTATCTCCACACCATGATTAATTATAATATTTATATCATATTTATTTAATGCAAATAGGGTCAAAACCAAGGTGTTGCGTTCCCCTCCCCCTTCAACAGTACTGTCCTCAGTGCTTTACAAAATTGAACAAAAATTATATGCTCGTACTACCCTCAGTGCTCCACAGAGTTGAACAAAAATGGATGTGCTAATCGCATGGCATCCTCCAGTTCACATGTAGCCTCTTCAGGACCGTAGTGCTCCCATTTCACCATCACCTTCCCTATGGCTCAGTTCCGGAGCATTGTGACCTTCTTGTCGAGGATGCACATTGGCTTGATTTGGAAGTCTCCCTTAGGTTCCACTTGAATCACATCCCAATTTATCACATGGTTAGGATCATGTACATATCTCTTAAGCAAAGAAACATGAAAAACATTATGAGCCCTAGTGCTAGCAGGAAATGCAAGTCTACATGCAACTGGCCCTATTCTTTCAAGCACTTCAAACGACCCACAATATCTAGGCAACAGCTTGGCACAACTTCCAATCTTCAAGGAAATCTTATTTTCCCTCACTCTGAGGTAAACATGATCCCCACCACTGAACTATCTATTCACCATATGCTTATCTGCATAGCTTTTATGTCTGTCCTAGGCTGCTTTCATATTCTTCCTGGTCTTTACAACCTCCTACTCCATCTCCTTAAGCAATTCTAAACCAAGCACAACCCTCTTCACTGGATTATACCAAGTCACTAGTGTCCTACACCTCTTTCCATACAAAGCTTCATACAGACTCATCCCCAACGATGCTTGTTATCCATTGTTATAACTAAAATCTACCAAGTGTAAATAATCTTCCCACTTGGTTGGTTTGTCCATCACATATATGTGAAGCATGTCTTCAATCACTTGATTTACTCTCTATGTCTGCCCATTAGTCTAAGGATGGTAGGAGGTACTGAAATTAAACTTTGTACCCAAATCTACAAAGAATACCTTCCAAAAATTGGAACTAAACTTGACATCTCTGTTAGAGACTATTTCCTTAGGCAATCCATGTAATTTGAAAATATCCTTCATGAAGATCTTTGCAATGCTATCAGTCTTATGCATAGAGTTAACCACTATAAAATTTGTTTCCTTTGTCAACTTGTCCACCACAACCATGATGGAATTATGTTGTCTCCAAGTCATTGGAAATCTTGTAATAAAATCCATTGAAACAACTTCCCATTTCCATTCAGGGACTGGCAAACACTACAACAAACCTGTTGGGTGTTGATGCTCAACCTTCACCTGCTGACATTTCATACACCTTGAAATACATTCAGCCATGTCCTTTTTCATTCCTGGCCAAAAGTACTGCTTTCTAGCTATAGCAATTGTCTTTTGATATCCTGGGTGACTAGAATATGGAGCTTGATGGATCTCATCCATAACAACCCTCCTCAAATCTGCTACATTTGGAATATAAATTATGTTCTTATAAGTAACAAGTCCATCTTCTTCTAATTTGTATCCCTCATACTTCTTTTCAAGGATTTTCTGCTACAACTTGTCCTTAACCTGGGCATACAATTCCTCTTTAGCAACCTGATTAACAATCTGCTGCCTCAACTCCGATTGGAAAATAATAATGGATTCCATATGCATTTCCTGCACCTTCCTACTGAGTGCACCAACTACCTTATTCTCTTTTCCCTTTATGTGCTTGATTTCAAAATAAAACTCACATAAAAACTCCATCCATCTAGCTTTCCTAGCATTTAGAGTAGGATGATCAAACAAATACTTTAGACCATAATGGTATGTCCTCAGCTCAAATCTTCTTCCCATCAAGTAATGCCTCCATATCTTGAGAGAACATACTATGGCTGCAAGTTCTAGATCATGAGTGGCATAGTTCTTCTATGCTCCTTCAACTTTCTTGACTCATAACATATTACGTGGTTGTCTTTCATAAGAAATACTACAAGTCCTTGACCGCATGCATCATTACACACCACAAAATATTTCTATGGGTCTGCAACTTTCAATACTAGTGCACTTGTGAGAATATTCTTTAGCTACTGGAAGATTTCTTCACACCTTGATGTCCATTCAAACTTTATCCCCTTCCTTTGCAAATAAGTGATGGCATGTGCAACCTTGGAGAATCCTTCAATGAATCTCATGTATTATCCTGCAAGTCCCATGAAACACCTTACATCAGTCACATTTCTTGGAGTAGTCCAATTCATAATGGCTTCAATCTTGTCAAGGTCCACAGATATACCCTCTTTTGAGATAATGTGACCCAAATACTAAATTATATCTTTATAGAAGTCACACTTGCTCAACTTTGCATACAAATGATGCTCCCTGAGCAATTGTAATGTCAATCTCAGATGCTCTTCATGCTCTTCCTCATTCTTAGAATAAATAAAAATGCCATCAAGGAAAACAAGAATAAACTTGTCCAAATACCTGCTCAAGTCACTCTTCATAAGGCACATAAATGTAGTTGGTGCATTTGTGAGACCAAATGGTACCACTACAAACTCATAATGTCTATAATTTGTTCTGAAGGTTGTATTATGAATGTCTTCATCCCTGATCCTCACATGATCGTAACCAAACCTCAAGTCAACTTTGGAAAATAACTTTGCTCCTCTCATTTGATCAAAGAGGTCATCAATCCAAGGCAAAGGATATTTTTTCTTTACAGTGAATTTGTTCAGTTGTTTTTAATCAATACACAATATGATTGTACCATCTTTATTCTTCACAAAAATAACTAGTGCTCCCCAAAGGGACACACTCATCCTGATATACTTCTTCTCCAACATATCTTGCACTTTCATCTTTAGCTCTAGCATCTCCAGTGTACTCATTCTGTAGGGTTCTTTAGACACTGGTGCTGCTCCTAGCACAAGCTCAATTGTGAAATCAATGTCTTTGTTTGGATGAAGCCCTAGAATCTCATCAGAAAAAACATCCCCAAATTCCTACAACAATATGAGCTGCATACAATCGGCAACCTTTCCTACAAAACTTCTTCAACTGCATTGCTGAAATATGCCTCAGAGAAATCACCTTTGGAATTCCTCTTACAACTCTTGGGTTCCCTTCTTCATCCATGCATTCAAAAGTCTTATTACGATAGTCAATCTTTACACTGTGAGCTTCTAACCAATCCATTCCAATGAGAACATCATAGGAATCAAGTGGTAGAACATTCATATCTACACAAGTGACCAATCCATTCACCACCAATGGGAATTTCTCTACCACTTCACTAACCTTTCTTTTAGTTCCAATGGCTAGCTAAAATAACCACAATTTTCTATGCTTTACTTTCTTGAAAGCACAAATATCCACTACTCTAGGAGAAATGTAACTATGAGTAGAACCAGGGTCAATCAAAATAGAAACAGATTGCTCAACAATATTACCTGCAACTTCAACCACAGTTGACTGGTGATCTTCCTGGTAGTTCTCCAATGCTACATAGATCCTAGGGATGACCTTGCTACTTTACCCATTGTTTCTACCTCTTGAATGTTGTAAGATGGCCTTGCATTCTCATTCTCAATTGGGAAATTCTTGCGTATGTGGGGTCCTCCACATTTTCAACATTGGAGTGGTTCTCTATTCTGTTGTGGATCTCTTGGCTTTTCTCCCACCATTTTAACGGGATGCTTCTCAACTTGGAATGGTTGCTTCTGTTGATTCCTGAAGTTAGAAGGTTTGAAACCTTTCTTATTTTGGTCAAACTTCTCATTCTTCTTGTCCTTCCATGTCTTATGATAATCAGGTTTTCCTTTGCTTTGCTCATAGCAATACTTAGCTTTCCTTATCACTTCTTCCAGATTTCTAGGTTCATAAAACTCAATTCTATCTTTGTAGGATTGAGGCAATCCACTCAGGAAAAAATAGATTTTCACTTTTTCATCTTTCATGTACCTAACATACCTCACCATCTCCAAGAACTTGTTTGCATACTCTTCCACGATCTGTTGTCCCAATCTTAGCTCATGGAATTCTTTGATATTATCATCATAGTACCTGTCAGAGATGTACTTCTACTTGAAATAATTTTGGAACTGTTTCCACACAATCTTCCTTTCATTAATCTTTTTCACTTTCCTGAAGTGATTCCACCATATGGATGCTCTTCTAGTCAAATTGAATATGGCTACTCTAGCCATCATATTTCCAGAGTAGTCTTGGTCTTAGAAATATTTGCTCATCCCAAGAAGCCAAGCTTTAGCTTCTTGACCATTCTTTATCTCACCATTGAAGGTAGGAGGCCTTTCCTTCTTAAATTCATCACATGAACGATTCTAGTAGTGCCTCTTTCTATTATTCTCGTGAGAAGAAGAACTTGAACCGCCAATGGATCCTTCATAGTTATATGACCCACTAGGAGATATATTTCTTCTTATTATAGTGCTCTTACTTACTTCTGGTCTCACTTTCTAGCCCCCAGAGTTCATACTCCTCTGAATGTCTGTCAACCTTTGCAGCATGGATGCATCAGTTGATTCTTATCCTCTAGAGACTTAACCACACTTTCATTATCTTCCCTGTAACTTTGCATCTCCACCCTTAGGCTTCTCATGGTGGCTGGAAAATATGGGGGAGTATCTTGAAACCTCCTCCCATTAGACTTTGTCTTAGGATTTCCAACTCAGACATTTTCCCCCTAGAATCTTCCTCATATTCATTGGGGTTCTGTGCATCATCACACAGGTCGGTTCTCATGGCTCATCCAAACCAACTTTACCGAACTTCACTATCTAGAATGCTGCCCTTTGAAGGTGACTATAATTCTACAAAATGTGTTAATAAACAAAATTGTTAGTTGCATAATAAAATCAGAAGTAAAAACCATTTACCAACAACTCTGTTAACTGTTCAACTTGGCCCATCAAGGCCCAATGCTGCAACCCGCAACTCTGATATCACACTGTCACATCCCCTTCCATCGACTAGAGAGAGAACAGGACCATAAAAACTCATGTCACATCCCCTCCCATCCACTAGAGAGAGAGCGTGACCATAACTGCTCGCTATGATTGTTGCAGGAGCATTTAGCTCGAAGTTCACTCTAATCCAGTCTGAGTATAAATTCTCTAACATCCCAATAGCAAAGAAATTGATCATGTCAGTGATCAATTCAATGATGTACAAACAAAGATATCAGAGATCAAACAATGGAGAAAGATCATGACAAAAATTGAGGGTCACAATCTATTCTACATCTGGAAATAGATCAATGACTGAGAATCAATCCGCCAGAATCAAAGGTGCGAAAATATTGATTTTGCGGAATCGAGAAAATATGGAAATTGCGATCCCTCATCCTACATCTCGCATGCAGAATAGACCATTGCAGAAAGGAAAGTTACAGAAATAGAGATCTACGAAGCTGCATCCTACATCCCCCAACTTACTGAAAAGAGAGTTGCAGAAGGAAATCACCGGGGAACATAATTTATAGAAGGACGTTTTTGCATCCCGCATCCTGCAAGTTGCAGAAAGGAGAGTTGTAGAAGGAAATTCAACCTGTTAATAGAAGTCTTAGGCATATTTGATCATTCCGGCCATCACCAATACGGAAATCTAAGCCCCATAACGTAATTTAAAGATGCATTGAAAGAAAACATACATAGATGCATACAATTGCAATTATACAACGGAAGCAATTCATCAATTCAACACATTAGTCATGTTCATCATATTTCATTAAGCAAATACAATTTCAGAGATTAGCATAGACAAGAATACTTATCTTGAAATAATTTTGTCTTGCAACCAGCTACGTTGTTGCAACGTTCCACCCAACCATAGGCTAGTACACTCATCAATCTCTCAACAACATTTCCTCCCCTGAGCTGGGCATGATTCCCACAAGGAGTAAGGAACACTAGTAGGCTCACACATAGCCAAGAATACAACAAAAATCAGCCAATCCAGCATAGTTGGGTTCATCAAGCTAAAAAAAACAAGCAAATATACTGCTGGGTTTATCAGACTACAGTCAGTCAAGCCAACATTCACATTAAGTACCATTCAAGGAAACTAAAAAATGGGTTTATCATGCTGCAAAGGAGATGGAAATCTTGAACTACTAAGCTAGTGACATCAACCACCAAGCTATGGACACCTACACTAGATCGGGCTTGGCTCCTAAAACATCTACATAACCAACACAAGGAAGCATCCCCTTCTCTGCTACACCATCCCTCAGGCTATTCCTTCCAATCCAGTGTTGTTCAGGGCATGCAAAGAAGAAAACCAACCCTCTAGATCTATTTGTGAGTTTCCTACCTACAATAGGTTTATAAAGTTAGTTCGGACCCAATTCCACTCCAAACCAGTTCATACCAAGGAAAAATATCACACAAAAAATCAAAATGTCAACACAACAAAACATGCCTCCACTCACTCTGTGATAGAGGAGAGCATTGCACAACAACACTACGTTTACCACAAATGACCACTCTTTCTCATAAAATCAAGTGATCTCCATTTCCCATTCATTTAGTAAACTAAGGAGACCCCGAACCTTTGCATGGCTGAGGATGGTAACAACATGAGAGCAACCTAGAACAAAACAAGGTTCTACAAGCAAGACGAACACACAAGACACATGAACAGAATGGAATAGAGAATGATCAAAATGGACCACAACGTATCGGTGACAGCTAGATAATGGATTTGGCATGCACAATGAGGAAAAATAGCTGAAAACATGAAGGATGGATGATCAAAAACTTCTTGTTGCTCCCAAAAATGTGAGGGGGGATGAAAATGTGAATGCATGAGGGAATGGGCATATGTTTTCAGGTGTTCTCTTTTGACACATGGATTTTCCCAAATGGCTCAAGGTTAAACATCCCCCCCTTATCCTTAGGAAACCATGTCCTCATCTCATTATTTGTTGCATTGACACAGTTGGTTGTGGGTTTTTGATTAAATTGCATGTTTATATGATGTTCAAAATTATAATGTGGTGGATAGCACAAAATACCATCGACATCGATTTTAATCGTCGAAACATAAAATGCTAAATCAATGGTGGGAATTTTTCCCTTTAGCTCTATGCCACGATTAATTACAATATTTACATCATATATACTTAATGGAAATGGGGTTAAAACTAGGGTGTTACAGGATAGCCAGCTTGGTCACTTTGTATGAGTGGCGGAGATATTTCCAGGATCGTATTCATATATTGGGAATTTTGAGGTACCACTTGGTGCTTTCGAGCTTCAAAATTTGCTACCCTTCCCATATGGACGATCCCACCCGTGAATGTCCGCCTGAGCATTGGTTATATTGGAGTGACCATAGATTCCTTACTAGATATCGCAAGGGGTACTTGCAGAGGTTATCCTATGAATGTCCTGGCTAGGTAGGGGTTGGACAGAACAGTAGCTTTATGCATTGAAGTTGAGGGCCACTATAATTGGTTATGTGCCTTTGCTTGTAGTGTATGGGAGTTTCAATCCTCTCCTAGGTGAGACATACCTGCTTCATTCGAGAGCTAACTTATCCTCTCCTTGGCTTGCTTGAATTTTGGTTGTATATATTCTTAGGATTATGCTCTTTGTGCACTAGTTGGATTTAGGGATCACGGTTACTTGAGTATATTTATGTTCTCTTGAGTTTGGGCCCTTTTATGTTCAGCATGCTTGATATCACTACTAGTATCTCGTCACCCGCTCAAGGTCCTAGTGCGGACCCTGGTGTTGGACTGGGGGGAACCATAGCCCCTTACCTTCCTCATGGATTTAGGAGTGGTCATATTCTCTCTCAGGGGTGTTAGTGGATACATAGGGACTCCCTTGCCTTATTGATCTTGACACCAGCTCCTTGCTTCCGAGTTATAAGCCATGTAACCTAAGCTGGTCTCAATCCTATCCAAGTAGAGCCTTTTACATATCCTTTGTAGCTTGACCACCCTTTTCCATGAGGATACCTTCCCTCGAGTTTCCTTATCCTAAAAATAATTCCTTACATTGAGCATAGGTATGTTACACTGCGTGGAACTAGTTTTCTTACCCCTAACACTCATCTCCTCCTAGCTATGTACTATAAATCACTTTTATTCTTTTTCAAGCTTTTCAAAATATTTGAAAAAGTTCAAAAAAAATAAAAAAACATAAAAATCCGAACGGGAAATGATGTTATATTTGGAAGCAGTCAAGTTGTGTCACCTTTGAATAGAGTACTATATATCACATCTGTTGGTTGGGTTATTACTAATTAGTATGAATTTAGGAGATGTAATCGTTACTCTAAGTTTATCTCCACAGACTGGTTATGCTTTCAATCCCCATGGAGCCTCTGTTAATTCCTCTTATGTCATAGAGATGTCCCATTTTTCATATCAAGTCCATGCTTACTACCCTCAGTCACCAATTGCCTCATTCTCTTGTTTGAAGGAAGTTGAATCTTGAGTCGACCATTCCTCAGTTACCTTGACTTTGCATGTTGACGATTCCAGGTGCTGTTACTGGTTCTTATACATATTGTTCATTGAGTTCTTCCAAATTATACAGCATTGTTAAGTACCTTGTTTTGGTTGATGGGGGATTCCTTAATTCCCTCCTTCCAGTGGATTCCATTCCAGCGACTTCATATCATTTATTTTGGAATAGGAGTACAGAGTCCTTTGAGTGCCTTGAGACCTACAGTCATCGGTGGTAGGTTCTCTCTCCATTGACAGGTTTGGGAATACATCAATGTCCCCTAATCGATGGATTCTTTCAATTTTTCAACCTCAACACATCTATTCACTCTTGTTAGATTTCACTCTATACCTTGATTCCCATTTTCATTATTGGTGGGTGAACTCGCGTCTATTAACGGTATACATCAATGACCGGTAATTAAACGATGGAATACTATGTTCGACCTCGACACATCTATTCACATAGTAGGACATGTACTCATAGCAGTATGTGTAGAAGACCTTCCAGCTTGGTGGCATTCCATATATGTTACCTCCTTAATCGTGCCAATATTCATGATATTTCAGCTATCGTGATCTTCATTCCAGATTCCATTGTATATTAGATATCTTCATCCACTATGGAGATCTTGATCCATTTTATATTGTACGTGGTGATGAATACACATGGGATTTTTGTATATCATGCCTATTCATGGCCATTCTACTCTTATGTATCCAGGACTGTTTTATGTATTTGCAGTTGTTAGTTTTTCCGCATTCAAGCTATCATTATGATCTTAGGATCTTTAACTGAGAGAATAACATGCACATTAATAAAACATAAGCACAACACAAGAGACAAGAGACACAAATAATTTTCCTCACGGAAACCATAAAGGAGAAAACCCCACAACTTCCTCAGAGATATAATTAGCACCAAAAAGGTAAAACCGAAAAATAGTAAGATGATCTCCTGATAGTAGCAGTCTCTCTCTCAAACTGAGAGAGCTTCTCCTCTCTCACTCATGCACCCCAATGAGTGAGTGTGAGTGTTGCAAGTGAGATAAATATAGAGAGGCTCACTCTCTATTTATATTCTTTCGTTCACTTGAAGTGCACTCCAACATGTAGGCCTCACTTAACAATTACTTACTAGAGCCGACATCTCTAGGAGTGTCTAATAACCCTAGTGCCCCACCACTTTTGGGGACTTTTCCTCCTCTGACCAATAGGATGGTAACACAATGGTGGGGACTATTTCCCCAACTTACAATGACTCACCTAGGGTCGAATTCACTAGGATAGTCTAATAACCCAAGGGCCCCACAACTGTGGGGACTTTAACCCTTGACCAAAAGGAGGGTTACCCACAATGACTTGACATGAATTTCTCATTATAGAAACTTCCTAGAATAAACATTAGGGTATGACATGAGTCAAATACATTACAATACATCCTGGAATAAACATCGGGTTACAATACATAAGAAATATGGATGAATACATTCTGAAGTTACAATTACATCAACACTCCCTCTTAACTAGAAAGGTATTCTCTCGACACAATTTATTAGAAGAAGTCTTCTTCTCTGTATCATCTGAATCATCGTCAACTTCTTCTCATCTTCATCTTCAAGTCATCTTCATATTTAGGTCATCTTCATCTGGACGTAGATCATAACTCGATCTGGATCATCGTCACTAGATCATACTCGATCTGGAACATCATCACTGGATCATACTTGATCTGGAACATCATCACTGGATCATACTCGATCTGGAACATCGTGACTGGATCATAATCGATCTGGAACATCGTTACTAGATCATACTCGATCTGGAACATCATCACTGGATCTGGATCATCTCTCGATCTGGATCATCATGGATGGATCTGGATCATCACTGCTGGATATGGATCTCTCAGAGTCATCATAACTCGATCTGGATCATAGATCGATCTGGATCTCATCTGGTCATCATCATATGTGCTATATAATGATTCTTCTCATCATAGGAAGTTCTACAAAGCCAGCCTTCTTTCATGCTGGGTGTATTCCTACCTCCTCGTAGGTCTTTGGTATCCCTTACATCTGACCTACTTGTTAGAATGGCCAGCACTCACATCTGAGCTGCTCCTTAGAAAGGTGGTAGCCCTTATATTTAATCATATAGGACCTAATCCTACAGTCACATCAGAATGGCCAGCACTCAAATCTGACCTACTCATCAGAAAGGCAGTAGCCCTTATATCTATGTAGGAGCTCATCCCACATCAGAATGGCTAGCACTCACATCTGACCTTCTCGTCAGAATGGTGGTAGCCCTTACATCTGTCCTACTCGACAGAATGTCCATCACTCACATCTGGCCTACTCGTTAGAATGGTAGTAGCCCTTACATCTGTCCTACTTGAAAGAATGGACAACACTCACATCTGACCTGCTCGTCAGAATGGCGGTAGCCCTTACATATGTCCTACTCGATAGAATGGCCAGCACTCACATCTAACCTACTCATCAGAATGGCGGTAGCCCTTACATCTATCCCACTCAACAGAAGGGCCAACACTCACATCTGACCTGCTCGTCAGAATGGAAATAGCCCTTACATATGTCCTACTCGACAGAATGGCCAGCACTCACATCTGACATGGAAGGAACCAAATCCTTTAGCCATGAACAGAATGGCACTGCCCTTACATCTAACCTGCTCATCAGAATGGCTTTGGGACTCATCACTTTCCCTTGGAGGAAACCTCGATCTAGAGAACACCAAGCTTCTCCCTAAAGTACTCAAACTTCACTCTGGCTAATGGCTTCGTCAACACATCAGCTATCTATTCCTCCATCGTAATATACTAGAGCTTCACTGCTCCCCTCTGCACCATATCCCTGATATAGTGATACTTGATCTTGATATGCTTCGACTTTTCATGGAACACTGGATTCTCTGACAACTTCACGCAACTATGGTTGTCACAATGTATACAAGTAGCATCCATTTGGAGATCAAATAAATCAAACAGTTGCTTCCGCAGCCATACTACCTCACATCTAACTGAAAAAGCTGCAACATACTCTGCTTCAGCTGTACTTAGTGCCACATAGGATTGCTTCCTGCTAAACCAAGAGATCACACCTGATCCCATACTGAAGCAACACCCTGAAGTGCTCTTCCTATCGATGGCACTACCTACCCAATCTGAATCAACATAACCCTCCAGGTTAATCTTTTGATTCACATCATACTTGAGCCCATAATCAATTGTACCCCTCAAGTACCTAAGAATATGCTTTGAAGCAATCAAGTGAACATTTCTCGGATCTGTCAAGAACTGGCTCAAGGTGTTCATAGCAAAGGAAATGCCTGGTCTCGTTTTCGTCAGGTACATCAATGACCCAATCATCTGATGATACATCGTAGCATCAACCGACTCTGATGAGGCATCACTCAATAGCTTCAGGTTCGATTCCATAGGTGTGGCCATAGTTTTGCAATCCATCATCCTAAACCTATTCAGGATCTCTACTGCATACTTCCCTTGTCCACACCTCCATGCCTAGAAAATAGTGCATCGACACATAACAAGAGCATCACTAGTATTTCGTCTTCAACCTTGAAGCAAATGTTGGAATCCACTTTACTCTCAGTAAAGCCTAGAGTCATCAGTAATCTGTCCATCTTGTCATACCATGTCGAACCTCAGGATCTTCTGCAGTCACTCCCTCTAAAGTGGAGCATCATACTCCCTCTGTATTCCGTACTCTATGCACTGAAACATTATGTACTGGAGTGACAAGTAGTATCCATCTAGGATCATTGGATACCAGGATCCTCTATTTTGAACTTTTTCAAAATTTCTTCTCACATCCATCTGTGAGCTTGTCATCCTTTATCAACCTTGTAGCAAAGGTTAATATATTCATCAAGCTCATCATGTATGTGTTATCCCATGGGTGTCTTCTAAACTTGTTCAAGGCATTCTTTCATTTGCACACATGATTATGCATGTCATGTGACTTCACTTCCAGTGGTTGCAAATGTCTCTTTGTAGTCTATGCCTTGTATCCCACAATGTTTCCATCTACTGCATGATGTAACTATGAACTTCCCTTCAAGTATCGATATTACATCCTAGACATCATTCTTCTTGAACTTATTCATAGCTGGAAGGTTCTGTATATTCAATGATGTCGCTACATTCGTCATATTATTCTTCATCTTGAACTGTCGTCACTTGTTCTTCAGAACAAGTCTCATCCTTCTTTGCTTGTAGGTGATTATGTATGCGATCTTTCCTACAAGTCAAATGCATTTGTATGGTTAGAAACATTTCATAAGGAATATTCATACTGGCAAATTCTTATGCATAAATATATGATCATGTAACTACTTTAGCCAATACAACATTCATCCATATCTCACTGAAACTTTCTAGATGCCTTCCATCTCTACCAGGACAACATTGATATTGTGCACTAATCCAATATGTCAGCAAAGAAGTTTCATTCTAGATAAGTAGCAATGGAGAGTTGTATAGCACCATGAGCTACTTACCCATCACATGCATATTAGTAGTATATTGTCATTAATGCAAACATCCTATCATGCATAATACATCAACTGAATATAAACAAATGCATAACAAAATAATATGATGAAATGACAATTGAATACTTATATTTATTTGTTTCATGGGTATACTCCTTCTTAAGTCTTCAGCTTCATCGTCTTCTTCATTCATAATAGCATCGTTTCTTATCCAAAAGCTAAGGCGGATAAGCGATTCTTCAAGAGTTGAGTTCTTCATATTCCCCATCGATTGAGGGATCTTCTTTGGATGGTGAGAGCTTGATCTTCAGTTGCTCCCATCTTCTCTTCTCTTCCTATGAGTCGATCTTTTTCTTCTTCTCGGAGTCTACTGAAGGTAATCATTTCCTTCTGGCACACATTCCTCAAATGAATGAATCCCATGATCCTGGGAGGCCATTCAGGGTGGACATCACCACTACTGCATTCTTCACTTCTTCTTTTACCACTACAAGTTGTTCTTTGATTTGAGAGAGACCCTTGTAAAGTATGACTGCATGGTCTCTGCATTCTGGATCTTCACATTCTTCAACTAGTTTCTTAAGGTCATATTCTGATCTATGTTCTTTCCTTCAAATAGCTTGGTGAAGGAATCAAACCTCATCGGTGTCTTTATGGAAGACACTTGTGGTACAAGTTGATTCCTGACTGAATTAGCAATGGTCTTCTTGGCCTTGACCAAGTTCTTCTTTTGTAAGGCTTCTAGCCTCATCTCCCTCTAAAACTGGAGCCTCTCTACTCATGTAGGTGTCCCATTCATTTTCTTTAGAGAGATAAAATACTTCTATGCTTGGAATTTTTCAACTTCACCAATCTTATCATCAAGCTGATGTGATAGATCACTTTGAAATGAGAATAGCAAAGGATTAGATCTTACTGATTTGAGGTGTCCGTCTTGCTTTCAGAGTTGGTTGATCTAGGGTTTGTCACAAAAACCCTAATTTTCAAAACTTGGAATATTTCAGATCTGATTAGATAGATAGATAGATCTCTTCAAATGGAGTTGTCCAATGTACTCATTTTCTGAAAACAATGGAGGGAAGCTCCCAGAACAGGAAGCCCTAGTTTTCCAATTTCTTCTGCAGAAATGCCTGTAACTGTTTCTATGATATCTCCAAAATTATTGCTCCTCTATGTCTAAAATTCTGCACTATGATAACCTTGCATGTCCCTAATCCAACACCACAAGTTTCATCAGAATTAGTTTCACCATTTTGGATTTATGATCCTTTTCCCAAGGTGGCCTGTTACAGGACTGTTCATAACAGTGAAGTTGTACGGAATGACACGTGTCACTGATTCATCTTCTGAGTTATACCACCATAATTAAATTTGGTTCCCTTTCTAGGACATCTTCAAGAATTCCATTTGGACCTCTGTAGCCCAAGATATTGCAATTCTCCCCAGGTGTCCTGTTTAGGGATGAATTCTGGAAAAGGTTGGAACCCTAACTTGGAGGGATCATATCTCCCAAAATATAGCGAATCTGAGGCTAAATTTTGGACACAGCGTACATCAGGAGTATATATTCTTCCCTTGTAATTTTCAGCTCTTGATCCTTTGCCAATATCAGGAGATAGAAAATGTACCAAAACTTAGCAGTATTAGTATTTAGGGTTTTTCTAGCTCAGGGTCAAACTAGGGTTTGACTTTCCCAGAGTTTCAACCAACCAAATTTCTTGATCCAGGTCTCTAAACTTCGGTTTTTATGAGGAGAAAAATCCTATGCTGGGCTCACTCAAAAATTCTTCTTCTGTATAAATCCCTAATTTCCACATCGAAAACTAAAAATGCTCGGAATCGAATTCCGCTTTGACAGAAAGATGCGCCCTTCAATGGAGAGTCATCCTAGCATACTTTTGGTAATGGATTGTGAAGAGAGACCCAAAAAGTAAGAATCCCTAGCTTCTATAGCTGCACAATGTCTTCTTCTCAGGTTAGCTCTGATACCATGTTAGTTTTTCCACATTCAAGCTATCATTATGATCTTAGAATGTTTAACTGAGAGAATAACATGCACAGCAATAAAACATAAGCACAACACAAGAGACAAGAAACACAAATAATTTTCCTCAGGGAAACCATCAAGGAGAAAACCCCACAACGTCCTCAGAGATAGAATCAACACCAAAAAGGTAAAACTGAAAAACAATAAGATGATCTCCTGACAACAGCAATCTCTCTCTCTCACACTGAGAGAGCTTCTCCTCTCTCACTCATGCGCCCCAATGAGTGAGTGTGAGTGTTGCAAGTGACATAAATAGGGAGGCTCACTCTCTATTTATATTCCTTTCTTCACTTGAAGTGCACTCCAACATGTCAGCCTCACTTAACAATTACTTACTAGAGCCGACATCTGTAGGAGTGTCTAATAACCCTAGTACCCCACCACTTGTGGGGACTTTGCCTCCTCTGACCAATAGGAGGGTAACACAATGGTGGGGACTATTGCCCCAACTTACAATGACTCACCTAGGGTCAACTTCACTATGATAGTCTAATAACCCAAGGGCCCCAAAACCATTGGGGACATTAACCCTTGACCAAAAGGAGGGTTACCCACAATGAATTGACATGACTTTCTCATTATAGAAACTTCCCAGAATAAACATCGGGTTACAATACATAAGAAATATGGATGAAGACATTATGAAGTTACAATTACATCAACAACAATCACATGCAAAGATTTATTATTGTATTCTATTGATGAGTGGCTAGTTCTTCCACCTAGGTTTTCATTACTCCACTTCTTGTATGGATTATATAATTTATTTCGACCATCATGTTACCCCTCTGACCTCACATATTATGGGGAATTTTTTATAGCCGATCTTACCACACTTGGTAGATCACATATTTATGTCCTTCCATGTCCCTATGTAGACTCTTTGGTCCCCATGTACTTATACTATACTTTGATGTTCCAAGATTATCCCCAAAAATCACCTGTTTATACCTATACATGACTTTTAAAGACATACTCATGTGTATACACATCTTTTGACTTGAAACCTGCATACATCGGGATGTGTGCATAAAGACAAATATTTTTGGAGTTTTTTCTCATATGAATCTGAATACCTTGTATCTTGGCCTTCCATATTCCTTGAGAACGCTCAGCTTTGACTATCCATTACCTCTTTGGAGAGTTATATATTGAGCCTCTTGGATACATTGAAGGAGGGGAAATTGAAGAGTAAGGAAACTATAGTCCATTGTTGCCTCATTTTTGCTTGTGCTTGAGTCTGCATCCCTTTGTTCCTTTAGAGAACATAGTGTTATTCCCAAGCTTGCCTTTTCTTTGTGAGGTTTCTATTGAGAGATGGAGGATTGAAGTGTTGGATGCCCAAGTGGAGGACTTGGTTTCTTCGGCTTGCAGAAGTGTTGACAAAGTTTGTCACTATTGTATGTCTATTTTATTAATAGAAATATCTTTTCCTATCAATTACATGTGCATTTGAATATGAATATTGAATCCGTGGATGTATTTTCTATCTTATACATGATTGATTATATATACTAGAGTAGCGATAACACATTTATATATCATGCTTGCTTTGTTTGTTGTTGCTGAGAGCAAACTGTAAGTCCAATTGCATTGGAAAATATCAACGGTGATCTACTTCAACCATCTGAAATAAGGTACGATTCTATATCCCTTAGTGTTTGATTTTCTTATTGCACTTGCATATTTGAAAGGATTGGTTTCTGGTGTCATACTATCTGTTGTGGTACCCCCAATCCATAGTAATTTTCTCTATGTAACAATGTTGGATAGTAACCAGGGGATTAGTTGGAGTCTGATTTAAGAGGATTTATGTACTGACAGGAGGGATATTCAAGGGAGCAGGAATAGAGGAAAAAGTAAGGAATGAGAGAGAATTAGATGTATTCAAAACATCTTTGTGAGGAAGATTCATAGAGGTAGAAGGAATGTTGATTTGAGGTAGTAAGGGAAGTGGGGGTGTTGAGATGGGGCGAGGTGGTGAAAAGATAAGAGGAGAAGTATGAATGGGTGATGGAACTAGTATTGCGGGAATGCTATTGGTAGCTTCCAACATTAGTGAAATATTTATTTTGGAGTGAGAATGTTGGGAAAATGATGAACCTAGAATAGTCTGAAACCCCTGGAGATTGGGAATGGATGATAGAAGGCTAGTAAACATAACCTTGGGGTAAGTCACAGGTCTTAATTCTACTTCCAGATCATTATGTGCATCATGAATTTTAGTCTGAGTTGAAGATAGAGGAATTACCTATTGTGTAGGAGGGTATCACATAGGTGCTTGTTATTGTTGAGCAATAGGGAGTAAAGGTATCATTCTTTATTTTTGGGGAACTTCCTGGAATTGAGTCTGTTCAGAACTCACTTGAATCTTTTGTTTCTTAGCATTTGTTTCATCCATCTCTGAATGGGTTTGCAGTTGACAACTTATTTTCTCAATATTCCTATTGATTTCTTCCCTTTCTACAACATGTATTCCATTGAATCTAGATGAGGACTGGATGGGACATCAAGGATACCTTTAGATTTGTCCATGGACTAAGCAGCAAGAGCAGTAGCATAAATTGTTTCATGTTCTCCGACTTCCTTTTCTGTGTTCTCCTTCTAAAGATCCTACTTAATCTTTATTTTAGCTTCCCTTTCATGGAGAATTCTTATCTTGAGATCCTTTTGGTACTTGTACAGGTGGGAATTGACATTTGGATCAATGATTTTATTCATTTCTTTTCGAAAATCTATTGTTTCTCTCAACATGGAATAATCAGGGTCATTTTCATTAGCATACTGAAATCAAGCGTGCTCATGTGCAAAGAGGTTTTCCAGAAAAGACATTGGGTCGTGCATTCTTTTGTATTCCTCTCACAAGCTCATAATAGACATTTCTTTACCCAGCAGGTTTGCATGGGTAGAATTCTGCAACACAAGAGAGTCGATAAACAAGGGAAATTCTGGCCAAGCCTTTTTCTTATGCTTAGTCAATTTATGAAAGAATCCATTGATGAACGTCTGATAGGAAAATTACTGTAGCACCATTCAATCAGGAACTATCCTAGGGAGCAGGTGGACTGTATTGCTGCCCCAAATTCTTATATAAGATAAATATTCTCCTACATACCAGTCTCCTACATATAGTTCCCTAGCAGTTTCAGAGGATGCAGGAGCATCAGCCTTGAAATTTTTAAAATACATTGACATAAGAAATAGGGAACAAAACTCATAAACCTAAGGGATGACTTTATTTTCCCACATATCAGAGAAGTATATGTGTACAGACGAATATTTATTGTTCCAATACATATTTAAATCCAGGAAAGAAGAAGATGCACAAAATGCATCCTTTAAAAACCCTGACATATAAAAAGTCAACTTTTGGTTAACCGAGATTTTCTTATATTTCTCAATATCTTCTGGCAAATTGCGGGATAGAATTTGTGCCCAATTTAAAGAATCACCTGTAAACAAAATGTGGTCTTCCATAGGAACCCACTGTGCTCTGAATGAGGAACAATTCAGTAACCGATATAATCGAAAAAACATAGCTTCCAGTAATGAGAAAGGTTCTCTGAACCAAGAAATTGGATATGTCGGAGTTGCGGTAGGGACGACAAATGTTGGATATTCCATGCAGGTTTTAACTACCTCTTCAGAGAGAGTTTCATCGAAAACTTTCAACAAGAGAAGTTGTTTGGGAGGTCACATAGAATAAGCTCTAGAAAATACATCAGGATGGAATGAAGCAACAGGGGAATTATCGGTGTCATGAAACAAGCGCCCCTTAGGGTCGACGTGGTCCAATGATGACTTAACATGGTTTGTATAGGGCATTAAAGGAGGTCTAGTAGTGATGCAGTGGAGCTAAGAACTACGAATATTAATATAAGCGGGTTGGTCATGGATAACAAAGGAAAATCATCATTGTCAAAAATGGAGTAAACTCGAGACCATTCTAGATATAGGGTATCATATACATGCCCACTAGTGTTAGTAAAAAAATCAGTATTGGGGTCTTTCTTATTTTTCTCTTCAAGAATTTTTTTTGACCTGGCGTTTTTGGACGTGGTGGACACCTTCTGTGATTGGATCTTGGAAACCATGTTCGATAATGACATGAGTTCTAATTTAACAGAAAAATTGTTAGGTGGTGAAAACTTATCGATGAAAACACTCAGAAGACCGCAAATCCATGTGATAGGACAAAGAGAAAATGCACAGTAAAATCCGTGAGCACAACGAAAAAGCACGAGCAAAATGGTAAAAAAATACTTGTAACTTTGAACTTTTAAAATCCCAAAACCAAATGTCCAAAAGAACCTTGGCTATAGATCTCATATGCATGGACGAATAATATCGTGGTAGTGAGACAGAATACAAGATTGACAAGGTGCAAGTTTCATGGTTTCTGATTTCTGAGTTCCAAAAATCAGGAATCGAGAATCGGGAAATGATCGATTACCTAGGAAAGCAAGCGGGGTTTCTGATTTTCGATATTCGGAAAGGAAAAGTCAAAAGTCAGAAAGATAAAAAAAAATCATAAACTAAAAACAAAGTTACCAATTTCCAAAATTCAAATATCAAAAATCGAAAATCAAAAAATAGACTTCAACTTACCTCCCAAAAAAAGGGATTTCCACTTTCCGAATTCGAAAATTGGAGACCGAAAACTATGAAAAATATAGTTTGAAAATACATAAAAAGGTCCCGAAATCCCAAAAAATACATAAAAAAAGGTCTATTAAAGGAATTTATTCAATCCAAACAGAATACTTACAACTTGATAACCTCCCTAAGTGAGGTATGGCTAGAAAAACTAGTCAATGTGGGGTCCTCATTTTGATGACTCAAAATGGGGATCTGTTGCAGGAAGCAACAAATGGCGACTTTCTGGGGAGAAAAATTTATCTCTAGTCACCTCTACATGAAATTTCAAAGAAAACATGTCAGTATAAAGATTTCAAGTTGAGCAGTAAACTAAAATGAGAAACAAACAGATCTAGTAGAGAAAAATATATAATTTATATCACACACATCCATAATCATTGACAATAATACTCAACAAATGAGAAATCTATAAATAATTCTAAACATCCTTGTGAAAAAATATCAGTGATATCTAGTTAAAGATAGGTTTCTGCAAAAAACCCTAGGTTTATATCATGACCTTCAAAACGAAAATCACCTAGGTCATAAGTTTTATTCTGAGTATTTACAATGACTTCTTTTCTTGGTCTTTTTTTTTAATAACTATAGACCGACCCAATTGTGCCAAGAATGTTGTCCTATTAGGGAACAATGCCATACACAGATTTTACCTGGAAACTGAACAAGCTAGCTCCATCAAGAGACTCCCTGTATTTTGGTTTTTTACACCAAAATCAATTACCATGGACTGGTAACCACCTATTAGTAATTTCAGTCCAAGCATCATCCATGAACATAGTCAGGTTGACTTGTAATAAGACCTCCTATCATTGAGCACAAAGAGACGAATCCTTTGTAATAAAAAAAACTATTTGGGATGCAAATTGCAAGCCATTACCTTGGCTTGAGAACTAGTTGATGGTAATGTAATTCACAAATTATCAACATGATATGATGGCTTGTAATAAGACCCCCTATATTGCAACTTACAATTACTGAGGTGTTATTTATGTTGGTCCCAGGTGACAAGGGTGAGATAAAAAAAAAAACTGAAGGTTAGAGAAACTATTATAGATGTGCTACTATAAAACACCATAATATTAGGCAGGAATGAAAAAGCGTTCTCAACAAATTCCTTATTATTATGAGGATAGTAAATATAATGATCATTATAAATGTGGATTTCTATACAGACAATTCCGACAACTGATCTTGAAATAATTTCCCAAAAGGATGTTAGTCTAATCCAAACCCTAGTAAAAGTTCCTGACATATTAAGATCAAAATTGTTAGTAAAAGTCTTTTAGGGATAAACTGCCTTACCAACATGCATTAAATGTTGTGGGTAGATCAAATCTTGTAAAATAAAGGAAATTAGAACAAATCAAACCAATCAAAACTAATCACACCAATAAAAACCACACATTATGTACAAGTAAGAAAAAATTACCTTAAAAAAATTATTCCTTGAGGAGCTGGACATTTTTCAGAAAGGTGTCAGTAACACCTTCCAACGTTTGCAGGTGAATGGTACCAGGCCCAATATTTTATATAATAATGAATGGGCCTAACCACAGATGTTGAAACTTTCTGTAGTCTTGTTTTTCCTTATGGGGCTTGTCCCGTTTGAGTACTAGATCCCCAATATCAAACTGACGATTTGTGGACGACTTATCATCAAAACACCTTTTGACCAATTGTTGATGATGGTAAATCTTGTTCCTAGACTTTTCTTGTTATTCTTCTAATTTAAGAAGGGTATCAATTATATCTTGTAAAGGGGAAGAGTCAAGATCTTGTGAACAATACTGAGCAATGTGCAATGATGGAAAGAGAAAGTTTGGTGGTAAGACGGGCTTCTTTTCCATGGACCAAACTATAGGGAGAATTACCAATGGAAACTTTAGGAGTTATCCTATCCACCCATAAAGCATTAAAAAATTTAGTATGCCAATCCCTGTGGATATCAGCTACAGTGTTCTTAATAATATTGATCAAATTCTTACTAGAGGATTCTTCTAGGCCATTACCTTTTGGGTAATAATTAGCAGAGTATTTTACCTTAATCCCTTTTTCAAGGGTGTACCGATTAAGATCAATCGAGCTAAATAAGAAGCATTGTAAAAAACCAAAGTGTTGGGTACTCCAAACCTGGTAAGGATATTACTCTCCAAGAAAGATGTGACCGAGTTAGTGTTAGCAACCTTTAATGGGATTACTTCCACCCAACAGGTAAAATAATACGTTGCAGTGAGAATATACTTGTGCTACAATGAGGAGGGAGGAGAGACAGGACCAACAAAATCCAATCCCTACTATTGAAATGGGTACTGGATCGTGACAGGCTGTAGAGGAAAAGCCTGCTTCATTAATTTTCCCGCAAATTTTTGACATGGCTCACATTTTATAACAAGGTTAGAAGCATATTTAAACAACTTAGGCCGATAATAACCTACTCTTAACACCTTGTGGGATGTGGTTTCTCCAAATTAATGTCCACCTATAGGCCCTGCATGCAGATCAACCAAACGTTTATCAACTTTTGTTTTTTCAAGGCACCTGAGAGAAACACCATCATAATTCTTACGAAATAACACATTATCAACAAACTGGTAAGGTGTTTTGTTCAGTATTAGAGTCCTAATATTTTTGAAGTCGAGGTTTGGAGGGGCATACCCATGAGTGAGATAAAATCTAATGTCATCATACCATTTGGATGATGGAGAAATAATGACATCAATAGTGTCAGCAGACATTTATTCCTCATGAATGCATTGTCATTCCTGCTCTAGAGCATTGGATTGGACTTCCAATAAGAATAAACCCTCTCCATTTACCATTTTGGAAGTTTTTATATCCAAGTCGTACTCTTGGAGCAGAGTCATCCAATGAGCTCTTTTTTTCTCCCAACTCTTTTTGAATCAACATGTTTCTTACCACCATGTAGGGGACTATCACCTTCATCTTTGATTTTAGAATATAGAGCCTGAAATGTCTCAGAGAGTTCCAATCATTATGGGCTTTTTTGTCTATCTACACATAATTTAATTCTACTCCTTTAAATGTAGAGCTCATAAAATACAAAGGTATTTCAGTGTCCTCATTATTTCTCTGTGTAAGCATACCAACATAAGAAATGTCAGTGGAAAAAGTGTACAATACAAAATATTTTGAAAATTTAGGAGGCATCAATGTAGGAACCTCCATAATGGCCTTCTTCATGCTTTTAAATGCATCATTTTCAACATTAGAGTACTTGAATATAGCATCCTTATTTACCAAGTCTTGAAGAGGTCTAACAATTTGTGCAAAGTTAGGGACAAATATTTTGACAAAGTTAATCTTCCCTAGGAAAGAATGCATAGCTTTCTTCGAACCAAGAAGGCCAATTTTTGCAATCACTTCCATGCTTTTGGGGTAAATGATTATTCCTTCTTTAGAAACAATAAATCCCAGATGTTTACCTTCAGGGACTGCCAAAACTAACTTCTTTGGGTTTAAAGAAATGCGATATTTACTACATATGTCAAAAAAATGTCTCAAGGCTAGTAAATGATCATGTTGTTTCTTTGTAAAAATGGTAATATCATCTAAATAAACGATAATAGATATTTTTAACAAACCTCGGAAGGCTATATCCATAGCTCTTTGAAAGGTGGCACGAACATTAATCAGCTCAAAAGGCATCCTCCATCAAGAAAAAGTTCCCTAGGGTGTCCTGAAAGAGGTTTTCAGTTGGTCAGAATTTGTCACTAAAACCTGGTTATACCCTGAAAAACCATCAAGGAGAGAGAGTATCTCTACACTCGATAATGTTTGTAATATTTGTTCCATGGATGGAACTGGGTAGTGATCCTTTTCGAATTCCCTGTTGAGATTCCTGAAATCCACACATAATCTGATTTCTCCATTTTTCTTACAAATAGGAACTAAATTAGAAATCCATTGTGTATATCTGACAGGAAAAAAAATTCTCACTTTCATAAGCTTGTTAAGTTCTTTCTTTATGGATGGCTCTAGACTTGGATGCATTTTCCTTAATTTATGTTGATAAGGCTTAATATAAGGATTTAACGGTGTATTGTGATGGATAATGGATGAGTAAAAAGTATTTAGGTCATCATAGATCCATGTGAACACATATTTGTATTCTTTACACAACTTAACTAAATCCCGCTCCTCTTCGAGAGAACAAGGCTTATATTGATAAACCAAGGATTATCTTCAGTGCCTAGATTGACAGTCTTGTGATTGAGGGTAGAACTCAGTGTTTTTAAATTAGGATTACCTTTAAATTTATTTTGGAAATCATAAATCCTCTTTAGGTTTAAAACTAAGTTGGGAATTAGATTGGAAGGAAAAATACTATCAGACAAGGACTTTTTGTGTTCAACCTCATCAATAGCAAAGTCTTTAAAAGTAGCTTGTGTTGTGAGGAAATCTAGAATTTGAACATCATCGTCAAATATCTTCCAATTGGTAACGTTGTCCGGTATAGAAGTCCTATACATGAGTTCAATTGAAAAGGTTTTAGGAGAGAGACCTTCCAGTGGGATGAGTCCATATACGGTATTCTCCATAGGTCAGCATCAAAGTTTTGTGATATGGGGACAGAATTAATATTAAAATATTGGAAATAATTAGTCATATCCCTTACTAATTTTTCATAGTTCAAAATATGAGGAACCAAGTAATGGATCAGGTTCCTTACCTATTTAACTCTGATATCTGAGTCACCATAACACTGCATAATATCAATTACCAATTCAATTGCTTTCTTCAGTCCTTGTACCAAGGCTTCATTTTCTACAATATTATTGGTGGACTGGAACTCTAATCTATAGGAAATAATCCATTTTGTACCTTTCGGTTCTATGAGCAGGCAGCAAGAACTGGCACCATATTTGGATATGGATCCATAAAAAAAACGTCCATGAGGATAAATCTAATCTAAAATTCGTATTAACATTATACACATTATGTACAATATCACCAACAAATGGGATAACCTTACAGTTATCGATTTCCGATCATTTATCGACATTATGATCAAGAGAAATATCAGCAGGTAGATCACCAAAGTAAGATTCAAAGGTATAATGTTCAACAACTGAATTTACAAAAACTGTTGGTTCAGCTGGATCATTAAGATTCATGACTGTATGTTTCATAAGAGGCTCCCTATTTATCTTAATCTAATAGGGCCTCCCATTGTATCGAAGCCATAAGTGAGACCAGTTTGTGGAAAAATATCCCTTGAATTTTTTAGACCAATCTCTTCTTAACCACATCCCATAAGTTTCTGGTACATCAGCCACAACAATGTCTATTGTTTGATGTATTTTGGTATCAATAGATAATTTTAAAAGAATATTTTTTAAATCACCCAAGAATTTTACTCTGGATCTATCTAGTTGCACTATTTGTGTAGGGAAAGACTCCCATATGACGTTTAACTTTATGCATACTGAGACAAGCATAACATTCGAATATGCAATTGAGTCGATCATACAATTATGGACATTTCTATTGAAAATATCAAAAGTCAGAAAGAAAGGTGGAACCTTCTTAGTATCAAACTTTTGGGACTCGAACTTTATACAAACCTCTAAGTTATGATTTTTAGCTTCTCTTGACCTCTTCAATACCATATTTTTTGGCATACCTTCTCAGATAGATGGTATATGGAGAAGTTCAAACATAGAGATGTTAGACTAAGCCCTTTTTAGATCATCTATAAGATTGGATTCAACCTCATGGATTACCTACTCTTTTATCAGGATTGACTTACCTGTTGTATGAGAAGACGTCATTGGTGGAGTGTCTTGTGGTGGTAATCCTTTGATCCTCATATTGTAAGAATGCTGCAAATCGAAAAATAGTTTATGTATCTTCCTCATGTTCTTCTTCAACCATAGGAAGTTTTGAAAAACAATTAATAGTATTGACAAATTAATCGTGTTCATTATTAGGAGGTATATTTTTTGCAATTTCATGTCTAATATCGTCCTGCACATTTTGGGGAGTGGAGGTTAAGGATGTGAAAATAGAGTAAATCTCATCAGAAGTAAGTGTTTCCCCAAGGTTCAGAGGTGGTTGATTTAAAGGAGGTGGATAAGGTCTCCTAGGTGTTGGCCTTACCTGACCTCTATTATTTCCTTGGTTATCCCCATTTTCCCTCTTGAGATTGACCATATCATTGGAAATCCTTTGAAACAATTTATTCATGTTGTCCATTCTGTAAGGGTATTTATCTACTTCCATAGCCTCAGGACCATGTTCTTTCCTTCTCCTAGAAGTAGAAGGTCGTTCAGTCTCTTGGTGTAAATTGTATTTAAGAACATATATGTCCTTTTCTACAAGACAAGCCTCAGAGAAGGCAAGTTGTAGGGTCGTTTTGCGAGAAAGTTTGACCCACCTAGCAATGGTTGTAGGAAAACTCTTGAAGTAGTATGCTATTAGAAATTCCTTAGTAAGGAGGAGTGTAGCAGGAATCCTATTTTTTAAGTAGGAAAACCTCCGATTCTATTTTTTCACTCCTTTGGGTTTATTCTAAAAGATGAATACTCAATGACCAAATCTTCTAGGGTACTATCATCTCCAAACTTTTGGAGAAATAATGCTTCGAAATGCTTCCAAGAGTTTATAGAGGAAGACTCTAATGCAAAATATTGGAGACATTTACCACCATACACACTCATTTTGGTCAATTTGGCCTAGTTAAACCACTATCCTAAGTTTTATTGACTTAATTGACATCAGAGGAGCACTAGATGACATTAGCATGAGCACACCCATGCCTACCTTTAGTCAAGGAGGCTAACTTAGCCTTCTCCTACATTCGGGGAGGCTAACTGGAGCACTCCGGGGGTGATCTGAGTGTCATAAATGCCCCATATTGATAACGGATGGTTATAATTAGTTAAACAGAGCAGTGAAGGCACCTTCCTTCATTAAATACATTATTTAATGAACTGGAGTCAACAGTGATGCCTCCAACCACTTTTGATGGTCAGTTACACTTCATTTAACCTCATCGAGGTTCATTGGAGTCATTGATTCGCTACCACTTGTTGGTTGGCTTGCAGTAACATGTGTCTGAGCTACTTTCAGTTAGACTCGGTCATTTATTTCACTTTGACTTTAGTTAGGGCTCAGTTGAGTCAATTAGGGTTTTGATCAGTGGTCAACTTGAGTGTTGATGGTGGCTTACATTCAGTTAAGCTAGACTCACTCATTCAATTCGAATGACCTACTTGGGAATTTGAATTGATTTGGAATTCATGCTTCCAGCATGATCATTGTATTGTATTATTCATTATTCATGTTTTATTATACAGAGCTACTACTTCCATTACAGCACCATTTTTGCCAATTTTATGATTATCTGTCCGTATTCTTTGTGAGACTGCATTTTCAGTTCCTAGACCACTGTGACAAATTTATATGGTATCAGAGCTCATGGTAGGATGAAGCTCAAATCTTTCAAAAACAAGTTTTTTGATAGATCTTACGTGAAAATTGAGCAATATCTCAAAAATCGAGCACTGCACCAGAAGCCAATGCTTACCACTTAATACCCCAACTAAGGAAATTGTTGATCAATATTGCTTGATTGACTTTGCTGGGTGTGATGAAAGCCTAAAATGTGCAGGCTGTCCAACCTTACGGTGCCCCTTTTGTTGTGATTTTCAGGTTTTTAATAGGTGAAAGCATTTGCTCCAGTAGATTCAAATGGCTTCTTCTGTAGAAATCTTGACTCGATTCAATTTCCACTCATGGAAAGGAGACATGGAGATCCAGCTACGTGCCAGAGGACTCTATAGAATCACTATGGAAATTGAAGAAGAGCTTGCTTATGTGATATACAAAGCTATATTATTGAACAATAAGGATGAATCATTCAGATTCTTGTACCTCTTTGTTTCCCAGGATCTTCTTTTCTGTCTTCCAGGATTTAAGACTCCAAAGGAAATATAGGACAAATTGGAAACCCTGTATGGAAAGTAGGATGATTTGAGAGTATACCAGCTTGAGAATGAGTTGATGTCTCTCCGTCCTTCCAATTTCAAGACCTTGAATAACTTTTTCACAAATTTCAAGCACATTGTCTTACTGTTGAAGCAACGCAAAGTGGAGAAGGAGGATGATCAGCTCATCCTCACCATACTCTCCAAACTTGGAGCTGATTATTTAGTTTTTTTCTCTACATTCTGTGTGGGGAAGCTCACAACCCTTGGATGGAAGATGCTTACACTCAATCCCTTCATTGAGTCCCTAACAAGTGAACATGATAAGCTTGTCTAGATTGGGATCATCAAATCCTCCCGTGATCAATCCCTCCATGGCTCAGGGCCCAAATATCTAAAGGGTAAAGGAAAGCAGCAGAAGAACCCAAAAACTAAATTCGAAGCTCCTAAGCCTAAAGTTGAAAACCAGTAGCATGATGAGTCTTCCGGCTCAAAGAAGAACAAAGGAAAAGGGAATCATGGAAAGGAAAAAGTCAAGTGTTCATACTGTGGGAAGGGCTTCCACCCTAAACATGCCTACATGAAGAAGAAACTTGATGAAGCTACCTCTCTCCTTGAGAGAAATCACATCAATCTTCCAGAAATATTTTGGAGGAGAGATCAACAAGATTTGGAACCACAACATGAAAGAGGTCATGCCCTCATGGCAAGCACTTCGAAGTCCAAAGCAATCTTGATAGATTCTGAAGCTTCGAACCACATAATGGCTGAAGGATACTCCTTCACATCTTTGGAGACCGAAAAATCCATCCCCATTGTTATCAACCCAAATGGCACTTCTCCATCCGAGTGCCGACATTTCCTATGTTGGTGCACAAAAGGACATTTATGGATTGAAGGTTTCCTAAAACACTATAGATGGGCATGTTATGAAATAAATTCACTATCCATCCAGCTTGCCATTTTTACCTTTTCATATGTCAATTGTTGTACGCGACTTTGACTATCAGCAACCCATGTACATACGCAACTTTTCCTACAGCATGTCGCGTAATCTACGCGAGTATTTGTCATTGCAACCCGTGTACAGATTTGTACGCGGGTTTCCCTTATAGAAACTTGCGTGTCATATGTGGCTTTCCAGTATCAGTACTCACGTACACCTTCCTTTGACATTAAAAATAATAAATCGTGATTAATTGAGATTTGTCAAGCCCTAAACAATAACTATCTTAACTATCTCAGCCTCCTCAACCTTCGAAACTGCCTTATTTCACTAAGTATAAATAAAGGCCTTGGGGAGGGCATTAATCAATCATACTTGGAGAGAAAAGTTATGCTAGTGGTATCTATTCAGAAGTCTTTGGAGCAGTAGAACTCAGAATCCTTTGGTTGCAGAGGAGTCGTTGTTTTAGGTGTTGGGTTGTAACCTTAACTCATTCACTATTGTTAATAAAGAGAATCCTTATTCCAAATGTGTGTTGAATATATTTCATGTATCATGGTTTGATGAATATTTATGATTAAGCACTCTATATACTGTTTATCTAACTTATCATATATACATGTATAATTTTGCACTTGGAGGATTTTCTCTTTGTAGGTGAAGGAGAAACATCCCTAAAAGCTTTGAAGGACAAGTAGAGCGGGAGAAGACAAAGCTTGGATCAAATGTCGTAAATCGTGTGAGTCTATCCTATCTTCTTATTTCCTTTCTGTACTTTAAAGCTGATTGTTCGCAAGTTTTAAGAGTACGTTACTAACCCCAGACCTTCGGTTATAATATGTTTATTCTTGAACAATAGAACTGGCGACTCTGCTAGGGAGTAGAGACTGCTGTAGGTTATTTCTGTTACCCTTGACTAGTCTTTGCCTTGAGTTTGTGTGTGGTATCTTGTCCTGGTTCTTGCTTACCATAGTGTTTGAAGGCCTTGTGGATTTTCCTTTTTTTTAAGAAAATTTTGTACCTGTACGCGGGTTTCCCTTATACATAGTCGGGTATAGAGGCCTACGTATGTGGGTTTCTCTCTAGGACAATCGCGTACAGTATGCGAGTTGCCCTTATACACAGTCATGTACAAGCCTTGAAATAGGGATTTTTGGGCTAGGGTTTGCTTGTCCCTGTCCTTTTATGATTCCTATTTGTTAGTTGGTCTTCCTTATAAGCACCATGCTGTTAGTTTGATGACCTTGTTGGCCACACCTTGTGCTTTCCTGTAAAGCCCTTGAGTTTCTTTTGTTTGGATTGTCTTCTATTTGCATTTTGAAGTAGGTCTGCATGTTTGGATTATAGGTTGAAGTGTTTTTGTCTGAATCAATGATCAGGTTTCTGGGCAATGTTTTTCCCAGTCTATCTTTGGATAGTGATTGGTTTGCCACTTACCTTTGTGTGTTTTCAATGATTTCTTGTCATTGTACCTACCCAAGCTAGGGTTTCAAGTCTTCCCTTATTGGTTGATATTTGGTCTTATTAATCTATTTACTTCAATTTGCTTGCTTTATACAGTTGATTTGATCCAAGTATACTCAAGTTTAGTGCATTTTAGGTGCATAGTAGTGTTTGAGCATTTTAAGAAGTGAAAAGAAAACATTTTCAAGATTTTTGCATTTGTTTTTGCATAAGTAGTTTTATTTTCAGTTTTAAAATATAATCTCAAAACTACACAAATATAGTCTTAGTTTCTCTTTATCGTTGCATTTGTTCATCAATTTATATTTACAAAAGAAAAAGAAGTTTTCTTTAGTAGTGGTAATTTGCTTTGAAAAAAATACACTATTGCTTTTTGTTTCTTATCGAGTCAAAAACACCATAGTTCATCACTCCACTTCCTTCTGAGTAAGAAATAGCCCTTAAATGAATGCAATAATTAAAATTTACTAGTAATTTTTATTTTCTAGGGCCATTCACCTACTAGCTTAGGCTAGACTTGTGGGATAGGAAGTGTAAACTTCCCATAAGTTTTAAAATTCAGACGTAGTGGACTATTCGATAGGTAAATCGTTGTCTTTATCGATTGTATCTGGGAAGATCCTCTCAAAATGGATCCAAGCACAAGGCCATGTGGAGGTATTGGACTGAGGAGATAACCCTCTGATTCCTTGTCAAAACATAAATCAGGACTTTTACACATCTGGGGATTCTGTCCTAGATAGAGTTTTGGGCTCAGCTACGCTGCCCATGCGTATGAGTCAGGCTTGTGACTATCCCCCCTAGACTGTTGGTATAGCTAAGGTATCCTTTAGTCTCTTGACATATAGGGTTCATACCTAGGTAAACCGGAAGGCTATTTCTAGTTCACCTTGGACGGGCTTGGAAGGTAACCCTTGTTGAAAGTGTAGGAGGGTGGTGGGTTATTCCTCCACTTGTGCCTAAGAACCACTTCAAGGACACCAAGTAACCATTCTTCAGCTTTCTTCGGGAAAGCATATCTTTCACCCTTATTGGCTGTTTGAGGCTTTAGGAAATTTCATAGTGTTTTCTCTATGGTTTTTTCTGTGTTTAGTTGGCCTTAGGGTTTGATTTGTTGAACTTACAATCATGGAGGACCATCCTATAAGAAGGTCACGAAGGTTTCAAAACCTTCCTCCTCTCATCACATTGGAACCTCCACCTCCACCCCAAAGGTGGAGACTGGACACAGACGGTTCATTTGAGCCAGTAGGAGTAAGTGAAGTTCCATGTGAACTAGCACTTGTAGCTAACCATTTTGATTTTAACATAGTTGAGATAGAATACTTGCAGGATGATGAGTTTGCAAGGAATTTTAACACACCCTTGACTGACTTAAACGATCCTGTGATCGTCCAGGTTAGACCTTTTGATTCAACTTTTTTAGGTGTCCCTGTGGGTAGGATTATGTTTACTGTGAGAGAAAGATCTTTTGTTTTCACCTCAGCCATTCTGACTGAAGGGGTACTACCTCCCCCAGTAAGTGCCCCTAGATCTAGCATACCTTCTACACCTTTGACTCCATTGAGCCGAGTGGTCCAACCGCCAGTTCACTCAAGCCTAGCAGGTGCTTCTGGTGACATGGTTATTGGGATTCCTAGTATACCTACTATTCCTTCCTCCTTCACATACACTGCCTAGAGTGGTTCGGTAGGATCCTCGGCTTTTGTCCAAGGATTTCCTTGGAATGGGGGACACATTCCCCCATCCACTCCGTACATAGGCCCATCACCTTCTTATGTAGGAGTGCAGTTTTGAAACAATAGCTCTTATGGGCAAAGTTTTCAAACTCCAGTCTCGGCCCTGTTTACAAGCTCTCCCTTTTCGTTGTTTAGCGGAGGGATACCTGCTCCTGTTTTTCAGACCCCAGTTTCGATTGGGATGGCCAAAACCTCTAATACTGCACCTCCTACTCACAACCCTATGGCTTACAGATGGAATCCATTTCAAAGTAATCCATCCACTTTGCAACCAGTGGTAGGGGGCAACTCCACCTTTACTTATGGGCATTCAGAGGCAATTCCCTCTAATCCCTAGAATGGCACTTTCAGTGCCCCGGTTCGACCCAAGCTTCTGTTCGTGACAACGTTAAAATTTCTAGACTTGTCTAAGTTGATGACTGACCCAATGAGGCATGACCCCTCATGGCCACCTGTTCCCACCAAATTGCCATCGGACATCCCTAAATTCGAGGGAAAAGTTGTTGAAGATCCTGGGGCTCATGCCACCACATTTCATTTATGGTGTTCTTATAATTCACTGAATGAATATTCAGTTAGGTTGAGGCTGTTCCAAAGAACCTTAACAAGTACCACAGAAAAATGGTACATTGAGTTGCCTTCTGCTGCTTTTAGTAGTTTTTGGGACTTGGCTAGTGCATTCCTTAGCCACTTTCAGCTTATGGTCCGATATGATTTTGGAACGGACTTGTTATATACCTTTAGGAAAAACAAGGATACCCACATCTCGGATCATATCCAAGAGTGGAGGAGGAAAAAGAGCCTTATAAAATCCACTATTCCTCCTGAGTTCTTACTAGAGTGGTTCCTTAAATCCCTATTGCCCTACATATCTAAGGACGTATCCACCTCAGAAGTGATGAATGAAGAAGAATCCATTCTCAGGGCCCAGCAATTGGATTTGATTGATTCACAATCTTGGATCTTGTATGAGATTATCCCTGAGGCACCGAGGCCTACCCACAATGTGGAGAAGCCTAAGCCTGGGCTCAATTTCGATGGTGTGGTTGGGTCCGTAAACTCTCCCACCGTAGTGTCTTTGGATAAACAACTTCATCAGTTGTCCGTCAAGCATTCTATGGCGGAGGAAGCAAAGGCTGACCCCTCCCCCCAGAGTGCAATTTTTTTTGCATAGACCTCTCAGAAGGGCAATCAGCAGCCCGGTGGGAAGAAAAAAAGAGGAAAGAAAGGAGAGGGAAACCAAAACAAGAAGAAACCCACAAATAGTGCTGATGGGGGCAAGAAAGAAAATAAAAAGGTTAAATTCCCATGTAAGTTGTGCCACAAGGATCACCTCACTCACCTTTGTCCCCTTATGGAACAAGCCCAGAAGCTACTTAAAGCTCAACAACCAGTTGTTTTGAAGGATCCTTTTCCCCAAGGGCAGAACTCAGCTTCAGCTTCTAATGTAGCAGGGGGAACTCCAAATGCCCCTGACCCAAACTATATCAACATGGTTCGATCTTAGACTTTGTTATATACTAGGAATAATAACTATGAGAAAGAGACTCCTAATAAGGGTAAGGCTATAGGTGAAACTTCTAACCCTCTCATGATCGAGAAGCCTGCTGAAACTATGCCAAAGATACTGAAAGGTGTCTTCAAGAAGACCTTGCATAACCCTAATGCTAGGGCTGCTTCAAACTACTCTGTGGTTGAAGATCTACCCCAAACCCCGTGTGCAATGTCATCTTTAGAGGTGTTACAGAGCTGTCCCGCCCAGCAGGATGCCCTCTTAGCAACTTTAGGCAGCATGGAATCATCGAGTCTCATGGAAAATTTTCATTTGTCAGATGTTAAAATTCACCTACCTTACCATGTAGCCTTATCAATATATGACATCCATGGTGGAAAGACCATTACAAGGGAAGTCATTAACGAGGGTGCTTCTACATGCGTTATATCCTTGTCTTGTTGGAAAGCTCTCAGATCCCCAGAGCTGGTCCCATCAAACACTCTACTTACTGCTTTCGATGGAAGGTCATTTCGTCTGCATGGTATCCTACTGGCTTTTGAAATTAAGCTGGTAGGGAAAGCAGTGTCTATTGAAGTGGAAGTGATTGATGCACCTTTGGACTATAATTTTCTTCGGGGAAGAAGCTGGACTTATGCCATGTCCGCTATTGCATTGGTCGTCTTTCGGGTAGTGATTTTTCCACATGAAGGAAAGTTGGTTACTATTGACCAACTAGATTTTACTTGAAAATGCCATTTAGAGTCTAATGAGTCCACTGTGCCATTGGTTGATTAGGTAAAACCTGCTACATAGAGCTTGGGGGCTGGAATGTATGCATCACTAATGGGCACATTTGATATTCCAGTCCTAATTAGCTATATTGGTTCTACTAGTGTGGGGAATTCCATAGCCACGGTTGTTAATAGGACTGATCCTTGGGTTCTCCCTTCCCCCCATGAACTGGAAGTTCTCTTATTAGCAGTGGAAGTAGCTTACCAAGCTATCACTCAAACCACTTTTGATCCCATTCCAGATCCTCTCACAGTCTCATAGGACCTGGAAGAAGTATATTTGCCTGCATGGGCGTCAAAATCTTTGCACTCTACGGACTGTTTAGATATGGTTTTACCTTTTGATGAAGCCATTCTAGAAGCCATGAGTGGATGTGGCAAGATCTGTGAAGATCTTCACCATCGATCCTATTTTCTTCCAGAGCTAAGCAGAATAGAAAATCAAGAGTTTCATATGAGACTGTCAGATGATGTTGATACACCCATCAATCCCTTACCCAGGGAAGGAATGTTTGCCGAGAGTAATATGGAAAATATTTCTACTACTATCCCTATCAACATCTCTGTAAATCCTAATGTCATGAAAAACATATATATATGTGCAAACTGCTCTCTTGACGATATTGCTATCTATACTTCCTTGTTTAAGGAATTCTGCGATGTCTGTGCTTGGTCATATGAGGAGATGCCATACATTGATCCATCGATTGTTGAACATGAGATCCGAACATATTCAGATGCCAAACCTATTTCGAAAAAAGTTAAGACCTGTTAACCCGTGTAAAGCGGGGGCTATGAAGGCTGAAGTTGAAAAACTGTTGAAGGCTGGTTTTATTTATCCCATAGCTCTCACGGAATGGGTATCCAACCGTGTTCCTATTGATAAGAAGCAAGGGACCATATGCATCTGTACTGACTTCAGAGATTTGAATAAAGCCTGTCCTAAGGACAACTATCCCACGCCATTTATAGACCAGATTATAGATGCTTTCACGGGAAGTGAAGTGTTCTCGTTTATGGATGGTTTCTCTAGATACAATCAAATTCAAATAAAATCGGAAGACCAACATAAAACTGCTTTCATTTGTCCTTGGGGTACCTTTGCATACAAAAAAATGCCCTTTGGATTGAAAAATGTTGGGGCAACCTTTCAACAGGAAATGAACTTTTCCTTCCACGATATTAAAGCCATTGTCGAACCTTACCTTGATGATCTTCCTGCACATTCTCGTAAGAGGATTCAACATCCAAATCACTTATAGTTGATATTGAGAGATGCATATACTATAAGATCCGATTGAATCCCCACAAGTGCATGTTTTGTGTCAAGTCAGGAATATTGCTCGGGTTCGTTGTCTCTAATAGAGGTATCCAGGTGGATCCATTAAAAGTAGAGGCCATTATAAATCTACCTCCTCCTCATTCTATCAGGCAACTTCAAAGCCTTAAAGCAAAGTCTAATTTTCTTCAACATTTTATTGTTAACTATGCCAATATTACCAAGGGTTTCATGTGCCTACTTAAACAGGACACCCCATTTGTATGGGATGAAACTGCACAACTCACTTTCGAGGCATTGAAAAAAGCTTTGTTGTCAGCACCTTTACTACATCTGCCAGATTACTCTAGGGATTTTATATTGTCTCTGGCCGCATCCGAGTTGACCATTGGGGTAGTACTGGTCTAGGAGGATGATAAGATCGTAGAGCATGTCGTTTACTATCTTAGTCATGCTTTGGCCGAACCTGAACTCAGGTACTCCCACATTGAGAAATTAGCCTTAGCAGCTGTCTATGCCATTCAGAGGTTACGTCACTACATTTTACTGAGGACCACAACAGTAGTGGCATATGTGAATCCCTTTCAATATGTTTTGTCCTGATGGATTGTTGGGGGAAAATTCAATAAATGGATAGTCATTCTCTAAGAGTTTGACTTGGATTTTCAGTCCGCTAAGTCTAAAAAGTCCTTAGTTTTTGCTGAGCTTATAGCAGAATTTCCTACTGAAGAAAATGTAGCCGTTGAAGATGACTCATTCCCAGATGAGCATATCTTCTTGATATCCACCTCTAATCCTTGGTATGGAGATATTCTTATATATCTCCAAACTTTGAAGTATCCTGTAGCTTCCTCATGGGAGGAACAACATAAATTACGCCTTCATGCTAAGAACTACCTCATCATAGGAGATACATTATATCGAAGAGGGGTAGATTCCATTTTGGTTCGATGTCTTACCCATGAGGAAGCAGAGATTGTCCTGAATGATTCCCATAGTGGAGCAGGTGGGGATCATTTATCTGGGTTAGAAATGGCCCAGATGATACTATGTGTCAGTTATTTCTGGCCCACAATCTTCAAAGATTGTGTGGAAGCAGTGAAGCACTGCCATCCTTGTCAGCTTTACACCAGGAAAATGTGGTCACATCCTGCTCCGTTGTTTCATGTTATCTCGGTAGGCCCCTTCATGAAATGGGGGATTGATTACGTGACATGTAACTCAGCCTCGGTTGGGGGGCATAAATATATTATTGTCGTTGTTGACTATTTTATGAAATGGGCAGAGGCAATGCCTACTTTTAAAGCCAACGGGGAAACAACAGCTTTCTTCATATTCAATCAGATTATAGCATGGTTTGGTATACCCAAAGTGATTGTCACTGACCATGGCAGTCATTTTCAAAATAGTATGATGACGGAACTGACCACTATGCTTGGATTCAGATAAGAACATTCATCTTCGTACTATCCACAAGCAAATAGTCAGGTTGAGGCTATAAACAAGACTTTGAAGAAAATCCTCAAACGTACAATTGATGCAGCCCGTTCTAACTGGAACATCATGCTATACCCTTCTCTTTGAGCGTACTGAACTAATGTAAAAACTGCTATGGGTTTCTCCCCCTTCCAACTCATTCATGGAGTGGAAGTCGTTACCCCAGTTGAATGTGAAATCCCTTCTTTGAAAATAGCTATCTATGTGTTACTCAATACGACAGAGCTTGAAGAACGTCTGGTACATTTAGAACACCTTGATGAGCAGTGTAGATATGCGCTGACTACTAATCAAGCTCACAAGAATAGGGTCAAAAACCAATATGATAAGTCGGTCAAACCTTAGATTTTCTCTAAGGGGGAACTTGTTTTGCTTTGGGACCAATAAAAAGAACCCCTGGGGGTAGGAAAATTCAAGGCCATGTGGTTAGGGCCTTATGTCATGTTGAAGGTATTAAAGAAGGGCACATATGAGTTAATTGATTTTGATGGGAACAAGCTGCCTGAGCCTAGAAATGGGCTCTACCTGAAAAAGTACTATGCTTAGGCTTAGCACTTTTTCTTGTATTTTATTGTATATATTTTTATGTACATTAGTTTGTCAGTTTTTTTTTATACCATCTGCTGGTTGTTGCAGATGTCTTCTGAGAGGTATTTAGGTTTCGTTGATGGCGCCAGTAGCACACTTGTAATCTAGCTTTAGCGGCATGGGTCATTTACTCTCCCTTAGGACAGCTAGTTGCCGCAGTAGGCGCTTGCTTAGGTCCTGCTTCTAATAATGTTGCTGAATATACGACTGTAATTGAGATTATATGGGATGCTTTTTCACGTGGTATCACCCAGCTAGAATTCCGCCTATACTCTCAACTGGTGGTTTCCCAGCTCAATCGAGCTTATCAAGTGTGAAACCCTATTCTATTACATCATTTCATGCAAGTTAGGTTTATGGAAAGAAATTTTGAATTTATTATATCTAATCACATTCCAAGAAATCAGAATTCATTGACTGATGCATATGCTAATTACATTTTAGATTGGCATCTAACACACATTTCATAAAAATATATAGCATGCACATAAAAAACACTTGTAAATAAATCGACAACAATATGTGTGTGTGTGTGTGTGTGTGTGTGTGTGTGTGTGTGTGTGTGTGTCTGTGTGTGTGTTTCTGTGTGTGAGTATATGTCTATAGATAGGTCGAGTCTGATCCTCAGATCCAGTCATAACTGTATAATATACAAAAAATATACAAAATCTGGATCGCAGTCCATCAAAATGTCCTAGATCTAAGCAGGACCACCCTGGTCACTTGGACCACCTTGGTCCCCATGGTCTCTCTGTACTCTAGCTTCCTCAGCCTCTTCAACTTTGGCAGCCTCCACCGCATCTATGTACACAAGAACTGCTCTGGCCACCCACCTCAAAAGGCATAACCAGACAGGTGGAACTCCAACCACAAACTCCTGCATGACGGTTGGGATATGCTCTATCCGCAAAGTGAGAAATCTCTGGGTAAGCCTGGCCAGCTTCCCCTCCAGAACCCTAATAATCCCTGGGTCTTCACCTAAGACAGGACGAACAAACATACATGGATGCTCCTCAGGGAGAACCGGTCCAACATCTGCATTTTGACATGTTTATAAGATTAGGACTTTTATACATATGCATATATCTATAATTTAAAATTCATAAAAATTTTAAAAATTTGAAAATTAAAAAATTATCTAGCTCTCCCCATGCTCCTCCTGGAGGGAGGACAAGGTCTGGATCACCTCGAAAATCCATTCCGGCATATGGAAACTGCTCTAGTGTCAGTATCTACTGCTCCCACTAGAAGTAGAAGTCATCATTGTACACACTTTGCACTGAGCCTCCTCCTCCTTGACAGAGGAATATGTCTCCTCATCTACTCAGCCTAGGATGACGTGGAGATCGGACTAGTAGGGGTATGGTAGGGCTCAACCCTAGTACTCTCGAAGAAGAAGAAGGAAACCAATATTCTAGAATACCCAAAATTCTTCTGCCTTCCTCTCTTGCAATCAGAGAGTTGTTTTCTCATAATTGGGACAACTCTTGAACACCAATCATACAGGGCACCCTGCATACAATCCACTTCCAACCTCATTTGCTTCCGTGTAGCTAGATGTAATGAAGAGGATCCCACAACCCTCACTATGGTTCTGGTCAGTACCTGTGGCGTAAGATCATGGATATGTGCAATAGGGATGCAACTCCCTCTCTTCTAGGTACCGGGTGTTCAGTACACATCAATGTAGTTCTAGACACTTAAAGGATCACCACCCCTCCTGATGCCCTCTAAGTTGATTGGTGCTCCTCATCGTGATAGGTCGGTAATAAAATATATGTCCTCGGAAGTAATTTCCAAAGTTTCACACTGTAGGTCAAACATCCCTAAATCATGGTCCTAGTAGTTTATCATGAACTCCAGCAAATGGCCATTGGCCCGCATTGGTGATGTGCAAAAGAATTTTAATAACCCACTCATTCGTAAAAATATGTACGATGGGAACACTTTGGAGCGCTTCCTGGTCCATATCCTCATGCTCCTGTTCCCTCCATTCCAAAACCATCTTCACACCTAGCAAAACAATCATTATGAATCATCAATATCATATAAAATTTCAAAATTTTTTCCTCAATTTAACTTTTTATCCTTCACGCACTACATGGACCAGTGTACACGGATTAGCGTACGCGGGTTCACTATGGATTGAAGGTTGCCTAAAACACTATAGATGGGCATGTTATGAAATACATTCACTATCCATCCAGCTTTCCATTTTTACCTTTTCATATGTTAATTGTTGTACGTGACTTTTCCTATCAGCAACCCGCGTACATACATGACTTTTCCTACAACATGTCGCGTACAGTACATGAGTATTTGTCATTGCAACCTGCGTACAGATCTGTACGCGAGTTTCCCTTATAGAAACTCGTGTGTTTCCAGTATCAATACTCGCATATGCCTTCCTTTGACATTCAAAATAATAAATCACGATTAATTGAGATTTGTTAAGCCCTAAACAATAACTATCTTAACTGTCTTAACCTCCTCAACCTTTGAAACTGCCTTATTTCACTAAGTATAAATAAAGTCCTTGGGGAGGGCATTAATCAATCATACTTGGAGAGAAAAGTTATGCTAGTGGTATCTATTCAGAAGTATTTGAAGCAGTAGAACTCAGAATCCTTTGGTTGCAAAGGAGTCCTTGTTTCAGGAGGTGGGTTGTAACCTTAACTCATTCACTATTATTAATAAAGAGAATCCTTATTCCAATTGTGTGTTGAATATCTTTCATGTATCATGGTTTGATGAATATTTATGATTAAGCACTCTATGTACTATTTATCTAACTTGTCATATATACATGTATAATTTTTCACTTGGAGGATTTTCTCTTTGCAGGTAAAGGAGAAACATCCCTGAAAGCTTTGGAGGAGAAGTAGAGCGGGAAAAGACAAAGCTTGGATCAACCGTCATAAATCAGGTGAGTCTATCCTATCTTCTTTTTTCCTTTCTATACTTTAAAGCTGATTGTCTGCAAGTTTTAAGAGTACGTTGGTAACCCCATACCTTTGGTTATAAGGTGTTTATTCCTAAACAACACCTATCCACATGGGATATAACTCCACCATCATTTCAGAAGGACAAGGTATAGTTGATCTTGAGAATGACTATTTTTCAAATGTTTTGTATGTACCATATCTGGCATCAAATCTCCTGAGTGTCTATCAAATTACACATACGGGAGTACCTAAGGGAGTATCATTCATCATGAATGATGTAGAGATCATGAAACTTGCATCCAAGAAACTTGTTGCAAAAGGCCTTGCAAACCATCATGCAAAATCCTATGAGTTTTCCCACTTTATGTCGGATGCAAAGCCCACCGCACTACTGACTAATGGAAATGAAGTTAGTATACTATGGCATGAGAGGTTCAGCCATCTCAACTTCAAATTATTGCAACAATTACAGAAAAATTCCATGGTTGAAGGCCTCCCGGTCATCAAGGCAACCACTAGAATTTGCAAGGGTTGTGTTGTTGGAAAGCACCCTGAGCACAAGTTTGATCGGGGCAAGGCAAGCCGAGCTACATGAAAATTGGGACTAATACATTTTGATATCAGTGGTTCCATTCCTATCACATCCATGAATGGATCAAGGTATCTTCTAACTTTTATTGATGATTTTTCTAGGTACACATGGGTCTTCTTTCTCAAAAAGAAGTCTGAAGTCTTTGAAAAATTCACTGAACTAAAGGCCTTCATTGAGAATGTATCTGACAAAAAAATCAAGATATTGAGGTTTGATAATGGAAGGGAATATGTTAGTAATTATTTTATTCACATATGCTCCCAAAGTGGTATTCAGGTCCAGCATTCAATTCCCTGCACTCCCTAGCAGAATGGTGTAGCGAAAAGGAAGAATCGGTCTCTCAAGGAGATGACCACCTATATGTTGGAATCAAAGAAGTTGGCTACAAATTTGTGGGCTGAAGCCATGCATGCTGGAGCATACATTCAGAATATATTACCACACTCATTCGTGAAAGGGAAGACCCCTTTCGAAGCATACTTCGGACACAAGCCGAATGTGTCTAACCTGTGGGTGTTTGGGTCCACTGCATGGGCCCAAATTCCACTTGATAAAAGGAGGGCTTTGCAACCGCAAAGCATAGAATGTCTATTTATTGGGTATATTGATGAATCAAAAATTTTCAAGCTACTAGATATCAAAACAAAACATATCATCATCGAAAGGAGTGTCAAGCTCGATGATCCTCTTCGGGAGGTGGAACTAGTGAAGGAGAAAACTGTTGAATTTCCTTCCTATTCTACTGAATATTTACATTATGAAATTGGGGGTGATGACCCTGATTTGGATCCTATGATTTCTGATATCAGTGTACAAAAAATATTAGATTCTGAATCAGAACCTAAAGTACAAAATCATCTCCCAACATGGGCCCGACAGACTCTCCTTCGCAGGAGATAACATTGGAAATTCGGATGATCCAAGGAGAACCCGGTCTGATTTCCAAAGAGCAGGTATAGCGCTCTCTTGTCCTGATTATTTTATGTCGGAATATTGTTATTTGATGATAATTTCAGACCCAAAGTCCTACTACCATCCTCGAAAGTATCCGAGATGGCAAGTTTCCATGGATGAAGAGATGAATTCTCTTCAGAAAAACACTACTTGGGAGCTAGTTTCTCTTCCTCCAGGAAGGAAATTGGTTCAATGCTAGTGGGTGATTCAGACTAAGGTTGCTGCATATGTAAGCACATAAAAATATAAGGAAATTCTGGTGGCAAAAGGTTTCTCCCAGGTCCAAGGTATGGACTACCATGAGACTTTTGCACCGGCTGCAAAAATGGACTCCATCTGCCTAGTTTTGGTAATTTCAGCATCTAAGCACTAGGAAGTGCATCATATGGATGTTAATTCAGTATTTATACATGGATATCTTCATGAGGAGATATACATGAAGCATCCTGAGGGATACATCTCTGATCCATCTTTGGTTTTCAAGCTAAAGAAGTCACTATACGGGTTAAAACAAACCCCAAGAGAGTGGTATTCCAAGATGGATGCCTTCCTTCTCTCGAAAAACTTCCAAAGGTGTAGATTAGGTCCAAATGTGTATATAAAATAGTATTATGGTAATTTTATTATTATTTTTTTATATTTTGATGAATTATTGATCACAGGTAGCACAGTTGCTTCTATTTCATTCATCAAAATTGCTCTCCACAATGCATTTGAAAATTTGGGGCTCTTAAAACAATTTTTGGGGCTCGAAATTGCGAAAAATTATGATGGGATAATGGTCACTCAGTAAAAATACATAGCATACCTATTAGTCAAGTTTAAAATGGATGAATGTAGGCCTGCACCATTCCCTTTCCTTTCATAGATCAGCCTTGAAGAAGGAAAAAGCACACCTCCCATGGACTGCACTATTTATCGACAGCTGATTGGTAGCTTGTTGTACTTGACACATTCTCGGTGTGATATATATTATTCCATGAATTATGTATCAATATACATGCAGAAAACCCATGATGTTCATTGGAAGGCGGCCAAGAGGATCCTCCAGTACATTCAGGGAACCAGGACCTATGGCATTCCTTATGTTGCAGACTCCGAGCTAGAGCTGGTTGGATACATAGATTTCGATTGGGAGAGTGATTCTATTGATTGGAATTCTAATTATAGATATATCCTCATGTTTGGTGGCCCCATTTTTTGGTCTAGCAAAAATCAGGCCGCCATAGCATTTTCTTCAGTAGAGGCCAAGTATCAAGGAGCAGTGAATGCTTGCATCCAAGCTGTTTGGTTGTAAGGAATTATTTCAAAGTTTGATATTGGTAGTAATTTGTCCACTATCCTATTTTGACAATCAAAGTGCTATTAAGATATCCACAGGTCCAGTTACTAGGCAGAGGACCAAGCATGTAGAGATACACATGCTCTATATCAAGGAGCTAATGCATGACAGGACCATCATTCTGCAATACTACCCGACTGATGAGCAGATTGTAGACATATTCACCAAGAGATTTTCAAAAAATAATTTCACTTACCTCCATTCATTGTTGGGGTGAGTTCATCAAGGTGATCCAACTACTTTCAGTGTTTAGCTTGAGGGGGGGGGGGGGGTTTCCCACTCGGTTTTCCCTCTTTTCCTCACTTATTTTGTTTTTGAGCATTGTTTGAGTTTTAGTGTTGTAAACGCTGACCTATGGCATTAATTTCCTAGGCCCTATCATTCTTATGCAATTTAAGTTTTCTACTCCTCCTGAGTATAGCTTAAGGGGGGGTGTTGGAGACATTTACCACCACACACACTCATTTTGGTCAATTTGGCCTAGTTAAACCACTATCCCAAGTTTTATTGACTTAATTAACATCAGAGGAGAATTGTATGACATCATCATGGGCAAACCCATGCCTACCTTCAGTCAAGGAGGCTAACTTATCCTTCTCCTACATTCGGGGAGGCTAACTAGAGCACTCCGGGGGTGATCTGAGTGTCATAAATGCCCCATATTGCTCACTCATGGTTACAATCAGTTATACAAAGTAGTGAAGGTGCCTTCCTTCATAAAATTGATTATTTAATGATTATTTAATGAACTGGAGTCCACAGGGGCACCTCCAACCACTTCTGATGGTCATTTACACTTCAATTAACCTCATTGGGGTTCATTGGAGTGATTAATGTGCTACCACTTGTTGGTTGGCTTGAATTGACATTTTTTTGAGCTACTTTCAGTTAGACTCAGTCATTTATTGCACTCTGACTTCAGTTAGGGCTCAGTTGAGTCAATTAGGGCTTTGATCAGTGGTAACTTGAGTGTTGACTGTGGCTTACATTCAGTTAAGCTAGACTCAGTCATTCAATTCAAATGAACTCCTTGGGAATTCGAATTGATTTGGAATTCATGCTTCCAGCATGATCATTGTATTGTATTATTCATTATTCATTTTTTATTATACAGAGCTGCTACTTCCATTGCAACACCATTTTTGCCAATTTTATGATTATCTATCTGTATTCTTTGTGAGACTGTGTTTTCAGTTCCTAGACCATTGTGACAAATTAATGCAAAATACCAATTGGATTCTTGCCCCTTGAAAGTGTAAGGAAATAACCTACATACACCATCCTCATGAATTACGTTTCTCAGCCTTATAGCCTACATATAATTCTTAATATGATCTTCTGTAAGGATTCTGTCGTCTGGATCAAATAGGAAGCCACTTCTCAGGGTTATTTGGAAGTTTGTGTAATTTCCCTGAGATAAATACTGCATCCAAATCCAACCAATCTATATTAAGATTGTCAGCCATAGGTCTCTCTGGGACTTCCTATTCTTCTAGTAAATTTCCTGATGGATGTTCTAAAGATTCTGAGGAAGACTCGCTATCTAAGGATTCTTCAGAAGAATAATATGATGAGGGGGGTGACATAGGTGGTGAAGCACCGAAAAGATGAGGTGGTTCTTCTGGGGGTTGATCCTAGTGATCAAATAGATGGTTTGTATGGACCTCGGGATCTACTGGTTGTTCTGTAGTATTTTGAACACTTGCACTCACAGGGGAAGAATGTCCTGAGGGTAAGGCATCTGCGAGGCTTCAATTCAGTTCGGATTTCTGCTCAATCCTTGTAACTTGGTATTGGTTGTGCGTTGTCAACTGTTCAAGTGTTAGGGTTCCCCTTGTTGGAGAAACAAAGAGAATTTGTGGTGGATTACCAGGATCTGTTTGTAAAAAAGAAGTGGGAAGGATGGTTGTCGTGTCTTCTTTAGTTTTTGTTGTAGATGTAGAAGCTTGTACATGGATTCTAGTAATGATAGGTGATATTTTTGTAGGAGTTTTCGTAGGGTTTATCTTTGACATATTTCAAAATTCCCTCCTTCTACCACCATTTGTTAACGGGCCCGATGTGTAGGTCGTTGGAAGACTCTACAATGAAGTCAACACAAGTAGATAGCCTAACCAAAGGCTTCGAATCGTTCCCACGCAAAGAAGACTCTATCCTCAAGTTGTTTGAAATGGCTAAATCCTATGGATACGAGGCCTCCACTAGCACAGTATTTTATTTTTATACCTAGAAGATATGCTATGAGGATAAATGGGGAAAGGTTGAAAGGGATGACTTCCTAACTAACTATTTAAGGACACTTAAACAGGATGAGTAACAGATTCAATATAGAGTTATTACAAAATATAACAAATGAAAGAGAACAATTACTTAACGTGCAAACATGAAAATCAAGGTTACTACTTTCAATTATCTTTAGACTAACCCAACAAATTTAATTGCCAAGAATTCTATCCAAAATATTAGAGATACGCAACAAACCCAAGAGACAATATTAATTCACAAATCAATATTCAGATATTAATAACCACTTATCAGTAATAGGAAAGATAATGTACATCAAATAAATACATTCACTTGATATGCATTCCACATGTCACTGTAGTAAAGAAAAATCAGTACTTAAACCATCATATTAATGAAAAAACTAATAATCAGTAGGTAAATAGATCAGGAGATTAACTCAAATTCATTAAAGACATTCAATGAATAACCATAAGACATAATATGAAATAACTATAATTTTATTAGTTTGCAAAAAATTACAAAGTGATAAAATCACAAGCTTTCCTATTATGATCTGGCAGTCCTCTCTCCTCTGTATTCATTAAGCTTTTCTCTGAAAATTCCCCCTTCCACTACTTGGGAAATTCCATCTTTAAATAAGATTACAAATTTTGCAAAAAAAGAAATTTGCCAAAACGTGGGATTAAAAACTCAAATAGTTTTAAGATTGGCCAAGGGTGGAATACCACTTGGAATGTAGGTCCATGAGTTCATCGATTTCCTGAAAATGGGCATGCCTCAAGTGGATTTTTGTTTTAAAAATTTGGGAGGAAATATCCCTCTTTTTTATTTTCTTCTACTCTTTCACGAACACCTATATCCAAGCCATTAAAGCATGAGGGATATTGATCTATATCTCAATATATTACTTCATGAGACAATATATTTACTGGATCAGCTCCTTGGAAACATCTAAATGTTGTTCCACCTATTCCAGCTGGAGCTTACATGAAGGTGCCTGACTAATAGGTTCCAAGACAAGCAAGTCTAAATAGGCTAGAAAAGTCTTGACATCTGAACACTTTTTCTTGCAAGCCATAAGTGCCTCATTTATTAGAGTCTCTATTGAGTCATAGATACCTTCCCACGTCTCAATCGTGACCTTAGTCGTTTTGGCCTGCATTTTCTCCAATATCAGTAAGTCATGCGATTTTCCTTTGATATGCTTCTGCCAACCTGTCACCTGTTCAAAAGCCATAGATGTTGCTCTCATCTGACCATTGTGAGATTCAAGGTTTTAATAATACTTACTAAACTTGTCATGTAACCCTTGCATCTCATCAAAAAAAGTGCATAAATCTACCATGGCTTGTCAAAATTCTTGATGCACCTTGCTGAGTACCTACTTGAACTCTTCTGGTGTCAGAATTAAAAAGAAACAGGATTTTGAGGCTATTTGGGAATCCCTCATCTATTGATTATCATAATATGTTACGCTTGCTGCTAATTTAGAACATCTTCATTCGCAAGCTATTGCTTAATTTGTTCAACTTTCTTTTACCACTACTAAACTTTGTATCCATGCTCTTGTTTCAGCTGGTTAACTTCTTGTTCATGTCTTTTCTCCACCGCTACCAAGCCCAGTTTGGCTTTCTATAGTTCTTTTTCTTTATCCCCAAGAGACAAACTTAGTTGAGAAAGTGAGTCATAGTTTGCACTTACAAAAACTCCCATGGTGGCTGTTGTATCCAATTCCCCTTGCTGGATATCAGTGGTATATGACCTCCAAATAACATGATTATGGCCAGGAACCTATTTAGCTGAACTTTCTCTGTCTCTCTTGGTTCCTCTCTTTATCACAAATTTGTCCCTTTTTCTCCAATAGTATGTTCCCATTGATACCCCAACATTCTCTCCAAAATCTGCCATCACTTTTGATTATGAAGTGCTTTGGTGCTAGACGATAAACAGGGGATTAGTTTGATTTTCAGTTAAGGGGATTTCTATACTAAGGGAGGGATATTCATGGGAGAAGGAACATAGGAAAAAGTAAGGGATGAGAGAGAATTAGATGTAGGAAAAACATCTTTGTGATGAAGAGCCATAGAGGTAGAAGGAATGTCGATATGAGAAAGTAGGGGAAGTGGGGGTGTTGAGATGGTGTGAGGTGGTGAAAAGGGAAGAGGAGAAGTATGAATGGGTGAGGGAACTAGTATTGTGGGAATGATAGTGGTAGCTTCCAACATTAGGGAAATATCTATTTTGGAGTGATACTGCTGAGAAAATGATGAATCTATAATAGTCTGAAACACTTGGAGATTGGGAATGGATGATAGAAGGGTAATCAACAGAACTTTGGGGTAAGTAGCAAGGTTTTATTCTACTTCTAGATCATTATGTGCATCATGAATTTCAGTTTGAGCTGAAGATAGAGGAATTACCTATTGTGTAGGAGGGTTTTACATAGATGCTTGTTCTTGTTGAGAAATAGGGAGTAATGGTATCAATATTTATTTTTTGGGAACTTCCTATAATTGAGTATGTTCATAACTCACTTGAATCTTTTGTTTCTTAGGCCATGTTTCAGCCATCTCTGTATGGGTTTGCAGTTGAGAACTGATTTTCTCAAGATTTCTCTTGAATTCTACAACGTGTCTTCCATTGAATCTAGATGTGATATTCATGGACCATTAAGGATACCTTAACCTTTGTCCATGGACTAAGAAGGAAGAGCAGTAGCAGAAATTATTGCATGTTCTCTCGCTTCCTTTTCTATTTTTTCCTTCTGAAGATCCTACTTAATCTTTAGTTTAGCTTCCCTTTCATGGAGAATTCTTATATTGATATCCTTCTAGTACTTGTACATGTGGAAATTGACATTTGGATCAATTATTTTATTCATTCCTTCTCGTAAATATATGGCTTCTCTGAACATAGAATCATCAGGGTCATTTTCATGAGCAAATTGAAATCTAGCGTGCTCATGTGCAAAGAGGTTTTCCAGAAAATACATAGGGTCATGCATTCTGTTGGATGCCTCTCACAAGTTCATAATAGAAATTTATTTACCCAAGAGGGCTGCATGGGTATAATTATGCAAAAAAAGAGAGTCGAGAAACATGGGAAATTTGGGCAAAGCCTTTTTCTTATGCTTAGTCAATTTATCAAAGACTCCATTGATGACTGTCTGATAGGAAAATTCATGTAGCACCATTCGGTCAAGAACTATCCTGGGGAGCATGTGGACTATATTATTTACTCAAATTGTTATATAAGATAAATATTCTCCTACATACCAGTCGTCGTATAGTGAAATTAGTTTCCTAGCACTTTCATAGAACGTAGGAGCATCATCCTTGAAAATTTTAAAATACATTGACCCAAGAAATAGGTAAAAAATCTCATAAACCTGAGGGATGAAATTATTTTCCCACATATTAGAGTAGTAAATGTGTACAGCCAGAGATTTCTTGTTCCAATACCAATTTAAAACCGGGAAAGAAGAAGACACACCGAATGCATCCATTAGAAACCTTGACATATACCAATCCATCTTCCGATTAACTGGGGTTTTCTTATATTTCTCAATCTCTCCTCGTAAATTGTAGGATAGAATTCACGCCCAATTGAAAGAATTATCTGTAAGAAAAATGTGGTGTGCCATAGGAACTCACTGTGTTATGAACGAGGAACAATTCAATAACCCATATAATCGACAAAACAAAGTTGCGAATAACGAGAAAGTTTCTTTGAACCAAGAAACTGGATATGTTAGAGTTGCAGTAGGGACAAAAAATGTAGTATATTCCATCCAGGTTTTAACTACCTCTTCGTAATTGAACCTGGAGAGAGTTTTATCAAAAATTTCAATGAGAGAAGTTGTTTGGGAGGTCCCATAGCATAATATCTAGAAAATACATCAAGATGGAATGACTCAATAAGGGAATTATACGTGCATTAAACGAGCACCCCTTAGGGTCAACATGGTCCAATTCCCACTTGACAATGTCTATATAGGGCATGAAAGGATTTTTGGCAGTGATGAAGTGGAGCTGAGACCTACTAATCTTGAGATAAGCAAGTTGGTCGTGGGTAAAAGAGGAAAAATCGTCATTGTCAAAGATGGAGTAAATTCAGGACCAGTCCAGATATAGGTATCGAATATGCACCTACTAGTTCCAGTAAAAACATCATCATTGGGGTCTTTGTTCTTTTTCTCTTGGAGAGTTGTTTTTGACCTGGTGTTTCTAGACGTGGTGTACACATTCTATGATTGGATCTTCGCAAACATGTCTGATAATGATGTGAGTTCAAATTTAACAGAAAAATGATTAGATGGTGAAAACTTGCCAGTGAAAAATCTCAGAAGACCGCAATCCATGCAATGGGACAAAGAGAAAAATCACAGTAAAATCCCTGAGCACAACGAAAAGGCATGGGAAAAATGGTAAAAATACTCGTAACTTTGAACTTTTAAAATCCCAAAACCAAAATTCCAAAATAACCCAGGTCGTAGATCTCGTATGCATGGACAACTGAGATCGTGACAGTGAGACAGAATACAGGATTGACAACGTCCAAGTTTCATGGATTCCTATTTGTGAGTTCCAAAAATCAGGAATCGAAAATTTAGGAAATGATCGACTAGCTAGGAAAGAAAGCGGGGTTTTTGATTTCCTATATTCAGAAAGGAAAATTAGTAAGTTAGAAAGATAACAAAAAATCATAACCTAAAACCGAAGTTATCGATTTTCGGGATCTAAATATCAAAAATCAGAAATAAAAAAATAGACTTCAACTTACCTCCACAAAAAGGGATTTTCACTTTTCGAATTCAGAAAGCGGTGATCAGAAACTCTAAAAATAGTTTGAAAATACATAAAAAGGTTCTGAAACCCCAAATAATACAAAAAAAACAAGGTCTAGTGAAGGAATTTATTCTATCCAAATATAATACTTACAACTTGATAACCTCCCTAACTAAGGTATGGCTATAAAAACTAGTCAATGGGGGGTCCTCATTTTGATTACTCAAAATGGGGATCTCTTGCAGGCAGCAACATTCCGCTAACTTAAATGGATCCTTCTACCTTCTCAATATATTTTGATTTCCATTCTAATAATTAAATTTACTTCTCCTATATCCTTCAAGTCAAACTTGGAGGATAATTGCAGTTTCACCTTCTTTATCAGATCAATGTTATTTCTTACCAGCAACATGGCATCGACCTACAAAACCACATATATGAAATAAACACTGAATTTATTTTCATACACATAGTGATAATCCTGACTTCTAACAAACCCTAGTTGTTGGATATACATTTCAAACTTTTGATACCACATTATGGATGATTGTTTTATATTATAGAGACTTCTGGAGTTGTATACTTTTCTCCTTCCATTGTAAAACCTTTAGGCTAATTCATATAAATATATTCTTCAATATCACTATTATTAAATGTTTTCTTTAAATACATCTATTTAATATCAATATCTAATGTTACATCTAAAGACACTAGTATCCTTATGGAAGTTACCTTAGCAACAAAAGAGAAAATCTCTCCAAAATTATATCCCTCAACTTGGGAATACCCTTTCACTACCAGTCGATAATTGTACTTCTTGACTAATCCTACTACATTCATTTTTTTCTTGAACACCCTCTTATTTTCGACAGGTTTCCTTCCATTTGGTAACATGACTAGATCTTGCATTTCATTCTTTTTAAAGGACTCCATTTCTTCTTCCATGACAATTTTCCAAAGTTTACTCTCTTTTGAGTCAATCAGTTCTTTTATTGACCCAAAATCATCTTCTATGGTAGATAACACAAAATCAAAGTGAAAATTGGGTGGACTATACGTTTCTAGTTGTTTCCTTAAATACAAACTTTCCTTGTTCATTTCAAACTCTTACTTTTATGGTTTTTCTCTTTTAATCTTGTCATCCCCAGAAGTGCCTCTGTCTTCTATAAGGATCACATATCGACTACAAATTTCCTTTCTCATGGATAGATCCCATATCTTATACCCTTTAACTCCATTATTGTACCTTATGAAGATGCACTTCTTCGACTTGTTATCGATTTTGTTTCTTTTATCCTTTGGTATTTTCACAAAGGCATCACACCAAAATATTTAAATATGTGTAAGAGATATTTTTAACATCCCAAGCCTCAGATGGATTTTTTTCAACTAGACCTGTTGATGGTGACCTATTCACCAGATAACATTTTGTGTCAACTACCTCTACCTATAGTTCATGTGTGACTCCTATACCACTAAGCATGCTCCTCTCTTTCTCCATAATTGTTTTATTCATTATTTTAGCAACTCCATTCTACTCAAGTTACATAATTTTTTTGTTGGAAGAACTTACATACTTCAACAAAGGATCATTTTGTAGGTGATTTGAAAGTCCCTTCTAATTTTTAGCAATAAAACAAAGAAGTTCAATGTACAAATTTTAAGGAAGGCCTTTCAACCAACTAGATGAGCGAATACAAGGATAATACCAATTGTCAAACACATTAACCATGCCAAAAAATTCAATTTGTTATGAAAATATTTTATATCAGGGTAAAGATGGACTACATGTACATTATTAAAAAAACAATGAATTTGTTTTATTTGCTGACCTCTAACCCCTTAACACTTCCCAATGTCTCTCCCTTCACCCAACTATCTCTATGTCTCTCTCTAACCCATTAACACCCCTTCCCATTTCGCTACCTCTAAATCCTCACCACCCACCACCTCTTTATCTACCTATAGCCCCATAACACTGGCCACCCATTTCTGTACCTCTAACCCCATACCATCCCTTCCCCCTCTAGCCCATACCAGCCACCCTATTGATGTTTGAGAAAATGTAAATATCTATGAACTTTAAGACTTTTATCAATGATATAGTGAACATTGGAATCAAGATAACATTCAATCACACAAACTATTCATCTGCACCACAAGATGTAACCTATAGAAAATACTCAAAATAGAGAAGATTAAAAAACCCATCAATTCCTTAGAGTATAATATAGATTTGCAGAGAAGAGCTTTTACACAATAGCAGATTTCCTGATAAGGGGGAAAACAAAGCAATAGAGAAAAAATATCATACGTATCAAATGTAATGAACTTTCCATGTGCCTAACACATTAATAACAAAACAAAACAACTCCCATGCAAACTAGGGTGAATCGTTGCATGAGAATCATGCATCCATTACATGTTTATATAGGATGATTATACACTTGGGTGACTACTTGTGAAATTCAGTTACAAGAAGTTATAACGGTTCAGAAGTTCAACCATTGCAGATGATTGGAAGACAAACATCTTCTGTTGATGTTCAACAGCCATCAGTGCCAACAAGGCATGCAAGATGTTGTAGGTCGAAGATGAAACCTGTTGAGGTAGTCGGAGCAGTCGAAGCAGATGAAGTTCTAGAATTTGTTGAAGTTCAACAACATACCAACTACTAGTTGGATTAGTGGGAATAGACATGCATGGGAAGAGAGAAACATCGATAAGGACAACTTTTCTATGATGAAGAAATAACCAAGAATGCAATTCAACCATTGAATAATTCCTAGATATCATTGAATATGTCCACAAAGAAAATGAGGACAAGAATACAAGTCGACCTGAAGATAAAATGAAAGATGAAGACCAAAAGTACAAGTCGGGCCCAGTGAAAAAAGACAAGTTGACCCCTGAGGAAAAATTCAATTGAACTTAAGAATACAAATAACTTCTCACACACTTCATTTTTTCACTCATCATCACACAACATATCTCTGCTAGTGAGCAATTTCAGCCAAGCATAGAAAAATGTCAAAGGAGTAATTTTTTGGGGTTTTTATTGTCTTTAGAAGATTTGCTACCCTTGCTAGGGTTTCTTGTGACAAAGGAAGAACCTATCTTATGTTAGGGTTTCTCTTCATGAATGGTATTGTACTTGAATGGGATTGATTTCTTCTGAGAAAAGTTGTTGGGTTTTCTCCCTATTGGGTTTCCTAAGTTAAAATTATTTTGTTTCTTGTGCATAGAAATATTTTTGTGATCCTTTTTCTCTAATACATTTTAAGTTGATATTTTCAAGTGTTCAATTATTTAATTAAATTGTGGGATGAAATGAATGTTTGAAATCATTGTGAAATAATTCTCAATGATCTAGAAATAGTTAAAAAAATCAACATCTTCTAGTCATCCAAATGATTGCTCCGTCGAATAACTTAAACATATATGTTGGTTAATTGTCTACGATCAACATCTCCATCCAAGCAATAAAAAAATCCATGTATGTTGATTTCCTTGTTTCCTTTAAGCTCTCCTCCATAATATATTGCATAATCTATTATGCCAAACAAATACTTAAATACTCTCATGGATTTGGTCCAGTGCTTTTTTTAGGTGTTGACATGTACCTTCTCAATACTCCAACTACATGGGAAATATCTAATCAAGTACATAACATAGTGTTATCAACCCAAATGACACTTCTCCATCCGAGTGCCGACATTCTTCATGTTGCTACACAAAAGGACAAATTAGGATTGAAGTGGACAAAACACTATAGATGGGCATGACCTAGGATGAATTACCCTCAAACCAGATTTATATATATATTTTCTAAGTGTTGAGTTGCATACACCACTATTTGCATTGCAACTCATGTACCGTATGTGGGTATTTGCATTGCAACCCATGTACACTTGCATACATGGGTTTCCTTCGAGCAACTCGCATGCCATACACGGGTTTCCTATATTAATAATCATGTACACCTTGTTTTGAATTTAAAAAATATAAAACACGATTAGATGAGATTAGTTGGGCCCTAATCCATAACTTTACAAACTATCTCAACCATCCCAACCTTCAAAACTACTCTATTTCCCAAAGTATAAATAGAGGCCTTGAGTTGGGGACTAATCAAATAATTTTGGAGAGCAAAGCTATGCTGGTGGTATATTTTCATAATCTTGGAGCAGCAGAACTCAAAGTCCTTTGGTTGCAGTGGAGTCCTTATCTCAGAATCTGGGTTGTACTCTTATCTCATTCATAGATTGTTAATAAAGAGAATTCTTGTTCCAATATTGTGTTGAATCTATTTCGTGTATTTTGGTTAATGAATATAATGGATTATATGTTTGATATACTATTCATCTAACCTCTGATATATATATGCATGAGATATTACTTGAAGGATTTACTCTTTGTAGGTGAAGAGGTGCATCCCTAGAAGCTTTAGAGAGAAGAGGAGCAGGAGAAGATCAATCTTGGATCAACCGTGGGTAATCGAGTAAGTCAACACTTTCTTCCTATTCCCTTTCCATTCTCTGGTAAAGCTGATTGTCTACAAGTTAGTAGTAAGTTGGTAACCCCAGACCCTAGGTTACAAGGGTGATTTATCCTGAACAACAGAACTAGTGACTCCATTGTGAAGTCTAGTCTGCTGTGGGTTAGTCCTATAGATACTTTCCTAGTCTTTGCTCTGATTATGTGTGTGGTTGTCTATATTTCCTTTGATTTTCAGTAGTGTGTCCAGAGACCTTTATTATTTTTTTTTTTTGAATTTTTTTTTTTGTACCCAGGTTGACGTGCTACACAGTCGCATATAGAAACTGGTATACACAGGTTTCCCTATAAGACAGACGCGTATAGTACACAGGTTGCTCTATAAGACAGTCGCATATGTCCTGTAGCAGCACAAAATTTTAGGGAGGGTTGCTTGTCCTTGTCTTGTTTGGATTTTTGTCTGCTTGAAGGTATTTTGTTGTTTGCATCTTCCTGTAAGTTTGAAATTCCTGTACACCATGCTTTGTGCTTTTTATTAAGCATTTGATTTTTTTTGTTTGAATCTTCTTTCACTTATCAATTTGAGGTAGGTTCTCATGTTTGGGTGATAGCTTCAATGCTGTGTATCTGAGTCAGTGATCAGAATTTTGGACACCTTGTACTCTGTACTGCTTTCGAGTAGTATCGGTTTTGTCACTTGTCCTTTAGTGATTTCAGTGGATTTTATTCATTGATTCTTCCCAAGTTAGGTGTTTACCAAGTCTCATCCTTAAGTGGTTGAATTTGGTTCTTGCAAGTCCACTATACTTCATATTGCTTTCTTTATAGTTTGATTATTCGAACATACTAAAAAACAATTTGCATTTAGGTGCATGATAATTTTTGAAGAATTTGGAAAGTGAAGAAAAACATTTGATACTTTTGCATTTAATTGCATATAGTAATTTTATTTTCAGTATTTTCGAGTAAAATTTCAAAAATTATAAAAACAAGTCTTAGTCTTCTCATACTTAATTGTAATCTCATTAGCTCATATTTACAAAAAATAAAAGAAGCTTGATTTAAGTAGTTGTAATTTGTTTTGGAATTCATTTAAGACACTTTTTTTTTTCTTATCGATTCTATAATATCACAGTCATTCACACCACTTACCCTCTGACTAAGAACAGCCCTTAAAACGAACAATATAATTTAAAATTTATTAGTAAGTTTTGTTTTATAGGGTCGTACACCTACTAGATTATGTTGATGTATTTGTAACTTCAGAATGTATTCATCTATGTATCTTATGTATTGTAACCCGATGTTTATTCCGGGATGTATCTATAATGTAATTGAGTCATGTTGTCATGCCCCGATGTTTCGATTGGGAGAATCAATAATGTAAACAAGTCATGTCAAGTCATAGTGAGTAACCCTCTGATTGTCTAAGGGTTAAAGTCCTCGTAGTTCCAGGGCACTAGGGTTATTAGACTCTCCTAGTAGAGGTCGGCCCTGGTAGGGTTTTAGTCATGTCAGGATTAATATAAATAGAGAACTGGAGTCTCTATTTATCACACAACTCATACACACTCAAGTGTAGCGCATAGTTGAGGAAGGAGAAGACACTGGGCTAGATAAGAAGAAGGTTACTATTGTCGGGAGATCACTTACTGTTTTGGCACTTTTCTATTTTGGTGTTGATTCTATCTCTGAGGAAGTTGTGGAGTTTTCACCATTTATGGTTTCCCCAAGGATAAACATTGTGTTCATTGTCTCTTGTGTTTGATTGATGTGCTTGTTATTCTCTCAGTAAAGATCCTAATATAATGCTAGCCTAATGATGAAATTCTAACATGGTATCAGAGCTAACCTGAGAATAAGACACTGTGCAGCTACAGGAACTAGGGATTCCTAGTTTGTGGATCTTCCTCCATAGATTTTCAGCAAAAGTAAGGTGGAATAAATATCCTCCTTAGGGCGCATATTTCTATCGAAGCATAATCCAATTATGAGGTTTTTCAGTTTTGGACCCAACACTGCTGCCAAAAATTAGGGCTTTTCACAGAAGAGGAATTTTTTAGTGAGCCCAGGCCTGGAATTATCTCCTCCCCAAAATCGAAGTTAGGGATAAATTTCAAGGCATTTGGGTGAACAGATCTTCGAAAAATCAAAACCTTAACTTGCTACCGAACCAGGACTGCAAGATTTCAGCTCAAGTTTCAGATGCGACATCTTGAACCTGGTAAGATCTAAATCTTCTATATTTCCATTTGAGGTTCTCAGTTTAAGATGTCTCATCATACCAAGCTTGATGAAAATCTTGAGGGAGCTAATAACTTTCGAGCTTGGAAGTATAGGATCTCCTTGGTCCTGGAAGAGAATGAGTTGGACTCCTATATCAATGAGGAGGTTCCAGTTCCAAAGGGAGATGAGGCTAAGGCCTTGCATAAGAATAATTTGGTTATGGCAAAGAGAATCATTGTTGATTCTATCAAGGATCATCTCATACCACAGGTGTCCTCTCTCAAGACACCTAAAGCTATGTTTGATGCCCTAACCAATTTGTTTGAAGGGAAGAACATAAACAGGAAGATGACTTTGAGAAACCAATTGAAGAATGTGAAGATCCATAATGCTGAGACTATTCAGTCTTACTTTACAAGGGTTTCTCATATCAAGGAGCAGCTAGAAGTAGTGGATGAAGAAGTGGAAAATGTAGAGATTGTGATGACCACCTTGAATGGTCTCCCTAGAACATTGGACTCTTTCATTCAAGGAATCTGTGCAAGAAATAATTTAATCAAGTTCAGCAGGCTATGGGAAGAATGCTCTCAACAAGAAGCTAGGATAGCAGCTTGAGAAGAGAAGATGGCTAGTGAAGATCAAGCTCTCATAGTTCACTCCAAGAAAAACAAAAGGAGCAATTATCACTCCAAAGGTAAGGCCTCACACTCTAGAAAATATCCAAATACTATTAGATGTTACACATGTGATGAGAAAGGTCACATATCCAAATTCTACCCTAACAAAAGAAATCTAAGGAAGAAGAACAAGAGAAGACATCATGTCCATTTTGCAGAGGATGATGAACCTTCCACAAAGAGAATCAGACAAGAGAGTAATGACTCTTCAAGTGAGGATGAATATGTACTGATCTCTGCTCTGATGGGACCTATTTCACATGGAAGCAATGATTGGCTTATAGATAGTGGTGCTTCCAAACACATGAAGGGATTCAAAGAATCATTTGTGAAGCTATCTGAACATGAGTCACCTCATAAGGTGAAACTTGGGGATGACTACCGGTATCCAATAAAAGGTACTGGTGAATCCTTCTATAAGCTAGACTCTGGAAATTCTTTGAATATTAAGAATGTATTATTTGTTCCAAGACTAAAGAAGAAACTCCTCTCCATATCTGCATTGGATGCAAAAGGAATGAGGGTTTCTTTTGTGGATGGCCAAGTTCTTATGTGGCCAAAGGGAAATACTTTTGACAATGCAATAGTGATTGGAGAACAAGAAGGAGGTCTATACAAGTTGAAGGGATAACTAGATCAAGCTTTGGTTCATGACATAGTAGAACCAAATGAACTTTGGCATAGAAGGCTTGCACATGTGCATTACAGAGCTCTACCACTTGCAAGCAAAGCTGTCAAAGGTCTTCCAGAAATTCAAGCAAAACATGAAGGGGTCTACAAAGGATGTGTGAAAGGAAAGAAGAAAAAGAATACATTTCCAAGTAGCAAGAGCAAAGCAAAAGGAATCTTGGAAATCATCCACTCCGATGTATGCAGACCAATGTCATCAAGCTCACTAAGCGGGTATGTGTAATATGTTTCTTTTATTGATGACTTTTTTAGGAAGACATGGATTTAATTCATGAAGAATAAAGATGAAGTGTTTAGCAAGTTCAAGGAATTGAAAGCCTTGATCGAGAACCAGACTGAAAAGAAGATCAAGACTTTTCGATCAGACGATGGTGGAGAATTCACTTCAAATGAGTTCAAGGAACTATGTAAGGACTCAAGGATTAAGAGGGATTTTTCCACTCCTTACAATCCACAACAGAATGGGGTTACAGAGAGGAAGAAAAGAACATGGAATAGAACAATCATGGAAGCTGCAAGAGCTATGCTTCATGATAAAGATCTTCCTACGCATCTTTGGGCAGAAGCATCCAGAACAGCAGTGTATGTACAGAACCGTACTCCACACAGAGTACTCAAGAACAAGACTCCTGAAGAATTCTTCTCTGGAAAGAAACCAGAAGTCAGCCATCTCAAAATATTCGGTTGTCCTATGTACATACACATTCCAAAAGAGAAGAGAACAAAATTAGATCCTTCAGGAAAGAACGATATATTTGTGGGATACTCTGAAAGCTCGAAGGCTTATAGAATATACTTCCCATGATTCAAAAAGATTGACATCAGCAAGGATGTAACATTTGATGAAGATTCAGCCTACAGAGAGAAAGCTGCTGAAGAACCTAAAGAAGCAGAAGCTCCCAGAATTCATAATACACTCCTGAATGAAGAAACTCAAGAAGAATATTGAGAATTTGAAGAACCACAAAGACCTGTAGATCCACCACAAGAGAAGAATCCTCACAAGAGGAAACTTGCTTGGGTACAAGAGATTATCCAAGGTACGGAAAGATATGGGGTTCCAGAAGAGAATCTCAGAGAAGGAAAGAGGACCAGATCCTGTTCCAGCTATGTAGCTCTACTATGTGAATTTATTGATAAACAACCTTCCGAGTAAGAAGAAGTGGCAGAACGGAAAGAATGGAAGGATGCGATGATTGAAGAGTATCAATCGATCATGAAGAATGATGTTTGGGATGTTGTCCCAAGACCAGAAGGGAATTTAGTTGTAAATTCCAAATGGATCTACAAGATCAAGTATGCTGCAGACGGTAGCATTGAAAAGTATAAGGAAAGATTTGTGGCTCGGGGTTTCTCTCAAAAAGAAGGAATAGACTATGAAGAAACCTTTGCACCTGTAGCTAGATACACTTCCATCAGATGGATGTCAAGACAGATTTCTTGAATGGTGTAGTAGAAGAGGAAGTGTATGTAGAGCAGCCACTCGATTTTGAGACACATGATAGGGAGTCTCATGTGCATAGATTGAAGAAAGCCCTATACAGTTTGAAACAGGCACCTAGGACATGGTACAGCAGAATTGATAGCTTTCTATCCAGTTTGGGCTTTACCAAGAGTAAAGCAGATTCCAACCTTTACTACAAGGTGGAAGGTGGCAACCCAGTGATACTTCTACTATATGTAGATGATCTGTTTTTGACAAGTATGGATGGGTTGATTGCTGTTACGAAGAGAAAGCTTGCTGCTGAGTTCGAGATGAAGGACTTGGGAATGATGCATTATTTCCTAGGTTTGGAGGTGTGGCAGATTACAAATGGGATCTTTCTTGGACAAGGAAAGTGTGTAGTAGAGATCCTAAAGATATTTGGGATGATTGACTGCAAGGAATTAACCACACCTATGGCATCAAACCTAAAGCTATTGAATGATGTTTCATCAGAGACAGTTGATGTCATGATGTATCATCAGATGATTGGGTCCTTGATGTACCTGATGAACACAAGACCAGATATTTGCTTTGCTGTGAACACCTTGAGCCAATACTTGACAGATCTGAGACATGTTCACTTGACTACTGCAAAGCATATTCTGAGGTACCTGAAGGGTACGGTTTATTATGGGATCAAGTATAAGGCTGATTAAAGGATTAACATGGAAGGTTATGTTGATTCATATTGGGCAGGAAATACCATCGATAGGACGAGCACTTCAGGGTGTTGCTTCAGTATGGGATCAGGTGTGATCTCATGGTTTAGCAGGAAGCAATCCTATGTGGCACTGAGTACAGCTGAAGCAGAGTATGTTGTAGGCTGTTCAGCTAGTTGTGAGGGAGTATGGCTGAGGAAGCTACTGTCTAATTTGTTTGATCTCCAGTTAGATGCTACTTGTATATACTGTGACAACTAGAGATATGTAAAGTTTTTAGAGAATCCTATATTCCATGTCAAGTCGAAGCATATTGAGATAAAGTATCACTATATTAGGGATATGGTGCAGAAAGGAGCAGTGAAGCTCTAGTATGTTGTGACGGACGAACAGATAGTTGATGTGTTGACTAAGCCATTAGCCAAGGTGAAGTTTGAGTACTTCAGGGAGAAGCTTTGTGTTCTCCAGATCGAGGTTCCTCCCAAGAGGAAGTGATGTGTCTGTGCTGTGCCATTCTGACATGGTGAGAGAATTGGCTCCTTCCATGATCAGATGTAAGTGCTGTGCCATTTCGACATGGTGAGAGGATTGGTTCCTTCCATGGTCAGATGTAAGAGATGTGACATGGTGAGAGGATTGGTTCCTTCCATTTTTAGGTATATGTAGATGACACATCCAGCATGAAAAAGGGATGGCTCTGTGAAGGCTCATCTAGTATGAAAAAGGACTAGCTCTGAGTAGCTACCACATCTGGTATGAAAAAGGACCATCTCTATGATGCCACATCTAGTATGAAAAAGGACCAGCTCTATGATGCCTTACCTAGTATGAAAAAGGACTAGCTCTGGGAAGGCTCATCTAATATGAAAAAGGACTAGCTCTGAGTAGCTGCCACATCTGGTATGAAAAAGGACCAGCTCTATGATGCCACATCTGGTATGAAAAAGGACTAGCTCTATGATGCCTTGCCTAGTATGAAAAAGGACTAGCTCTGGGAAGGCTCATCTAGTATGAAAAAGGACTAGCTCTTAGTAGCTGCCACATTTGGTATGAAAAAGGACCAGCTCTGTGATGCCTCATCTGGTATGAAAAAGGACCAGCTCTGTGATGCCTTACCTAGTATGAAAAAGGACTAGCTCTAGGAAGGCTCATCTAGTATGAAAAAGGACTAGCTTTGAGTAGCTGCCACATCTGGTATGAAAAAAGACCAGCTCTGTGATGCCTCATCTGGTATGAAAAAGGACCAGTTATGTGATGCCTCATATAGTATGAAAAAGGACAAGCTCTGAGATGATACATCCATTATGAAAAAGGACTGGCTCTGTAGAGGTTCCTATGATGAGAAGAATCAAGAGATACCACCTGTGATGATGCCCAGTGATGATCCAGATCCAGTAATGATGATCCACATCCAATGATGATGATCCAGCAGTGATGATCTAGATCAAGTGATGATCCAGATCTAGTGATGATCCAGATCCAGTGATGATATAGATCCAGTGATGACGCCTCATGATGATCCAGATCCAGTGATGATGTCCCGTGATGATCCAAATCGAGAAATGATCTAGATCCGATGACTTGAAGATGAATATGTCTTGAAGACGAAGATGACTTAAAGACTTAGAGGACCTGAGATGCATATGATGAGATGATGCAGTTGATACAGAGAAGAAGACCAGTGCTGAAAATTGTGTCGAAAGAATACCTTCCTAGTTAAGAGGGAGTGTTGATGTATTTGTAACTTCGGAATGTATTCATCTATGTATCTTATGTATTGTAACCCAATGTTTATTCTAGGATGTATCTATAATGTAATTGAGTCATGTTGGCATGACATGATGTTTCGATCAGGAGAATCAATCATGTAAACAATTCATGTCAATTCATAGTGAGTAACCCTCTGATTGTCTAAGGGTTAAAGTCCCCGCAGTTCTAGGGAACTAGGGTTATTAGAATCTCCTAGTAGAGGTTGCCTCTGGTAGGGTTTTAGTCATGTCAGGATTAGTATAAATAGAGAACTGGAGTCTCTATTTATCAAACAACCCATACACACTCAAGTGTAGCGCATACTTGAGGAAGGAGAAGACATTGGGGCTAGATAAGAAGAAAGTTACTGCTGTCGAGATATCACTTACTATTTTGGGGCTTTTCTATTTTGGTGTTGATTCTATCTCTGAGGAAGTTGCGGTGTTTTCACCATTTATGGTTTCCCTGAGGATAAACAATGTGTTCATTATCACTTGTGTTTGATTACTGTGCTTGTTATTCTCTTAGTAAAGATCCTAATATAATGCTAGCTTAATGATGAAATTCTAACAGATTAGGCTAGACTTGTGGGATAGGAAGTGTAAAATCTCCACAAGTGTTTAAATTTAGACATAGTTGGCCAATCGATAGGTAAATCCTTTCCTATGTTGGTAGTATCTTGGAAGCTCCTCTCAAATGGAACTTAAGTACGAGGCTGCATGGAGGCTTGGACTGAGCATATAACCCTCTGATTCCTTAACAAAATGTAGACCATATTTTTTGTGCATCTGGGGATTCTATCCTAGATAGAGTTTTGAGCTTTACTACCCTTCCCATGCGTATGAACCAGCCTTGTGACTGTCCTCCCAGACTATTGATATAGTTAAGGTAGCCTTTAGTCTCTTTGACATCTAGGGTTGATACATAGGTAAACTGAAAGGCTATTTCTGGTTGACCTTGGAAGAACTTGGGAGGTAACCCTTGTTGAAAGTGTAGGAGGGCGATGGGTGATTCCTCCACTTATTCCTAAGAACCTCTTCAAGGACGCCAAGAAACTATCTCTTGGCTTTCTTCGGGAAAGAATATCTTATACCCCTTGTGATTGTTGAGACTTTAGGAAATTTTGTAGTGATTGCTCTGTGGTTTGTCTGTGTTTTTAGCTGACCTTAGGGTGTGAAGAGTCAAATTTAAAATCATGGAGGACCAATCTCTCAGAAGGTCTTGAAGGTTGCAAAACCTTCCTCTGCTTATTACATTGGAAGCTCCACCTCCCCCTCAAAGGTGGAGATTAGACACGAACGGTTCTTTTGAACCGATAGGAGTTAGTGAAGTTATGGGTGAACTAGAGATTAGGACAAACCAGTTTGATTTAACTACAGTAGAGATAGAATACTTTCAGGCTAATGAGTTTGCAGGGAACTTTAATTTACCTCTAACTGAAATAAATGATTCGGTGGTCATACAAGTTCGTCCTTTCGATTCTCCTGTGATTGGTGTCCCTCTAGGCAGACTGATGTCTACTATAGGAGAAAGTTCTTCTACATCCATCTCAGCCGCTCCGGCTGAAGGGGTGCCACCTCCCCCACTTGGTACCACTAGAACAAGTATCCCTACTACACCCTTAACTCCAGCTAGCTGAGTGGTTCAACCATCGGCTTCCACAAATTTAGTAGGCACTTATGGTGTAGCGGTCACTGGGATTCCTAGTGTACCTTCTTCTTCTACTTCCTTTGCACACATTGCTCAAAGTGGTCCTATAGGATCCTCATCATTTGTCTAGGTTTTTCCTTGGAATGGGGGGCACATTCCCCCATCCACTCCATATGTATGTCCAACACCCATGTATATAGGGGTAGTTTGGAAACCCTAATCCTTATGGTCAAGGTTTTCAAACTCTTGTTTTAGCTCCTTTCACATGCTCTCCTTTCTCGCTTTTTAGCGGAGGGATACCTGCTCTTGTGTTCCAAACCTCAGTTTCAGCTGGGGTAGCTTGAACCTCATACACTGCACCACATGTGAACAATCCACTAGCTTATGGGTGGAATCCTTCCCAAAGCGTCCCAACCTTTTCACAACCGGCAGCAGGGGGCAACCCTGCCTTCACATCAAGGAACATGGGGGCAAGTCCCTCTATTCCCCAAGATGGTACTTTTCATGCTCTGGTTAGACCCAAGCTCCCTTTCCTGGAAACTTTAAACTTTCCATACTTGTCGAAGCTAATGAATGACCCGGTGAGACATAAATCCTCTTGGCCACCCATTCCTAACAAGTTTCCCTCGAATATCCCAAAATTCGAAGGCAAATTTGGTGATGACCCAGGAGCTCACGTCACCACTTTCCACTTGTGGTGCTCTTCCAACTCACTAAACGAAGACACAGTTTAGTTGAGATTGTTCCAAAGAACTATGACTAGTACCGCAGCAAAATGGTACATTGAACTTCCCTCTGCTGCGTTTGATAATTTTTGGGACTTGGCTAATTTATTCCTTAGTCACTTCCAACTTTCTGTCCGATATAATTTTGGGACAAACTTGTTGTCTACCTTTTGGCAGGACAAGGCAACTCATATTTTGGATCACATCAAAGAGTGGAGAAGACAGAAGAGACTTATTAAGGCCACTATTCCTCTCGATTTTTTACTAGAATGGTTCCTTAAATCCCTATTTCCATATATATATATCTAACGATGTATCTACTTCGGGAGTGACCAATGAGGATGAGACTATCCTTAGGGCCCAGCAGCTAGATTTGATATTTTCTCAGTCTAGTATTTTATATGAAATCATCATTGATGAACCATAGCCAACACATAATGTAGATAAACCTAAGCCTGGACCACATGCCGATGGTGTGGTTGGTTCTATGAAATCTCCCACTATAGATTCTTTAGCTAAACAGATCCATGAGTTGTCTATCAAACATTATAAGGTGGAGGAAACAAAGGCTTCCCCCTCACCCCATAATGCAAATGTTTTTACACAATCGTCTCAAAAGGTCAATTAGGAGCCCGGTGGAAAAAAGAAGAAAGGAAAGAAAGGTGAGGGAAACCAAAACAAGCCAAAACCCACAAACAATGCTGATGGGGGGAAAAAGAGAAGAAGAAGGTGAAATTTCCATGTAAGTTGCCAAGAAGATCACCTGACCCATCAATGTCCCCTTATGGCCCAAGCTCAGAAGCTACTCAAAATCCAACAACCGGTTGTCCTGAAGGATCCTTTTCCCCAAGGACAGAATTTTGCTTCAGCTTCAAATGTAGTAGGGGGCACCCCAAATGCTCCTGACCCAAATTATGTCAACACGGTTCAATCCCAAAATTTACTCCAGACTAGGAACAAGAACTATGAGATTGAGGCTCCAAAGAAGGGTAAGTCTATAGGAGAAACTTCCAACCCTCTCACGATTGAAAAACCTGTCGAACCTATGCCCAAGATACCAAAGGGTGTCTTCAAGAAGAGCTTGCACAATCCTAATGGGGCTGCAGCAAGCTACTCTGTAGTTGAATATTTATCCTAGACCCCTTATATGTGATGTCGGCTTTAGAGGTGTTACAGAGTTCTCCTGCCCAGCGAGATGCACTCCTAGCAGCCTTAGGTAGTATGGATTCATCGAGCCTCATGGCGAATTTTAATTTTTTTATCTCAAAATTTTCCTACCTAATCATGTGTTTTATCGATAGATGTTATCCATGGCGGAAAAACCATTGGAAGGGCATTTGTCGATGAGGGCGCTTACACATGTGTCATGTCCTTTTCTTGTTGGAAATATCTTGGATCTTCAAAGCTAGTTCCATCGAACACCCTACTTACTACTTTTGATGGAAGGTTATTTCGTCCACATGGTATCCTACCAGCTTTCAAAATAAAGTTGGTAGGGAAAGAAGTGTCGGTTGAGGTAGAGGTGATTGAGGCACCTTTGGATTATAACTTGCTCCTAGGGAGAAGTTGGACTTATGCCATGGTTTCTATTGCATCGATTATACTATGGGTAGAAGTGTTTCTGCATGAAGGGAAGTTGGTTACTGTAGACCAACTCAGTTTTACTCGAAAGGGCCACATGGAAACTAACGAGTCCACGATACCATTGGTTGATCAGGTTAAACCTACATTAGAGGAAATTTCAACTCAAAATGGGCCTTTTAACTTTTATTCAAATTCCATGTCATCATGTGTTAGCCAATGAAATTGCTTTAAATTTGAAATACCGTATAGGTCTTAAACACTTTTTTAATATAAATTTGGGGATAGGTATCATAAAAAAAACTACTTTTTTGGTTTGTATTTTCGACATATTGCCCCGTGTTTTTACTCAAATTTAAATCGGGAGAGCTCGTTGGATGTGGAATTAAATTTTGCATCCAATGAGTACCCACTTGGCATACTTTTGACAGACCCCGCTACCCCAAAACCAAGAAATACCTGAAAAAATGGAATGATGACATCATCATTCCATTTTTTAGGTATTTCTTGGTTTTGGGGTAGCGGGGTCCATCAAAAGTATGTCGAGTGGCTACTCGTTGGATGTGGAATTTAATTCCGCATCCAACGAGCTCCCCCGATCGAAATTTGAGTAAAAACACGGGGAGATATGTCGAAAATACAATAAAAAAATAGTTTTTTTCTTTTCTTCCTCCAGAATTAATAAATATTATTTTATTATTTTATTAATTCATTTTAGGAGGCCCATTTTGAGTTGAAATTTCCTCTAATTCTTCAGAGAGATTAGGGGCTGGAATGTATGCATCATTGATGGGCACATTTGTTTTCCAGCTCTGATTAATTATTTAGGTTTTACTAGTGTAGGGAAGTCTATTTCAATGGTTGTTGATAGAACAGTTCCTTGGGTTCTTCCTTCCTGCAAAGAACTTGAAGTGCCCTTGTTGGCAGTAGAAGTAGCTTCTTAAGATATCATTCATACTGTTGTTGATCCCATTCTGGTCCCTCTCACAGTCTCAGAGGAGCCGGAAGAAGCCTATCTTCCTGCTTGGGCAGATAACTCTTTGCATTCTAGAGACTGCTTAGATATGGTTTTTCCTTCTGATGAAGCCATTCTGGAATCTATGTGTGTACGAGACAAGAGCTGCGAAGATCTTCACCATCGATCCTATTTTCTTCCAAATTTAAGCAAGATTGAGAACCAGGAATTCCATATGAGACTAGAAGGTGATGTTGATACACCTATTAATCCCTTACCAAGGGAAGGAATCTTTGCTGAGGGGAATATGGAAAACATTTCCTCTACTATTCCTATCAACATCTCTGCAAACCCAAATGTTTTGGAAAATGTACACATCGGTGCAAATTGATCTCCAAAGGAGATTGCGATCTATACAGCCTTGTTTAAGGAATTATGTGACATGTTTCCCTAGTCATATGAGGAGATGCCAGGCATAGATCCATCAATAGTCGAGAATGAAATCCAAAAATATCCTCATGCCAAACCTGTTCGACAAAAACTTAGACCTATCAATACATGTAAAGTGACAACTGTTAAGGCTAAAGTTGAAAAACTACTGAAAGTCGGTTTCATTTACCCAATAGCTTTGACAGAATGGGTATCCAACCCCATTCGTGTCAACAAAAAGAAAGGGACAATACATGTTTGTACTGACTTTCACAATCTAAACAAATCCTATACTAAAGATAACTACCCCACACCATTCATAGATCAAATCATTGATTCCTGTGCGGGAAGTGAAGTCTTTTCGTTTATGGATGGCTTCTTCGGGTATAATCAAATTCAAATTAAACTAGAAGACCAACATAAAAGAACTTCCATCTGTCCTTGGCATACATTTGCATACAAGAAAATTCCTTTTTGATTGAAAAATGCAGGGCCTACCTTTCAGCAGGAAATGAATTTTTCCTTTCATGACATTAAATCTATTATCGAAGCCTACCTTAATGATCTGCCAGCACATTCTCGTAAGAGGATCAATCACCCAGAGCACTTGCATTTAATCTTCGAACGATGCAGATACTACAAAATTTGCTTAAATCCCCACAAGTGCGTTTTCTATGTCGAGTCAGGGAGACTGTTCGGATTCATTGTTTCTAACAAAGGTATTCAAGTGGATCCTTTGAAAATTGAGGCCATAGTAAATATGCCTCCTCCTCATTCCATCAGGCAGCTTCAAAGCCTGCAAGGGAAGTCCAACTTCCTTTGATGTTTTATCGTAAATTATACCAAGATCACTAAAGGTTTCATGTGCCTGTTGAAGCAGGACACCCCATTTGTATTGGATGAAATCGCACAACTTGCATTGGAGGCATTAAAGAAATCTTTGTTGTCTACACCATTACTGCGCTCACTAGATTACTCTCGTGATTTTATATTGTATCTGGCTACATCCGAGTCGACCATATGGGTAGTACTAGTACAGGAGGATGATAAGATCCAAGAGCATGTTGTCTACTGTCTTAGTCGTGCTTTAGCTGGACCTGAACTTAGGTATTCCCACGTTGCGAAGTTGGCATTAGTAGTTGTGTATGATGTTCAAAGGTTGCATCACTACATCTTATTGAGAACCACGACAGTAGTGGCAAATGTTAATCCTTTCCAATATGTTTTGTCCCGATGGATAGTTCAAGGAAAATTCAGCAAATGGATAGTCATTCTTCAGGAGTTTGACTTAGATTTCCAATCCGCCAAATCCAAAAAACCTTAGTTCTTGCTGAGCTCATCGTAGAGTTTCCGGCTGAGGAAGATGTAGCCATTGAATAAGACTAATTCCCAGATGAGCACATATTTTTTCTTTCCACCTCTGACCCTTGGTATGGATATATACTTGTCTATCTCTAGAATCTGAAGTACCCTACAGCCTTCTCGTGGGAAGAACGATGCAAATTATGCTTACATGCAAAAAAATACCTCATTATTGGAGATACTTTATATCGTAGGGGGGTATATTATGTTTTGCATCGATGTCTTACCCATGAAGAAGCAGAGACTGTCCTAAATGATGCCCACAGTGGAGTGTGTGGGGGTTATTTATCTAGGTTATCAATATCCCAAAAGATCTTATGTTCCAGTTATTTCTGGCCCATGATCTTTAAATATTGTGTAGAACATGTGAAGCGATGTCATCCTTGTCAGCTTTACAGTAGAAATATGTGGTCGCATCCTGCTCCATTATTTCTTGTCATCTTAATGGGAACCTTCACGAAGTGGGGGATAGATTACATGACATCCAACCCAGTCTTGGCTGGGGGTAGATACATATCATTGTCAATGTAGATTATTTCGCAAAGTGGGAAGAGGCAACACCCACCTATAAAGTTGACGGGGAATCTGCAGCTTTTTTCATTTTCAACCAAATTATCACATGGTTCTGTATTCCTAAAGAGATTGGCACTAACCATGGTAGTCACTTCCAAAATAGTATGATGAGTGAATTGACCACTATGATAGGTTTTAAACCAGAACATTTGTCTTCTTTCTACCCTCAAGTGAATGGTCAAGTCAAGGCTGTAAATAAAACCTTGAAGACTATTCTCAAGTGCACTATTGGCACATCATGTTGTATCCTACACTTTGGGATTATAGGACCAATGTGAAAACTACTATAGGTTTCTCTCCTTTCCAACTCATTCATGGGGTGGAAGAAGTGACCCTGGTTGAATGCAAAATACCATCCTTAAAGAATGCTATTCATATGTTACCTAATACAACTGAGCTTGAAGAATGTTTGTTACACTTAGAACATCTAGATGAACAATGTAGAGATGTGCTGATAGCAAATGAGGCTCATAAAAATAGGGTCAAAAATCAATAAGATAAACTGGTCAAACCTCGGATTTTTTCTGAAGGGGAACTTGTCTTACTCTGGGATAAAGACAAAGAACCACTAGGGGAAAGGAAATTCAAGTCTATGTGGTTATGACCTTATGTTGGTTCATAGGTTTTGCAGATGGTGCTAGTCACCACACTTGTAACCTGGCTTCAACCACATGGTTTATTTAATCACCCTCAAGATAGCTAGTTGCCTCTAGAGGTGCTTGCCTAGGTCCTGCTACCAATAATGTGTCTGAATACATGGATTTCATTGAGCTTTTATGGGATGCTTTGTCATGTGGCATCACCCAACTGGAAGTCATACTTGACTCTCAACTAGTGGTTTCCCAGCTCAATCGAGCTTATCAGGTGCGGAACCCTATTTTACTATGTCATTTTATGCAAGTTAGGTTATTGGAAAGAAATTTTGAGTTTCTTACATTCAATCATATTCCAAAAAAACAATAGATACATTACAAAACACATGTAAATAAAACCGACAATATATATGTGTGTGTGTGTGTGTGTGTGTGTGTGTGTGTGTGTGTGTGAATATCTGTCCATATAGATAGGTCTAGTTTTTTATCCTTAGATCCAGTCATGACTGTATAATATACAAAAAAAATATACAAAAATAGATCGAGTCCATAAAGTGCTCCTAGGTCTAACCTTGACCACCTTGGTCATATGGACCACCCCGGTGCCCCTGATCATCTTGATAATCCTACTCTTGGGCTTCTTCAGCTTCCTCAGCTGCAGCAGCCTTAGTGGTATCGATGTACACAAGCAATGGTCTAGCTACCCTCCTCATAGGGCAGATCCAGACAGGAGGTATACCAACCACTAGCTCCTACATAATGATAGGGATCTGCTCAATGCGTAAAGTAGGTACTCTTTGGGTAATCCTGGCTAGATTTCCCTCAAGAACCCTAATCAATCCATGATCCACTTTTGCCATAGGATGCACATACATACGTGGATGCCCAACAAAGTGGACAGGTCCAATATCTGCATTTTAACATTTTATAGGATTAAAAACTATTATACATATGTGTATATCTTTATGATTAAAAATTCATAAAAATTTAAAAACTTGAAAACACAAATACCTGACGCTCCCATTGCTCCTCCAGGAGGGAGGACAAGGTTTTTGTCACCTTGGAAGTCTATCCCAACATATGGAAACTACTCTAGTTCTAGTAGCTGTCACTCCCACCATAACTAGAAGTCATCATCGTATACACTTTGAACCGATCCACCGGCTCCCTGGCGGAGGAAGATTTCCCCCCACCTACTCAGTCTAGGCTGACGGGGAGAAGAAAATGGTAGAGGTACTACAGGACCCAAACCAAGAACCCTCTCAAAGAAAAAGGCCACCAATATACTAGAATAACCAAATTTTTTTCGTCGGCCTCTTTTACAGTCAGAGAGTTGCTTCTTCATTATCGGGATTACTCCTGACCACCAATCAAATAGGGATCCCTGTAGACATTCCACTACAAGTACCATTTGGTTTCGAGTTGCAATATGAAGAGATGATGACCCTGCCACCCTCATTATAGTGCTTTCCAACACTTTTAATGGCAAGCTGCGAATATGAACAATAGGGATGCAACTACCCCTCTTTTGAGTATCGGGAGCATAGTATGTATCAATGTAGTTCTGCACACTTAGAAGGTCACTGCCTCTACCGATACCTTCCAAGTTGAATGGAGTTCCTCGTTGTGAAAAATCAGATATAAAATAGATGTCTTCCAAGGTAATATCTAGAAACTCGCCTTGTAGGTCAAATGCACCAAGATCATGATTCCAGTAGTTTATCAAAAACTCCAGTAAGCGGACATTGGATCGCATAGGTGAGGTACAAAAGAATTTGAACAACCCACTTCACCACAAAGCATTTATCATGGGGACACTTTGAAGAGAATCTTGGTCAATTTCTTCATGCTCCCTCTCCCTCCACTCCAAAACCATGTTTCAATATGTTAACAAGCCCATAATCAAACATTAATTTCATACAAAAACTTCTGATTTTGGCCCTACATAGATTTTTTGTATATCGCGTAGTGTATGCGACTGTCCTTCGGACATGTCGCATATCATACGCGACTTGCTTTCAAGAAACCCGTGTATAAAATGCGCGTACGCTCCTGTTTACATATCATACCCACATACACAGCGTAACTGCCTTTAAAACGGTTGAAAACATCAAATTTTTGCCTAATATTAAAATTTGCTTGGATAAAATGAAAGAGCATGGAGAGTAGATTTACCTGGCACTTGCAGTTTTGAGAATCATCCACCGAGTTGTCTGCACCAAGCAATTAAAGAAAGAGGTAAAACTTGCCTATACTGGGTAAAAATGTCAAATGGTGAGTTTTTATTTATATTTTGAACTATTTATAGAAATATTATTTCAAAAGTGGGTTTTAACCTATAGTTCTTATTTTTTTTTAAAATCAAACTAATACCATGTCTTTTTTCTTTAATGAGATAGGTCTAAGGTCACTTGAAGTTGTTTTTCACTCATATAGGATAGGATTTCGGTCATTCATATGCATTTTTGCATTTATACCTAGTCCGTCTTAACCCAAGAATTACTACTTTGACCATGGACTATGGTATTTTAACCATTAGTACCTTGTCTATGCCATTGTTCTTCCATGGATAGGGCTTTACTCACATGATTACCATAGATTAGATCATATTTATTGTCTTTTGGTACTCATGCCGCATTTGTCATAGGTTCAGGGGAGTCTCCTTAGCTATTTTTCACACCAAATTGAGCCTCATTTTGGTATCTTTTTTCAAGATATCCTCTTTAAAGACTCACCACCCTTATGGAGTTTCTTTAGGCCCAGGTCTAACTCCTCAAAACATACTTCACTTCCAAGTAAACTAGTCCATTTAGGCTCATTAAGAATATGTGAATGGGAATCAACATTGGTGATAGGTTATCTCTTTCTCGAACCATGTGGAATAATACGAGAAAGGATCACTCTCTTTTCTACGGAATTGAGAATATTATTCTCAGGCATAGGTTTATCACTTTTCTGAACCTAAGGGACTAAATTTATGGAAAAGGAATCCCTGGTATGAACTTAGTTTTCTCTTTTTAATGCTCTGGACCTGAACATGAAAAAGATTATGAGTGTACTTTATGTATTTGTCATGCTTTCTAAACACTAACAACAAAGCATCGAGTTTACTGTTGTAAGCCCCATTCCTCGTACTCAAATAGATCTTTTCGAGTGATCTTGCTTTCCTTCACACTCGTAAAACTCAAGCTATATGCTACTTTTGAAGGAGCATTGGGTAGGTGGTAATTTAACTTTTTTTGGACCTCCATGACTAAGTACGAAAAAGGTTCACCTTTTCTTCTACAGAAGTTAAGAGAGTTCTTCTATGGTATGTTTTATACTTTTTTGGCCTCAAGAGACTAAATTGGATGAAAAAGGACCCCCTGGAGTCTTCTTCAGAGTTTTCAGACTATCTAAACATGAAAACACCAAGTGAGCATGTACTAGTTTGGGCTCATAAAATCCATGAATCAGTAACATTATCAACCATTATTCCCTCTTCTCTTCAAGCTTGTCAAAAATGAAGAGAGACTCGATTTGACTTTCGTGGACTCGTTAAAATTTAACAGGAAAGATAAGGAAGAATTTTTATTTTGATTCTAATTCAGTGGCAGCATGTCATCCTTGAACATAGCACTCTTTTTACTTTCCTATAGTCATGTCTCAGTATTCACTTTCATTTCAGCTATCACTTTGAGTTTCTTACTCCTCCACTTTTTCGTTATACCTGGGGAATCTGATCATGTCTCCTACATAACAGATAAGTCTAGTTGTATTATCTGTAAAGTTAAAATCCACCTTGGTTCATCTCTGTGTCATGCTCACTGTTCAAGGATTTATCCCTGCATCTTATCTTTATCATGATCCCATCATTGTCCTATCTGATATTACTTGTGTCTACCTTCCTTTATCCAGTTCCTAGTCACTCTTGTGGTCCATTGGAGGGTTTGTTTCCTTCCTCATCATAGTATGGTTTCTCATCAGAACTTCCTGAAGACGAAGACTTGGAGTTTTGATGATGGTACCTCAGGATTCACTTTCACTATTGGTGAATTCCTTTGCTTCCGTTGTCAATTATCATCTATTGGTCGACAATCTGTTGAATCCTATCCATGTTTGACTTCAACACATCTATTCACATGGCTTGGATTGTACTGTTTCTTTTATATTTTTGATGAAGACCTTAGGTTCATATCTATAACCTAAGTTGTGCAAGATTATAGTGTGTTCACTTACACAGTTTCCATATCTTTGAAGACTCATCATTTTTGTATATTGTGGCTTTTATCTACCTTTGTAATATACGTGGTCTTGAACCCGTATCATATGATGTACTCAAATATTGTAAAGGAGCTAGTGTTCCTATATATTGAACATGGCATCCTCAGATATTATTTTGTATATGACATTGCTATGTATTTGTTTCAGGTACTTCCTCAACTTCATTGGACTTCTAAGTTCTCCAAGATAATGATTATAATGTATTTCATCCATCGCTTCCCTCTGACCTCACACATTAGGGGGAATCTGTTATCAATCCAAATGGCACTTCTTCATCCGAGTGCCGAAATTCTTCATGTTGGTACAAAAAAGGACAAATTAGGATTGAAGTGGCCAAAACACTATAGATGGGCATGACCTAGGATGCATTACCCTCAAACCAGATTTATATATATATATATATATTCTAAGTGTTGAGTTGCATACGTGACTATCTGTATTGCAACTTGCGTACCGTATGCGAGTATTTGCATTGCAACCCGCGTACACTTGTGTACGTGGGTTTCCTTCAAGCAAATAACATGTCATACATGGGTTGCCTATAATAATAGTCACATACACCTTGTTTTGACTTTAAAAAATATAAAACATGATTAGATGAGATTAGTTGGGACCTAATACATAACTATCCCAACTATCTCAACCATCCCAACCTTCGAAACTACTCTATTTCCGAAAGTATAAATAGAGGCCTTGGGGTGGGGACTAATCAAATAATTTTGGAGAGCAAAGTTATGTTGGTGGTATATATTTAGAATCTTGGAGCAGCAAAACTCAAAGTCCTTTGGTTGCAGAGGAGTCCTTGTCTTAGAAGCTGGGTTGTACTCTTATCTCATTCATCAATTGTTAACAAAGAGAATTCTTCTTCCAATCTTGTGTTGAATCTATTTCATGTGTTTTGGTTAATTAATATATTTGATTATATGTTTGATATACTGTTCATCTAACCTCTGATATATATATATGCATGAGATATTACTTGAAGTATTTACTCTTTGCAGGTGAAGAGGTGCATCCCTGGAAGCTTTAGAGAGAAGAGGAGCAAGAGAAGATCAAGCTTGGATAAACCGTCGGTAATCAGGTAAGTCAAGACTTTCTTCCTATTCCTTTTCCATTCTTTGTTTAAGATGATTGTCTGCAAGTTAGGAGTAAGTTGGTAACCCTGGACCCTAGGTTACAAGGGTGCTTTATGGTGAACAACACATAGCATACATAATACTACCTACAACACTAGGATAGGGAATACATGCCATGTCCTTTATTTCCTCTTATATATTTTGGCACTATTCGGTAGAAAAATTGACTCCAACAAAAATAGGGACCTTTTTAATGAGCTCAATGTGTGGGTCACTGGAAGATTCTACAAGGCAGTGAACACAAGGAGATAACCCAACCAAAGGCTTTGAATCATTCCCATGTAGATAAGACTCTATCCTCGAGCTGTTTAAAATGGATAAATCCTAGAATATATGCTATGAGGATAAATGGGTAAAGGTTGAAATGGGACGAACTCCTAACTAATTATTTAAGGACAATTAAACAGGATGAGTAAGAGATTCAAGATATAGTTATTGGAAAATATAACAGATGAAAGAGAACAATTACTTAATATACAAACCTACAAATCAAGGTTACTCCTTTCAACTATCTTTAGACTAACCCAACAAATCAAATTGCCAAGAATTCTGTCCAAAGTATTATAGATACACAACAAACCCAACAGACAATATTAATTCAGAAATCAATATTCAGAGATTAATAACCAATTATCAGTAATAGGAAAAATAATGTACATCAAATAAAGACATTCACGCGATACACATTCCACATGTCAGTCTAGTAAAGAAAAAATAGTATTTAAACCAGCACATTAATGAAAACAACTAATAATCAGTGGGAAAATAGATCAGGAGATGAACTAAAATTCATTAAAGACATTCAATGAATAACCATAAGACATAATATGAAATAACTCTAATTTTATTAGTCTGCAAAAAATTACAAAGTGAGAAAACCACAAGCTTTCATGTTATGATCTCGTAGTCCTGTCTCTTGTGTATTCCTTAATCTTTTCTCAAAAACGTCCCCCTTCCACTACTTGGGAAATTCCATCCTTAAATAAGATTATAAATTTTACAAGAAAATAAAAATCCCAAAACTTGGGATTACAAAATAAAATAGTTTTAAGATTGTCCAAGGGTGGAACACCACTTGGCATGTAGCCTCGTCAGTTCATTGATTTCCTGAAAATGGGAATGCCTCAAGTGGATTTCTATTTTACAAATTTGGGAGGAAATCTCCCTCTTTTTTATTTTCTTCCACTATTTCATGAACACCTATACTCGATCCATCGAAGCATGAGGGGACTCGATCCATATCTCAATATATTGCATCGTGAGCCGATCTATTTGTTGGATCAGTTCCTTGGCAACATCAAAATTTTGTTCCACCTATTCCAGCTGGATCTTAGGTGAAGGTGCCTGACTAATAGGATCCAAGACATGAAAATCTAAATACGTTAGGAAGTCTTAGCATCTCACCACCTTTGTTCGCAATCCATCTATCTATCTTTGATTAGAGTCTCTACTGAGTCACAGATACCTTTCGATGACTCAATCGTGACCTCAGTTGTTTTGTCCTGCAGTTTGTCCAAGATCGGTAAGTCATGTTGTTTTTCTTTGATATGCTTCTTCCAACCTTTCACCTATTCAAAATCCATAGATTCTTCTCTCATCCAATCATGGTGGGATTCAAGAGTTTCATAATGCTTACTAAATGTTTCATATAACCCTTGCATCTCATCCAAACAAGTGTATAGATCTACCATTGCTTGTCAGAACTCTCTATGCACCTTGTAGAGTAACTTCTTGAACTCTTTTGGTGTTAGACTTAAAAAGGAAGAGGCTTTTGAGGCTAATTGGGAATCCTTCAGTTGTTGATTAATGAGGATAATTTGTTCTGCTTACTGCTGATTTAGAACATCTGTGTTCCCAAGTTCTTTCTTAATTTGTTCATATTTATTTTGCCACTGCTGAATTATGTCTTCATTCTCTTGTTTCAGCTGGTTAGCTTCTTGTTCATATCTTTTCTCCACTGCTGCCAATTCCAACTTGTCTTTTTGTAGTTCTTTTTCTTTATCCCTAAGATCCAAACTTAGTTGATAAACTGAGTCATAGTTTGCACTTGCAAAAACTCTCATGGAAGATGTTGTATCCAATGCCCCTTGTTGGATATCAGTGGTATCTGACCTCCAAATAACCTAATTATGGGAATGCACCTATTTAGATGAACTTTATATGGCTCTCTTGGTTCCTCTCTTTATTACAGCTTTGTCCCTTTTTCTCCAATAGTATTTTCCCATTGATACCACATCTTCCTCTCCAAAATCTTCCATCACTTCTGATGATGAAGTGGTTTGGTGCTTATTATAGCTGATTTTACCACACCTGGTAGATCACATATTTATGTCCTTCCATGTCCCTATGTAGACTCTTTGGACCCCATGGACTTATATTATACTTTTATGTTCCAATATTATACCCAAAAATCACCTGTTTATATACGCGACTTTTAAAGCCATACTTGCATGTATACGCAACTTTTGACCTCAAACCCGCATACATCGACATGTGTGCATAATGACAAATATTTTTGGATTTTTATCATATGAATCTAAATACCTTGTCTCTTGGCCTTCCATATGCCTTGAGAACACTCAGACGTGACCCTCCATTACCTCTTTGGAGTTCTATATATTGATCCTCTTGGATACATTGAAGGAGGAGAAATTGAAGAGTAAGGAAACTATAGTCCATTGTTGCCTCATTTTTGCTTGTGCTTGAGTCTGCATCCCTTTGTCCCTTTGGAGCACATAGTGTTCTCCCAAATATTTCCTTTTATTTGTGAGCTTTCTATCGAGAGATGGAGGATTGAAGTGGTAGAGGTCAAGGTGGAGGAGTTTATTTCTCCAGCTCGCAGAAGTGTCAACATAGTTTGTCACTATTGTATCTCTATTTTATTAATAGAAATATCTTTTCCTATCCAATACATGTGCATTTGAATATGAATATTGAATCCATGGATCTATTTACTTTCTTATACATGATTGATTATAAATGTTAGAGTAGCTCCAACACATTTATATATATCATGCTTTCTTAATTTGTTGTTGTTGAGAGAAAATTGTAAGTGTAATTGCATGGGAAAATCTCAATGGGGATCTACTTCAACCGTCTGGAATAAGGTACGATTCTATGTCCCTTAGTGTTATATTTTCTTATTGCTCTTGCATATTAGAAAGGATTTATTTCTAGTGTCATACTGTCTATTGTTGTACCCCCAAACGATAGGAATTTTCTCTCTATAATAGAATTGCGACTCGGTTGGGGAGGTTCCTTATTTTTGTTTGGAGTTTGGGGCACAATGTGCTTGACTTTCTCTTTGTTTCTCCCCATTTCTATGTTGCATTTAATAGTATGTTCATCCATTGGCATTCCACTAGATTGGTTTGACCCTTAGCCTGCTTCTTACCACTTCCTTCTCTGTATACATAGGTTTTTGGCTAAAAGTCACGTACATACGTGGGTTTTTGGCCAAAAGTCATGTATACACGCAGGTTTTTAGCCAAAAGTGGCCTATACATGTAGTTTTTTGGCTAAAATTCATGTACATATGTTTTTTTTCTTTTAACAAACGTGTACATCCTCCCTTTTGGTTGAGTTTGATGTTGTGGGAAGTTGTTCGATGGGTTGTGATCAATGTGGCTAGGTCTTCCAAGGTTCTGATGTTGTATGTTGACTGCTTCTGTTGTAACCAGAGACTACTTTTTCATTGGTTTTTATTTGAAAGTATTTCTAGTCATTTATCTCCTTTTTGTTTTTCCATCATTGGATTAGTCTTTTTGTCTCGATGTCTTGCTTGGCTTGTGTTTAATGCTTGCAGCAGAGACTGAGAATTTAATGACTTTTTTTTCATTTTCATTCTTTTATATTGAAAATACAAAATAGGTGTATTCTTATTTGCATCTCATAGTCACGTACATCCTCCCTTTTGGTTGATTTTGATGTTGTGGGAAGTTGTTGGGTGGGTTGTGAGTGTGGCTGGGTCTTCCTAGGTTCTGATGTTTTCTGTTGACTACTTCTGTTGTAACTAGAGACCGCTTTTTCATTGATTTTTCTTTGAAAGTAGTTCTAGTCATTTATCTCCTTTTTTTACATTAGTGCATTAGTATTTCAAAGTGGTCCTAGTCATTGATTTTTATTTGAAAGTAGTTATAGTCATTTATCTACTTTTGTTGCATTTTCATTCATTTATATTGAAAATACAAAATTGGTGCATTCTTATTTGCATCTCACATATGGATTTAAGGAGGTACTTGCATTGGATTTATTGGATGAGATTTGTGTTTAGGTTTTCATATAGGAAGGATTGCATTGGGATTTGGAAAGGAATGAGTATTTTTGCATCTCATGTAGTGGCATACCCCGTTTTTTCATTTAGACAAGATTGCACTTGGAATTGGATTTTAGGTGTGCACATTTATTTCATTGATGAGTCACAATACTATTGGTTGCACGATCATTTTCCTTTAAGTAATCACATCCACTAAAATCAACGCTTTATTAGAATGAGTTACACATTTTTCTTTGTTAGGGTACATCAACAAGATTAGGATTTAGAGTCTTGGAATAGTTCATTCTGAGTCAATTATCCAAGACTACTAAACAAAACAAGTAGGTGTCTGTCCAGGTGATAGAGAGAAATCCTTGGTATAATTAGTTCTTCTCAGGAGGATCCTCTTGCATAGGAGTTAAGCATGAGACAACGTACACCATTGTGATTGGGATATCCCTTGGTAACTTTTTGTGAGCGCCGAAGATATTTCTAGGATCGTATTTGTATTTGGGGGATTTTGAGGTACCGCTTGGTGCTTTCAAGCTTTGGGATTTGCTACCCTTCCCATACGGTCGATCCCTCCAACAAATGTCCTCCTGAGAATTGGTTATATTGGGGTGACCTTAGTTTCCTTACGCAGGTATTGTAGGGGGTACTTGCAAAGGTTATTCTGTGAGTGTCTTGGCCAGGTAGGGGTCAGACAACATAGTCTCTTTAAGCGTTGAAGTTGAGGGCCACTATAATTGGTTATGCACCTCCGCTTGTAGTGTATGGGAGTTTCAAGCCTCTACTAGGTGAGACATACTTGTTTCATTTAGGAGCTCACATATCCTCCCCTTGGCTTGCTTGAATTTTGGCTATATATTTTCTTAGGTGTATGCTCTTTGTGCACTAGTTGGCTTTATGGATCATGGTTACTTGAGTATATTTATATTCTCTTAAGTTTGGGTCCTTTTATGTTTGGTATGCCTAATATCACAACTAGTATCCCATCACCCACTCCAGGTCCTAGTGCAGACCGTGGTGTTAGACTGGGGGCACCACAACCCCTTAACTTGCTCATGGATTCAGGAGTGGTCATATTCCCTCATGGGGGTGGTAGTGGATAAATATTTTAAATGCATTTTCATGATCAATCCTACCTATATCCTATAGTTTGGGCTCTTTTCTGGCTATTTCCAGCTATTTTTGACTAATATTATTGTCATGTAGGGTCCATTTTTTGTACACTCTCTCTGAAACTTTGACCTGTTCGTATCTATCACAGGTATAATGTTTGAACTGGCATATAGGTTAGGATTTCACAACCACTTGCATTTTGCATGACCTTGTGACCGTTTCGTCTTAACCTTAGGTATGAAACCATTCCATGATGTCAGGGAACCTTCATGCTATTGTTATAAGTGATATCATGTTATACAGGGGTGCCCTAATTAGATCCTCTTTTTCATTTGGTACCCATGCTAAGATTCCACCTTTAGGTTGTGGGAGTCACTTTTTAGTCCTTCCATGTCCTTGAGCAAGAGCTTCATACTCCTCTTGAGCTTTATGATGGCCATTCCCCATAGGGAATCCCATGTATATATCAAGTTGTAATTGCATTTCATGAATTTTGCTTTCCTTATTGAGATTTACATCGGATCCCTACTTTTGAGTTATAAGTCATGTATCCCAATCTTGTGTCAATCCTAGCCAAGCAACGCCTTTTACATATCCTTTGGAGCTTGATCACATTTTAATGGAAGGAGACCTTCCCCCAATTGTCCTTATCCTACACATACTTCCTTACATTGTCACTCGTCTCCTCCTATCTATGTTCTATAAAAAACTTTTATTCTTTTTCAAGATTTTCAAAATATCTGAAAAAGTTCAAAAAAGTAAAAAAACATAAAAATCCAGAAGAGAAATAATATTATCTTTGGAAGCAGTCGAGTCGTGTATCCTCGAATAGAGAACTGTATATCACATTTGTTGGTTGGGTTATTAGTATGAATTTGGGAGTTGTACTCGTTACTTTGAGTTTATCTCCATCGATTGGTTATGCTTCCAGTCCCCATGGAGCCTCTATTGATGCCTTTTGTGTCACAAAGATGTCCCAATTTCCATATCGATTCCATGTTGCCTACCTTCAGTCACCACTTGACTCATTCTCTCTTGTGAAGGAATTTGAATCCTGAGTCGGTCATTCCTCAGTTATCCTGACTTTTCATGTCATCCATTTCCGATACTGTTACTAGTTCGTGTACATCTTGTTCATTGAGTTCTTACACATTATACAACATTGCTGAGTACATCATGTTGGTTGATTGGGGATGCCTTAATGCCCTCCTTCTAGTAGATTCCATTCCATCGACTTTAGATAATTTATTATGGAATAGGATTCTAGAGTCGTTTCAGTGCCTTGAGACTTACAGTCATTAGTGGTAGGTTCTCTCTCCATGGATAGTTTTGGGAATACATCAATGTCCCCTAATCAATGGATTATTTCAAGTGTTTTATCTCAACACATCTATTCACACTTGTTAGATTGCATTTTTTACCTTGATTCCCATTTTCATTATCAGTGGGTGATCTCGCATTTGTTAAGGGTATAAATCCATGGCCAGTAATCAGACGATGGAATACTATGTTCGACCTTGACACATCTATTCACATAGTAGGAAATGTACTCATAGTGGTTTGTGTATAAGACTTTCCATCTTGGTGGCATTCCATATATGCTACCTCCTTGATCGTGCCAGTATTCATGATATTTGATCTCTCATGATATTCATTCCATATTCCAGTGTATATCAGATATCTTCATCCACTATGGAGATATTGATCCATTGTATATTGTACGTAGCGATGACCACACATGAAATTTTTGTATATCATGCCTATTCATGGCCATTGTACTCTTATGTATCTAGGACTGCTATATCTATTTGCAGTCACATGCAAACATTGATTATTGTATTGTACTGATGAGTGGCTGATTATTCTACCTGGGTTTTCATTACTCCACTTCTAGGATGGATTATATAATGTATTTCAACCATCATGTTACCCCTCTGACCTCACACATTCATTAGAGGAAATTTCAACTCAAAATGGGCCTCCTAAAATGAACTGATAAAATAATAGTTAAAATAATAAAATAATATTTATTAATTTTGGAGGAAGAAAAGAAAAAAACTACTTTTTTGTTTGTATTTTTGACATATCTCCCTATGTTTTTACTCAAATTTTAATCGAGAGAGCTCGTTGGATGTGGAATTAAATTCCACATCGAACGAGTACCCAATTGACATACTTTTGACAGACCCCGCTACCCCAAAAATAAGAAATACCTGAAAAAATGGAATGATGACATCATCATTCCATTTTTTCAGGTATTTCTTGTTTTTGGGGTAGTGGGGTCCGTCACGAGTATGCCAAGTGGGTACTCGTTGGATGTGGAATTTAATTCCACATCCAACGAAATCTCCCGATCAAAATTTGAGTAAAAACACAGGGAGATATGCCAAAAATACAAACAAAAAAAGTAGTTTTTTTTATAATACCTATCCCCAAATTTATATTAAAAAAGTGTTTAATACCTATACAGTATTTCAAATTTAAATCAATTTCATTGGCTAACACATGATGACATGGAATTTGAATAAAATTTAAAAGGCCCATTTTGAGTTGAAATTTCCTCTAATGAGGGGGAATCTGTTATATCCAATTTTACCATAATTGGTAGAACACATATTTATGGCCTTGCATGTCCCTATGCAAACTCTTTGGACCCCATGGACTTATACTATACTTTGATGTTCCAATATTATCCCCAAAAATCACCTGTTTATACCTATACATGAGTTTTAAAGCCATACTCACGTGTATACGCATCTTTTGACCTCAAACCACGTACATCGGTATGTGTGCATGAAGACAAATCTTTTTGGAGTTTTTCTCATGTGAGTCTGAATACCTTGTATCTTGACCTTCCATATTCCTTGAGAATGCTCAGACTCAACCCTCCATTACCTATTTGGAGTGCTATATATTGAGCATCTTGGATACATTGAAGGAGGAGAAATTCAAGAGTAAGGAAACTATAGTGAATTGTTGCCTCATGTTTGCTTGTGCTTGAGTCTACATCCCTTTGAACCTTTGGAGCACATAGTGTTCTTCCAAATATTGCCTTTACTTTATGAACTTGCTATCAAGAGATGGAGGATTGAAGTGTTGGAGGCCTAGGTGGAGGACGCGGTTTCTCTGGCTCGCAAAAGTGCCAACAGAGTTTGTCACTATTATATCTATGTTTTATTAATAGAAATATTGAATATTGAATCCACGTATGTATTTACATGTGAATTTGGATAAGAATATTGAATCCATCGATGTATTTACTAGCTTATACATGATTGATTATATATGCTAGAGTAGATCTAACACATTTATATATCATGCTTGCTTTGTTTGTTGTTGTTGATAGAAAATTGTAAGTAAAATTGCATTGGAAAATCTCAACGGTTATCCACTTCAACCGTATGGAATAAGGTACGATTCTATATCCCTTAGTGTTACATTTGCTTATTGCACTTGCATATTGGAAATGATTGATTTCCAGTGTCATACTGCCTATTGTGGTACCCCCAAGGCATAGGAAGTTTCTCTCCATAACAGTGCTGGACGATAACTAGGGGATGAGTTTTAGTCTGAGTTAAGGGGGTTTCTGTACTAAGGGGAGGGATATTCAAGGGATCAAGAACAAAGTAAAAAGTAAGGGATGAGAGAGAATTAGATGTAGTGTAAACGTATTTGTGAGGACTATTCATAGGGGTAGAAGGAATTTTTATTTGAGGAAGTAAGGGAAGTGGGGGTGTTGAGATGGGGTGAGGTGCTGAAAAGGGAAGAGGATAAGTATGAATGGGTGAGGGAAATAGTATTGCGGGAATGCTAGTGGTAGCTTCCAACATCGGTGAAATATTTATTTTAAAGTGCGAATTCTAGGAAAACTATGAATCTAGAATAGTCTGAAACCCCTCGAGATCGGGAATGGATGATAAAAGGGTAGTAAACATAGCTTTAGGGTAAGTAGCAAGTTTTTCTTCTACTTCCAGAGCATTATGTGCATCATGAATTTTAGTTTGAGCTGAAGATAGAGGAATTACCTATTGTGTAAGAAGGTCTTGCATAGGTGCTTCTTCTTGTTGAGCAATAGGGAGTAAAGTTATCAGTCTTTCTTTTCAGGGCACTTCCTGTAATTGAGTATGTCCAGAACTCACTTGAATATTTTGTTTCTTATGCTGTGTTTCATCCATCTCTGTGTGGGTTTGTAGTTGAGAACTGATTTTCTCAAGATTCCTCTTGAATTCTTCCCTTTCTACAACATGTCCTCCATTGAAGCTAGATGAGGACTAAATGGGACATCAAGCATACCTTTAGCTTTGTCCATGGACTAAGAAGCAAGAGCAATAGTAGAAATTGTTGCATGTTCTCTTGCTTCCTTTTTTGTGTTTTCCTTCTAAATATCCTACTTAATATTTAGTTTCGATTCCCTTTCATGGATAATTACAATCTCTTGATCCTTCTGGTACTTGTAAATGTGGTACTTGACATTTGGATCAGTGATTTTATTCATTGCTTCCCAGAAATCTATGGCTGCATTCAACATGGAATCATCAGGGTCATTTTAATGAGCATACTAAAATCTAGTGTGCTCATGTGAAAAGAGGTTTTCCAGAAAAGACATTGGGTCATGCATTCTCTTGGATGCCACTCCCAATTTCATAATAAAATTTGTTTACCCAGCAGGTTCACATGGGTAGAATTCTACAACACAAGAAATTTGAGAGACATGGGAAATTTGGGCCAAGCCTTTTTCTTATGCTTAGTCAATTTAGGAAAGAATCCATCGATGACCGTCTGATAGGAAAATTTCTATAGCACCATTCATTCAGGAACTATCTTGGGGAGCAGGTGGACTGTAATGCTACCCCAAATTCTTATATAACATAAATATTCTCCTACATACCAGTCATCGTATAGTGAAATTAGTTCTTGGCACTTTCAAATAACCCAAGAGCATTAGCCTTGTAAATTTTAAAATACATTGACCCAAGAAATAGGTCCTAAAGTGTAGAAATAATAGATCAATGCTATGTGCAATGATGCTAAGAAGAAGCACAGGAAATAGATCTTGCTACTAAGAATTCTCACAAGCATACACAGGAAAATAAGAGAGAAGAAAAGAGACTGAATCACATGAATGAAGAGATGAATATTGGTGTGTATCCTTCCATTGAATAATTATGAATAATAGAGTACATAAATAGATCTTCCCTCATAGGAAAGTCGAATTGTATGGAAACAACTCATAAAGCTCAAAAAGGCTGACTTACCCAAATATAGCAAACCCCCATAGGTGGATAAAGCACTTGCTAAATCTATCAAGGACCTCACGAGTTGGCAAATGCATGAGTGAGTTTTCAAGGAGATGGAAGTAACATGCTAATCCTAGAAAATGGAGAAAAACTAATGGAGGATGGGTTGGAAACAAAAGCACCCAGTTTCCTAGTTGACTAGCTTTTATCTTATCCATAGAAAAGAAGGATAAAGCAGAAAAAGAAGAAAAAGAAGAAAAAGTAGAAAAAATCAGAATCTGCTATAAGGTCCTGCATACTAATTCTAGATGAACCCAGAATCAGAAATAACTCATTCCTAGGATATAGATGGCATGCATTGACTTTAAGGTGCCACCTAATTAAGCTAGTGGGTGAATAATTAATCAAATAATGATTAATTATTTTATCCTAAGTTGTGAGTGGGTTTAATATATTCTAAAACCCCCCTATAAGTCTGACTTTATGATGGTATGACAAAAAATATGGATGCATATAGGGCCCAGCAACAAGGCTATGGTCACCCTTTTACAATAATTATGTCTAGAAAAGTGAGGAAAGAGGCAAAACCACATGGGGAAATTCCTCCCTCAAGATAGGACAAGGCACAAAATTTGAAATATGTATGTCTTCAACATATCCTTATCTTCACTTGAATCAGCTGAGTGAACTTCTTCTGGATGGAAGACTTGTTGAAGAAATCATGAACTCCATGATCATGTGCTGGAGTGTAGAACCTGCAAGAAGGAAGAGGAGAGACTCCTTGTATCTCATCATCTGATGAAGTGGGAGCATTATCTGAATGCTTCTTGCTGCTGTCAAACTCTGATCTGCAAACATAACCTGAAATGGAAAAGAGATCTGTGCATACTCCTTCCCAAAGAGTACAAAAAATAAGGCAATTTATTTCACACCCAATTCCCTGAATAGCTGCAAAATTGTGATGTGAATCACATGTACATATTCCAATCTGTTGTATCACCTGTATAGATCTGATATGAGGCTGATAAAACACTGATATATCAGAAACATTAGCATATGTAACAGCAAAGACAAAGGCTTCAGTGGCTCCATGAGGATATAGGGCTAGACTAGGAAAATTATGAACAACTGGGGAAAACTGATAGGCGTAAAAATCTGAATGATGGATGGGCATAAGATATGAACCATAAGTGTTTAGAACAGATCCAAACATGTTTAATATCAGTCCAAATATTACTAAGGACATGGATAACCAGCCAATGAAAGATAGGAAAGACTTCAAACCATGCAAGATAAGTATCACTGCATAAGAGACCAATGAGGAATCAATAGGTGATCTTGGGATTTGTATAGTATTTGGATTATTAATAGGTATGGTATATGGTATGGATGGTGGTAATATATGTGTCATGACATGCATATCAGCCTGCAAACAATCTTCTAAATCAGACATACAAGCTTGTGAGGAAGAGCTGCTCAAAGGTAAGTCAATATCTAGTGAAAAATCACAATTTTTGGGAGATGAATCTAGTAGACTGAGAGGAGGATCATCAAAGAAAGGTTCTGATATTTATGATTCTGATATATCAGAGGATAAATCTATATCAGAGACATGAGAAAAGGAGAGAACTCTGGCACTCAAAGCATAAGTTATATCACCCTGGAACTGTGCAATATGACATTGTTCTGAGGAATCAACAGGCTCTTCTAGTTCATCTAGAACTTCGATCTTGTGCTTCTCAAGAAGCTGAGACATGATGTCCATATTCTTCTTAAAACACTTATTCTCTGAATGAAAACCATTTCTGCAATAAGAACACTTGGATGTGCTCCCTTTCTTCTTAGCTTTCTTCACTAAATCTTCATATGAATCTTCATCTTCACTTTCTGACTTTGGCTTCTTCACAATTTGCTTCTCTTTTGATTTGAATTTCTTGCTTCCTTGAACCAAGAGAGCATGATCCTTGCCCTTTGGAGAATTAAGGACACCCATATGGATCAATTTATCTTGCTCCTTTGTCAATGAATCAAGAAAAGAATTTAAAGAAGGCATTTTCCACTTAGGAACAACAAGCCTAGTAGCATGAAAAGTAGACACAAAAACTGAGTAATCAGGACCCAATTTTGAAAGAATGGAAAGGATTAATTGATCATCTGCTTTCTCAATCTCACATTGCTTGAGCATTAGAACAAGTGACTTGAACTTGGTGAAGAAACCCTCAAGAGATTCGAAATTGCTTGGACTCAGTGAGAATAACTCAATCTCCAATTGATGCGCTCTTAGCTCATCTTGAACTCCAAAGAGAGACTCCAATTGAGTCCATACTTGGTTTGGAGTGGTAAAACCATATAGATGAAAGAGTATATCAGGAGAAATAGAGAGGCAAAGCAATCCATAGGCTTCATCCAACCTATTATGCCACTTAGCTTTCTCAATCACAGCATTAGGCTCATTCTCCAAAGCTAGTGTAACTCTATATAATCCTCTACTGCGCAATAGAATGGAGATTTTTGCTTTCCATTCGTGGTAGTTGAAGGAAGTAATAATTATAGCTGATGAAGAATCCATATTGCTGAATTGATGTGCTCAAGAATCAAATCTCTGCAACCTGCAAAACAAACTAGGAGAAAATCTTGAAGCTCCTCTTCAGAGAGGGATAGGAGACTGAAAGCACTCCTCAACTCTGTAGAAATAATAGATCAACCTTGTAGCTCTGATACCATGTAGAAATAATATATCAATGCTATGTGCAATGATGCTAAGAAGAAGCACAGGAAATAGATCTTGCTACTAAGAATTCTCACAAGCATACACAGGAAAATAAGAGAGAAGAAAAGAGACTGAATCACATGAATGAAGAGATGAATATTGGTGTGTATCCTTCCATTGAATAATTATGAATAATAGAGTACATAAATAGATCTTCCCTCATAGGAAAGTCGAATTGTATGGAAACAACTCATAAAGCTCAAAAAGGCTGACTTACCCAAATATAGCAAACCCCCATAGGTGGATAAAGCACTTGCTAAATCTATCAAGGAACTCACAAGTTGGCAAAAACATGAGTGAGTTGTCAAGGAGATGGAAGTAACATGCTAATCCTAGAAAATGGAGAAAAACTAATGGAGGATGGGTTGGAAACAAAAGCACCCAGTTTCCTAGTTGACTAGCTTTTATCTTATCCATAGAAAAGCAGGATAAAGCAGAAAAAAGTAGAATCTGCTATAAGGTCCTGCATACTAATTCTAGATGAACCCAGAATCAGAAATAACTCATTCCTAGGATATAGATGGCATGCATTGACTTTAAGGTGCCACCTAATTAAGCTAGTGGGTGAATAATTAATCAAATAATGATTAATTATTTTATCCTAAGTTGTGAGTGGGTTTAATATATTCTAACACAAAGCTCATAAACCCAAGAGATGAAATTATTTTCCCACATATCAGAGAGGTATATGTGTACAGGTAGAGATTTCTCATTCCAATACCAATTTAAATCTAGGAAAGAAGAAGATGCACAGAATGCATCCATCACAAACCCTGACATATAGAAAGCCAAATTTTGGTTAATCAGGATTTTCTTATATTTCTCAATCTCTTCTCACAAATTGCAGGATAGAATTTATGTCCAATTGAAAGAATCACCTGTAAGAAAAATGTGGTTTGCCATTGGAACCCATTGTGCTCTGAATGAGGAACAGTTCAGTAACCCATATAACCGACAAAACATAGCTTCTAGTAATGAGAAAAGTGCTTTGAACTAAGAAATTTGATATGCTGGAGTTGCAGTAGGGATGACAAATGTTGGATATTCCATCCAAGTTTTAACTACCTCTTTGTAATTGAACCTAGAGAGAGTTTCATTGAAAAATTTTGACGAGAGAAGATGTTTGGGAGGTCCCATAGCATAAGCTCTAGAAAATAGATCAAGATGGACTGAAGCAACAAGGGAATTATGTGTGTCATGAAATGAGCACCCCATAGGGTCGACGTGGTCCAATTCCCACTTGACATGGTCTGTATAGGGCATGAAAGGAGTTCTAGAAATGATGCAATGGAGCTAGGAACTAGGAATATTGAGATAAGCGAGTTGGTCGTGGGTAATAGAGGAAAAATCATCATTGTAAAAGATGGAGTAAATTTGGGACCAGTCCATATATAGGGTATCAGATAGGTTCCCACTAGTGTAAGTAAAAACATCGGCATTAGGGTCTTTGTTATTTTTCTCTTGAAGAGTTGTTTTTGACCTAGTGTTTCTGGATGTGGTGGACACCCTCTATGATTACATCTTAGCAACCATGTCTGATAATGACGTGAGTTCAAATTTAACAAAAAAAATGGCCAGGTGGTGAAAACTTACCGTTGAAAACACTCATAAGATCGCAAATCCATGCGCTGGGACAAAGAGAAAATGCACAGTAAAATTCGTGAGCACAGCGAAAAAGAACGAGCAAAATGGTAAAAAATACTCGTAACTTTGAACTTTTAAAATCCCAAAACCAAACGTCCAAAAGAACCTGGGTTGTAGATCTCATATGCATGGACGACTGAGATCGTGGCAGCGAGACAGAATACAAGATTGACAAGGTCCAAGGTACATGGTTTCCAATTTTCAAGTTTCAAAAATAGGGAAATGAACAATTAGCTAGGAAAGAAAGCAGGGTTTCCAATTTCCGACATTCGGAAAGGAAAACTCGGAAGTAAAAAAGATAACAAAAAATCATAAACTAAAAATGAAGTAATTGATTTCCGGAATCCGAATATTGAAAATCAGGAATCATAAAATAGACTTCAACTTACCTCCAAGAAAAGGGATTTCCACTTTCCGAATTCAGAAAGCGGGGATCAGAAACTCTGAAAAATAGTTTGAAAATACATAAAAAGGTCACAAAAGCCCAAAAAATCCCAAAAAAACAAGGTCTACTGAAGGAATCTATTCGATCCAAATAGAATACTTACAGCTTGATAACCTCCCTAAGTGAGGTATGCCTAGAAAAACTAGTCAATGTGGGGTCCTCATTTTGATGACTCAAAATGGGGATTTGTTGTAGGAAGTAACAAATTTTGACTTGATGGGGAGAAACAGTTATCTCTAGTCACCTCTACATGAAATTTCAAAGAAAACATGTCAGTATAAAGATGTCAAGTTAAGCAGTAAACTCAAATGAGAAACAAACATATCTAGTAGAGAAAAATACATAATTAATATCACACACATCCATAATCATTGATAATAATACTCAACAAATGAGAAAGCTATAAAGAATGCTAAAACATCCTTGCTAACAGATATTAGTGATATGTAGTCAAGAAAAGTTTCTACAAAAAAACCTCGGTAAATATCATTACCTTCAAACCAAAAATCACCTGGGTCATAATTTTTATTCCGAGTATTTACAATCAATTCTTTTCTTCGTCTTTTTTTTTGGAATTAACTAGAGACCGACCCAATTGTGCCAAGAACATTGTCCTGTTAGGGAACAATGCCATACACAGATTTTACCTGGAAACTGAACCAACTATCTCCATCTATAGACTCCCTGTCTTTTTGTGTTTTACACCAAAATCAATTACCATGGCATGGTAACCACCTATTAGTAATTTTAGTCCAAGCATCATCCATGAACATGGTCAGGTCGACTTGTAATAAGATGCCCTATCATTGAGCACAAAGAGCTTAATCCTTTGTAATAAAAAAGAACTATTTGGGATGCAAACTGAAAGCCATTACCTTGTCTTGGGAACTAGCTGATGGTAATGTCATTCACAGAATATGAACATGATAGGATGGCTTGTAATAAGACCCCCTATCTTGCACCTTATAATTATTGAGGTTTTTATTTATTTTGACCTCGGGTGACAAGCGTGAGAAAAAAAATCCTAAAGGTTAGAGAAACTATTATAGATGTGCTACTATAAACACCATAATATCAGGAAGGAATGCAAAAGTGTTCTCAACAACTTCCCCATTATTATGAGGACAAAAAATATAATGATAATTAGAAACATGTATTTCAGTACAGACAATGCCAATAATAGATATCGAATTTCTATCTCATAAGGATGTTAGTCTAAACCAAACCCAAGTAAAATTTGTTGACATATTAAGATCAAAATGGTTAGTAAAATTTTTTTTAGGGATAAACTGCCTTACTAATAGGCATTAGCTGTTGTGGGTAGATCAAGTCTTGTAAAATAAAGAAAAATAGAACAAATCAAACCAATCAAAACTAATAACACCAATAAAAAACACACTTTATGTACAGGTAAGAAAAAATTACCTTAGGAAAAATATTCCTTGAGGAGCTGGACATTTGTCGGAAAGGTGTCAGTAACACCTTCCAATGTTTGCAAGCGAAAAATACCAAGGCCGAGCTTTTCTATAATAACAAATGGCCCTAACCACAGACGTTGAAAATTTATGTGCTCTTATTTGTCCTTGTGGGGCTTGTCCCATTTGAGTACCAGATCCCTAATCTCAAACTGACGATCCATGGATGACTTATCATCAAACCACCTTTTGACCAATTGTTGATGATGGTACAGTTGGTTCCTATACTTTTCCCTTTCTTCTTCTAATTTAACAAGGGTATCGATTGTATCTTGTAAAGGGGAAGATTCAAGATCTTGTGAACAAGACTAAGCAATGTGCAATGATGAAAACAAAAGGTTTGGTGGTAAGACAACTTCTTTTCCGTAGAACAAACAATAGGGAGAATTACCAATGGAAACTTTAGGAGTTATCCTATGTGCCCATAAAGCATTAAGAAGTTTAGTATTCCAATCCCTGTGGCTATCAGCTATAGTCTTCTTAAGAATATTGATCAAATTCTTATTAGAGGATTCTTTTAGGCCACTACCTTGTGTGTAATAATTAGCAGAGTATTTTACCCTAATCCATTTTTCAAGGGAGTACCAAGTAAGATCAATCAATTTAAAATAAGAAGCATTGTCAAAAACCAAAGAGTCGGGTACTCCAAACATGGTAAGGATATTACTCTCCAAGAAAGATGTGACCGAGTTAGTGTTAGCAACATTTAGTGAGATTTCTTCCACTAAATAGGTAAAATAATATGTTGCAGTGAGAATATACTTGTTCTACAATGAGGGGGGAGGACAGATAGGACCAACAAAATCTAGTCCCCACTACTGAAATGGGTACTGGATTGTGATAGGTTGTAGAGGAACAACCAGCTTCTTTAATTTTTCAACACATTTTTGATGTGGCTCACATTTTCAAACAAGGTTATAAGCATCTTAAACAATGTAGGACAATGATAACCTACTCTTAATACCTTGTGGGTTGTGGTTTCTCCATAGTAATGTCCACCTGTAGGCCCTGCATGCAGATCAACTAAAATTTTATCAACTTATAGTTTTTCAAGGCACCTGAGAAAGACACCATCATAATTATTACAAAAAAATAGATTATAAACAAAATGGTAAGGTTTTTCCTTGAGTCTCAAAGTCCTATGCTTTTTGAATTCGAGGTTTGGAGGGGCATACCCGTGAGTGAGATAAAATCTAATGTCATCGTACCATTCGGATGATGATGAAATAATGGCATAAATAGTGTCAGCTGACATTTATTCCTCCTGAATGCATTTTCGTTCCTGCTCTAGAACATTGAATTGGGATTCCAATAAGCATAAACCCTATCCAATTGCCATTTTGGCCAGTTTTATCTCCAAGTCATACTCTTGGAGCACAATCATCTAGTGAGCTCTTTTTTTCTCCCAACTCTTTTTGAATCAACATGGTTCTTACCGTTTTGTAGGGGATTATCACCTTCGTCTTTGATTTTAGCAGATAGGGCCTAAAATGTTTCACAAATTTGTAAACAATATAGGCTTGCTTGTTTATCTGCGCATAATTTAATTCTGCTCCCTTAAATGTAGAGATGATAAAATACACAGGGATTTCTGCGTCATCATTATTTCTTTGTGTAAGCATAGTAACATTATAAATGTCAGTGGAAAACGTGTACAATACAAAATATTTTGAAAATTCAAGAGGCATCAATGTAGGAGCCTCCATAATGGCCTTCTTGATGCTTTTAAATGCATCGTTTTGAACATCAAAGTACTTTAATAAAGCATCCTTATTTACCAATTCTTGAAGAGGTCTAATAGTCTGTGCAAAGTTAGGGACAAATCTTCTGACAAAGTTAATCTTCCTTAGGAAATACTGCATAGCTTTCTTCGAACCGAGAAGGCCAATTTTTTCAATCGCTTCCACCCTTTCGGGGTCAATGATTATTCCATATTTAGAAACAATAAATCCCAGAAGTTTACCTTCGGGGACTGCCAAAACTGACTTCTTTGGGTTTAAAAGAATACCATATTTGATGCATCTATCAAAAACATGTCTCAAGGCTAGTAAATGATCATGTTGTTTCTTTGTAAAAATGGTAATATCATCTAAATAAGTGATAATAGAGATTTGTAACAAACCTCAGAAGGATATATCTGTAGCGCTCTAAAAGGTGGCACCAGCATTAATCAACCCGAAAGGCATCCTCCTATAGGAAAACATGCCCCAAGGTGTCCTGAAAGAGGTTTTTAGTTGGTCATAGTTTGTCACTAGAACCTAGTTATACCCTGAAAAAACATAAAGGAGAGAAAACATCTTTGTACTCGATACTGTTTGTAAGATTTGTTCCATGGATGGAACTGGGTAGTTATCTTTTTTGAATTCCCTATTGAGATTCCTAAAATCCACACATAATCTGATTTCTCTGTTTTTTCTTGCAAATAGGAGCTAAATTAGAAATACATTATGTATGTCTGATAGGAAAAACATTTCTTGCTTTCAAAATCTTGTGAAGTTTTTTCTTTAACGATGGCTCTAGAATTGGATGCATTTTCCTTAATTTATGTTAATAAGGCTTAATATAAGGATTTAACGGTATATTGTGATCGATAATGGACAGGTCAAAAGTCTTTAGGTCATCATACATCCATGCGAACACATCTTTGTATTCTTTACACAACTTAACCAAATCCCTCTCCTCTAAGGGAGAACAAGTAAGGCCTATATTGATAAACTGAGGATTGTCTTCAGTACCTAGCTTGACATTCTTGTGATTGAGGGTAGAACTCTATGTTTTTAAATTAGGATTACCTTTAAATTTATCTTGCAAATTATAAATCCTATTTAGGTTTAAAACTGACTTGGGAATTAGATTGGAAGGAAAAATATTATTGGACAATGACTTTTCGTGTTCAACCTCGTCAATAGAAAAGTCTTTAAAAGTATCTTATGCTGTGAGGAAATCTAGAATTTGAATATCATCGTCAAATATCTTCCAATTGTTAACGTTGTCCGCTATGGAATGCCTATACATGAGTTCTATGGAAAAGGTTTCAAGAGAGAGACCTTCCAGTGGGATGAGTCTAGATGTGGTTTTTACCAATAGGTCAGCATCAAAGTTTTGTGATCTAGGGACAGACTTAATATTAAAATATTGGAAAGAATTAGTCATATCCCATACTAAATTTTGATAGTTAAAAATATGAGGAGCCAAGAAATGGATATGGTTCCTTATTTCTTTAACTATGATCTCTGAGTCACCATAGCACTGAATGATATCAGTTCTCAAGTCAATTTCGTTCTTTAGTCCATGTACCAAGGCTTCATTTTTTGCAATATTATTGGTGTACTGGAACTCTAATCCATAGGCAATCATCCATTTTTTTCCTTTCAGTTCTATGAGCACATGGCCAGCACTAGCATAGTCTTTGGATCTCGACCCATAAAAAATCATCCATGAGGATAAATCTAATCTAAAATTTATATTAACATTATACACATTATGTACAATCTCACAAACAAATGGGATAACCTTATAGTTATCGACTTCTGATAATTTGTCAACATTCTGATTCGGAGAAATATTAGCAGGTAGATCACCAAAGTAAGAGTCAAATGTATCATGTTCAACAACTGAATTTACAAAAACTACTAGTTCAGCTGGATCATTAAGATCTCTGACTGTCTGTTTCATAAGAGGCTCCTTATTTATCTTAATTTTATTCGGCCTCCCAATGTATGGAAGCCACATCTGAGACCAGTCTGTGGAAAAATATCCCTTCAATTTTTCAAACCAGTCTCTGCTTAACCACATCCCATAATTTTTGGGTACATTAGCCACAACAATGTCTAGTGCTTGATGTATTTTGGGATCAATAGATATTTTTAAAATAACATTTTTTAACTCACCCAATACTTTTACTCTGGATCTATCTAGATGCACTATCTGTGTAGGGAAAGACTCCCATACAACAATTAACTTTTTGTATACTGAGACAGGCATAACATTCGAAGATGCTCCTGAGTCGACCATACAATTATGGACATTTCTATTGAAAATCTAAAAAGTCAACAAGAAAGGCAAAACCTTCTTAGTAGCGGAATTTTGGGACTCAGGCTTTATAAAAACCTCTAAGTTATGAATTTGAGCTTCTCTTGATGTATTCAATACCATATTCTTTTGCAGACCTTCTCTGATACATGTTATCTTGAGAAGTTCAAACAAAAAGATGTTAGCTTTAGCCCTTTTCAAATCATCTATAATATTGCATTCGACCTTAGGGATTACCTTCTCTTTTATCGAGACTGACTTACCTGTTGTATGAGCACATGTTGTTGGTAGAGTTTCTTGTGGTGATAATACTTTGCTCCTCGTATTGTAAGAATGTTGCAAATCTAAAACAGTTTCTGTATCGTCCTCCCATTCTTCTTCGGCCATAGCTAGTTCTGGAAAAAAATTAATAGTATTGACAAATGAATTGTGTTCATTATTAGGAGGTATAGTTCTTGCAATTTCCTATCTAACATCATCTTGCATATTTTGGGGGTGGAGGTTAAGGCTTTGAAAATAGAGTAAATCTCATTGGAATTAAGCGTTTCCCCAAGGTTCGGAGGTGGTTAATTTAAAGGAGGTGGATAAGGTCTCCTAAGTGGTGTCCTTACCTGACCTCTATTATTTCCCTGGTTATCACCATTTTCCCTCTTGAGATCGACCATATCATTGGAAATCCTTTGCAACAATTTCTTCATATTGTCCATTTCGTAAGGGTATTTATCTATAGTCGTGGGCTTAGGAACATGCTCTTGCCTTCTCCTAGAAGTAGAATTTCATCTAGGTTCTTGGTCTGGATTGTATTTAAGACCATACATGTCCTTTTCTACAAGATAAGCCTCAACGAGGGCAAGTTGTAGGGTCATTTTGTGAGCACGTTTGACCCACATAGAAATGGTTGTAGGAAAACTCTTAATGTAGTATGTTATTAGGAATTCCTCAGTAGGGAGGAGTGTAGTAAGAATCCATTTTTATAAGCAAGAAAACATCTAATGCTAATCTTTCATTCCTTATTTAGGATTTATTCTAAAATATGACAACTCAATGACCAAATATTTCAGGGTACTATCATCTTCGAATTTTTGGATAAATAATGCTTCGAATTACTAGAAAGAGTTCATAGAGGAAGAATCCAATGAAAAATAACAAGTGGATTCTTGCTCCTTGAAAGTGTAAGGAAATAACATACATACAACATCCTCATGAACTACGTTTCTCAGTCTTATATCCTACATATAACTCTCAATATGATCTTATGCAGGGATTATGTCGTCCGGATAGAATCTAGGTAGCCATTTCTCAAGGTTCTTTCAAAGTTTGTGTAATTTCCTTGGGATAAACACTACATCCAAATCCAGCCAAGGTATATTAATATCGTCATCCATAGGTCTCTCTGGAACTTCCTGTTCTTCTAGTAAATTTTTTGATGGATGTTCTGAATATTCTGAGGAAAACTCGCTATATGAGGATTCTTCAAAGGAAGAAGATGATGAGGGGGGTGACATAGGTGGTGAAGCACTGAAAAGCTGAGGTGGATCTTCTGGGGGTTGATCCACCTGATCAAATAGATTGTTTGTATGGACCTCGGGAGCTACTGATTGCTCCATGGTATTTTGACCACTTGCACTCACAAGAGAAGAATGTACTGAGGGTAAGACGTATGCAAGGCTTCGATCGAGTTCAGATTTCTGCTCAATCCTTGAAACTTGGTCTTGGTTGTGATTTTTCAACCATTCAAGTGTTAGGGTTCCCTTTGTTAGTGCAACAAAGAGTATTTGTGGTGTATTAAAAGGAACTATTTGTACAAATGAAGTGGGAGGGATGGTTGTCGTGTCTTCTACAGTTCGTGTTGTAGACATAGAAGCTTGTACGTGGCTTCTAGTAATGATAGGTGATCTATTCAAAGGATGTTTAGTAGGGTTTACCTTTGACATTGTTCAAAATGTCCCTCCTTCTAGTGTCATTTGTTGACGGGACCGATATGTAGGTCGCTGGAAGCTTTTACAAGTCAACACAAGGAGATAACCAAACTAAAGGCTTTGAATCGTTCCCATGTAGAGAAGACTCTATCCTCGAGCTGTTTGAAATGGTTAAATCCTATGGATACGAGGCCTCCTCTGGGACAATAGTTTATTTTTAGACCTAGAATATCTGCTATGAGGGTAAATGGGGAAATCTTGAAATGGGACGGATTCCTAACTAATTTTTTAAGGACACTTAAATAGGATGAGTAAGAGATTCAAGATAGAGTTATTGAAAAATATAACAGATGAAAGAGAACAATTACTTAATGTGCAAACATGTAAATCAAGGTTACGCCTTTCAACTATCTTTAGACTAACCCGACAAATAAAATTTCCAAGAATTTTGTCCAAAATATTACAGATACGCAACAAACCCAAGAGACAATATTAATTCACAAATCAATATTCAAAGATTAATAGCCAATTATTAGTAATAGGAAAGATAATGTACATCAAATAAAGACATTCACTTGATACAAACTCCACATGTCAGTCTAGTAAAGAAAAATTAGTACTTAAAACATCACATTAATGAAAACAACTAATAATCAATAGGAAAATAGATCAGGAGATGAACTGAAATTCATTAAAGAAATTTCAATGAATAACCATAAGACATAATATGAAATAACTGTAATTTTATAAGTTTGTAAAAACTTACAAAGTGATAAAACCACAAGATTTCCTATTATGATTTAGTAGTCCTCTCTCCTGTGTATTCCTTAAGATTTTCTATGAAAAATCCCCTTTCCACTACTTGGGAAATTCCATCATTAAATAAGATTACAATTTTTACAAGAAAAGAAAAATCATAAAACGTGGGATTACAAAATAAAATATTTTTAAGATTGGCCAGGGGCGGAACGCCACTTGGCATGTAGGTTCATCAGTTCATCGATTTCCTAAAAATGGGAATGCCTCAAGTGGATTTATGTTTTACAAATTTGGGAGGAAATCTCCCTCTTTTTGATTTTCTTACACTCTTTCACGAACACCTGTATCTGAGCCATCAAAGCATGAGAGGTATTGATCCATCTCTCAATGTCTTGCTTCATGAGATGGTCTATTTGCTGGATCAGTTCCTTGGAAACATCAAAAATGTTGTTACAGCTGTTCCAGCTGGAGCTTAGGTGAAGGTGCCAGACTAATAGGATCCAAGACAGGTAAGTCTAAATAGGTTAGAAAATTATTAGTATATGAACACGTTTTCTTGCAAGCGATCTGTCCCTCATTGATTAGAGTCTCTACTGAGTCACAAATACCTTCCCATGTCTTAATCGTGACATTAGTCATTTTAGCCTACAATTTGACCAAGATCGGTAAGTCATGCGCTTTTTCTTCGATATGCTTCTGCTAACATGTCATCTATTCAAAATCTATAGATGCTGCTCTCATCTGATCATGGTGGGATTCAAGGGTTTCAGAATTCTTACTAAACTTGAAATATAACCCTTGCATCTCATCAAAACCAATGTATAAATATACCATTGCTTGTCAAAATTCTTGATGCACCTTGCAGAGTACCAGCTTGAACTCTTCTGGTGTCAGACTTAAAAAGTAAGAGGTTTTCGAGGCTAGTTGGAAATCCTTTAGCTATTGATTAATGAGGATAATCTATTTTTCTTGCTATTTATTTAGAACCTATGCATTCCCAAGTTGTTTATTAAGTTGTTCATCTTTCTTTTTCCACTGCTGAAATCTGTATTCATGCTCTTGTTTCAGCTGGTTAACTTCTTGTTCATGTCTTTGCTCCGCTACTGCCAAGTCCAGTTTTGCTTTCTACAGTTATTTTTCTTTATCCCTAAGAGCCAAACTTAGTTGAGAAACTGAGTCATGGTTTGCACCTACAAAAAATCCCATGGAAGCTGCTGTATCAAATGCCCCTTGCCATATATCAACAGTATCTGACCTCAAAATAACCTAACTATGGAAAGGAACCTATTTATTTGAACTCTCTCTGGATCTCTTGGTTCCTCTCGTTATCAGAGCTTTGTCCCTTTTGCTCCAACAGTATTTTCCCATTGATACCACAACATCCTCTCCAAAATATTCCATCACTTCTGATGATGAAGTGGTTTGGTGTTGGACGATAACCAAGGGATTAGTTTGAGTTTGAGTTAAGGGGATCTTTATACTGAGGGGAGGGATATTCATGGGATCATGAACATACTAGAAAAATTAATGGATGAGAGAGAGTTAGATGTAAGAAAAACATCATTGTCAGGAATTGTCATAGAGGTAGAGGGAATGTCTATATGAGGAAGTAAGGGAAGTGGGGGTGTTGAGATGGGGTGAGGTGGTGAAAAAGAAAGATGAGAAGCATGAATGGGTGAGGCAACTAGTATTGTGGGAATGCTAGTGGTAGCTTCCAACATTGGGAAAATATTTATTTCAGAGTGAGACTGCTGGGAAAACGATGAATCTAGAATATTCTAAAGCCCCTAGAGATTGGGAATGGATGATAGAAGGGTATTCAACACAGATTCGGGGTAATTAGAATGGTTTTATTCTACTTCCAGATCATTATGTGCATCATGAATTTCAGTCTGAGATGAAGATAAGTGAATTACTTTTTGTGTAGGAGGGTCTTGCACAAGTGCTTGTTCTTGTTCAGCAATAGGGAGTAAATGTATTGGTCGTTCTTTTCTGGGAATTTCCTGTAATTGAGTATGTTCATAACTCACTTGAATCTTTTGTTTCTTAGGCTATGTTTCAGCCATATCTATATGGGATTGTAGTTGAGAACTGATTTTCTAAAGATTCCTCTTGAATTCTTCCCCTGTCTGCAACATGTCTTCCTTTGAATCTAGATGAGGACTACATGGGCCATCAAGGATACCTTTACCTTTGTCCCTAAAATCTGAAGCAAGAGCAGTAGTAGAAATTGTTTCATTTTCTCTCACTTCCTTTTCTCAGTTCTCCTTCTAAAGATCCTACTTAATCTTTAGTTTAGCTTCCCTTTCATGGAGAATTCTTATCTTGAGATCCTTCTGGTACTTGTACATGTGGGACTTGACATTTGGATCAGTGATTTTATTCATTGCTTCCCATAAATCTATGGCTACTCTGAACATGGAATCATCATGGTAATTGTCATGAGCAAATTGAAATCTAGCGTGCTCATGTGCAAAGGGGTTTGCCAGAAAATACATTAGGTCTTGCATTCTTTTGGATTCCTCTCAAAAGTTCATAATAGAAATTTCTTTACCTAGCAGGGCTGCATGGGTAAAGTTCTGCAACACAAGAGAGTTGAGAGACATGGGAAATTTGGGCCAAGCCTTTCTCTTATGCTTAGTCAATTTAGGAAATACTCCATCAATGACTTTCTGATAGGGAAATTCATGTAGCACCATCCGGTCAGGAACTATCCTAGGGAGCAGGTGGACTATATTGTTGCCCCAAATAATTATATAAGACAAATGTTCTCCTACATACTAATCATCGTATAGTGAAATTAGTTCCCTAGCAATTTTAGATAACACGGGAGCATCATCCTTGAAAATTTTAAAATACATTGACCTGAGAAATAGGTCAAAAAGCTCATAAACCCAAGGTATGAGGTTATTTTCTGACATATCATATCTGTATATGTGTGGAGGTGGAGATCTCTCGTTCCAATACCAATTTAAAGCTAGGAAAGAAGAAGACACGCTGAATGCATCCATCAAAAAACCTGACATATAGAAATCCATCTTTTGGTTAACTGGGGTTTTCTTATATTTCTCAAACTCTTTTCACAAATTGCAGGATAGAATTTGCACCCAATTGAAATAATCATCTGTAAGAAAAATGAGGTGTTCCATAGGAACCCACTGTGCTCTGAACGAGGAACAGTTCGTTAACCCATATAATCGACAAAACATAAATGCCAGTAACGAAAAAGGTTCTCTAAACCAAGAAATTAGATATGTTGGAGTTGTAGTAGGGACGAAAAATGTTGTATCTTCCATCGAGGTTTTAACTACCACTTCATAATTAAACCTAGAGAGAGTTTCATCGAAACATTTCAAAGAGAGAATTTGTTTGGGAGGTCCCATAGCATAAGCTCTAGAAAATACATTAGTATGGAATGAAGCAAGAAGGGAATTATCTGTGTCATGAAACGAGCTCCCCTTAGGGTCGACGTGTTTCAATTCCCACTTGACAAGGTATGTATAGGGAATTAAAGGATTTCTGGCATCGATTGAGTGGAGCTGAGACCTACGAATCTTGAGATAAGAGGGTTGGTTGTGGGTAAAACAGGAAAAATCGTCATTGTCAAAGATGGAGTAAGTTCAAGAGTAGTCGAGGTATAGGGTATCATATATGTGCCCACTAGTGTTAGTAAAACATCGACATTGGGGTCTTTGTTCTTTTTCTCTTGAAGAGATATTTTTGACCTAGTGTTTGAGGACGTGGTGGACACCTTCTATATTTGGATATTGGAAACCATGTCCGATAATGACGTGAGTTCAAATTTAACAAAAAAATGGTTAGGTGGTGAAAACTTACCGATGAAAATGCTCAAAAGACCACAAATATGTGCACTGGGACACAGAGAAAATGCACAGTAAAATCCCTTAGCACAATGAAAAAGAAGAAGAAAAATGGTAAAAATACTCGTAACTTTGAACTTTTAAAATCCCAAAACCAAATCTCCAAAAGAAACTAGGTCGTAGATCTCATATGCATGGACGGCTAAGATCTTGGTGGCAAGACATAATACAGGATTGACAAGGTCCAAGTTTCATGGATTCTGATTTTTGAGTTCCAAAAATGAAGAATAAAAAATCAGGAAATGAACGATTAGCTAAGAAAACAAGCAGGGTTTCCAACTTTTGATATTCGAAAAGGAAAAGTCAAAACTCGGAAAGATAACAAAAAATCATAAACTAAAACTCAAGTTACCGATTTTCAGGATCTGAATATCAGAAATCAGAAATCGAAAAAGAGACTTCAACTTACCTCCAAAAAACATGGATTTCCGCTTGTAGAATTCGGAAAGCGGGGATTGGAAACTCAGAAAATAATTTGAAAATTCATAAAAAGGTCTCGAAAGCCCAAAAAATCCAAAAAAAACAAGGTCTACTGAAGGAATTTATTCGATCCAAAAAAAATGCTTACAACTTGATAACCTCCCTAAGTGAGGTATGGCAAAAAAATTAGTCAATGGGGGGTCCTCATTTTGATGAATAAAAATGGGGATCTCTTGCAGGAAGTAAGATTCCTCTAACTTAAATGGAGCCTTATACCTTCTCAATATCTTATGGTTTCTATTACAGCTGATTTTACCACACATGGTTGATCACAGTTTTATGGCCTTCCATGTCCCTCTGTAGACTCTTTCAACCCCATGGACTATTATTGTACCTTTCTTGTTTCCAATATCATCCTTAAAAACACCCATTATTTGTTGTACATGACTTTTAATCCCTTTCTCGTGTATATATGCGGATATTACCCTTAAACCCACGTACATTGGGATGTGTGCATAAGTCCAAATATTTTTGGATTTTTCCTTGATGTGGATCTGAGTCACTTGTCTCTTGGCCTTCAATATGCCTCGAGATCACTCAAATTTTACCTTTCATTACCCCATTGAAGCACTATATAAGGAACCCCTTGGATACATTGAAGAGGAGGAATTGAAGAGCAAGAAAACTATAGTCCATTGTTTCCATAGCTTACTTGTACTTGATTCTGCATCCATTTGTCCCTTGGAGCACTTTGTGTTCTTCCCAAGCTTGCCTTTGTTTGTGAGCTTGCTATTGAGAGATGGAGGATTGAGGTGGTGGAGGCCCAAGTAGAGGACTCATTTTCTTCGATTCGCAGACGTGCCGACAGAGGTTGTCACTTATGTAATCTCTCATTTTATTAATAGAAATATATTTTCATGCCCAATGATGTGCATTTAAATGAATATTGAATCCATGGATGCGTTTAATTACTTATTCATTATTTATTATATATGCTAGAGTAGGCCTAACACTATATTCTACAGCATGATTTCCTTGTTTACTGTTGTTGAGAGTAAATTGCTAAAGCAGGGAGGATTGGAAAAATATCAACGAGGATCTACTTCAACCATCCGGAATAAGGTATGTTTCGAGATCCTTAAGTGTTAGATGTTTTATTTCTCTTTCATATTGGGAATGGATTGATTTCTGTGGTTTCTCGGTCGGTTGCGGTACACCCCAAGCCATAGGAAGTTTCTCTTAGTATCAGAATTGGTGACCATACTGGGGAGGTTCCTAGTTGTTTTTCTTTGGGGGTTTTTCGGCATTCAATGTGCTTGAATTGATCTAATTTCTCTGTTTCTGTGTCAGTTCTAGGGGCATGTTTTCCCAGTAGTGTCTTGTAGGAATAAATTTTGTCTTAGCTTGTCTATTTTCCTTATTTTTCTCTCTTTTTCTTCTTGTACGTGGGTTTTTCTTTCACAGTCGCGTGTACACACGGGTTTTCCTGGAATAGTCGTGTATGTACGCAAGTTTATTGAGAATAGTAATGTATGCCCTTATTTTTTTCTTTTTGGGGAAGATTAAGTGTTTATGGGTGAGTTTGGATGATTGCTAAGTCTTCTTGGATGCTTCTGGAGTCTGTTTACATCCCTGTTTATGACCAGAGACTTCTTTTAGTTTGATTTTTGAAAATATTCTTGTCATTTCATTTTCTATTTTTTGTTTTGAGATTAGTGCATTAGGTATATTTTTCCTTAGTGCTTTGCTTGGCTACTGTCTGTGAGTGGTTGCAGCATCTGAGGGTGGTAGACTCATATTTTTTCTTTTTATCTCATTTAATTCAAAAATACAAAAACATTTTTCTTTTTGCATAGTTATGCATTCTTTGCATTTTGCATGAGCATGGTACTTGCATTAGGTTTGCTTCGTGAATATTAGTTAGGTTTTCATATAGGAATGATTGCATATACATTTGAAGGAAAAATTTTGCACTTCACATATTAGCATACCGTATTTTTCATTTGACACAGTGCATTTGCATTGATTGTTAGTTGTGCATTTTACTTCTTGTTGTGTCATAACATCATTAGTTGCATGAACATTTACCCTTTGAGTAATAAAGATGATTAAAATCAATGCATAATACAATGAATTAAACTCTTTTCTTTTCTAGGCTGCACCAATAAGACTAGTTTTTAGGGTCTTGGAATAGTTCATTGTGAGTTAATTCTCCAAGACCACTAAATGAAACAATTAGGTGTCTGTCCAAGTGAGAGTGTGAAATCCTTTATATAATTAGTGTTTCTCAAGATCCTCCTCTTACAAGGGAGTTAAGCACGAGGAAGTGTGAGAAATTATGATTGGGATGACCCCTGATTGTGATTGATTAGCACCAGAGATATTTCCAGGATTGTATTCGTATCTGGGGGCCTTTGAGGTATTGGCTAGTGCACCCCTGGGGTACTAGTTGTGCTTTTAGGCTTCGAGCTTTGTTACCCTACCCATACGGTCAATCCCTCCTACAAGTGTCCACATGAGCATTTATCATATCAAGGCGACCTTAGTTTCCTTACCTAAGTTATCGAGGGGGTATTTGCAAAGGTTATTCTGTAGGTGTCCTGGCCACGTAGGGGTCAGACAGTACAGCCACTATATGCGTTGAAGCTAAGGGCCACTATAATTTGTTATGAAACTCTTCTTGTTGTGTATGGGAGTCTCAAGCGTCTTCTAGAAGAGACATACTTACTTCATTCGGGAGCTCACATATCCTACCCTTGGTTTGCTTGTGATTTGGCTTTACATTTTTATATGTATGCTCTGTGCATGCTAGTTTTCCTAGGGTTTGCATAATTAGATCGAGTCTTTTTATTTTTTGAGTCATTGTGGATTCAGGAGTGGCACCCTATCGTTCTCATCATTTAGCAGTACTTCTGCCTTCCATGTCTCCTCCTCCTTTGGGAGAGAGAACGAGAGACTCTGGGAGGAATACTTCTCACTTTGATTCACACACCATGGGAGATCATGAGGATGAGATTCCAGAGATTTCTTCTCCACCTCATGAGGTTGGAGAATAATATCCTACTAGCACATATGATCCTTCACATGAGCAGCCTTCATGATCTGGTTATGATCCCTCATTCACAGGTCATCGGTATTGGTTTATGGGCGACGAGAGTCACTATGAACCCACAAGCACTAGTTATGTTAGATATGACATACCTGATATCCCTGAGCCTGATCCGACATACAATTCCAAGTCGGATGTTGACCCTGGCACTACACTTGGGGGCACTCCCACTCTTCTCCATGTAGAGAGGTTTGGAAGAACTAGTCACATTGCACCTTCCATCCCTGTGGTGGAGGCATCTTCACATGCTTCTCCTAGGATTTGTGTTAGTAACTTGATTCAGATACCAGGACCAAGATGAGTGAACATTGGGAACACCACTTACATTCCTTCACATGTCCCTTCATCCTTGAACCCTATTCCTTCGAATATGTTTTTAATGACGCATCCTCCCCTTAATTAATGTGGGCCTTTAGGCCAGAATGTTGCTACTAGCCATGTTCATTCTTTGAATTCTAACACGGTTGTATCTCAGATCCAAGTACCTCCTATTGTGTCAGCAGGTCATGTACCTATTTCTGGATCATCTCATGTTCCACCTCATGGAGCTCCTCGTATACCAAACTATGGACATTCTCATGGTACATCCCATGGAACACCTTATGGAGCTTCTCATGGTAATTATTATGGACCACAGTATGGACAAAACTACCAACCCTATGGGTACGGGTATCAACAACCCGCTTACTCTTCTAATTATGGCTTTGTAGTGCCTCATAATCAAGGTACCCCACATCACAATGATTCCATGCATCCCTACATGGGTCAAATGGAAGGAGGTTATTATGGCCAAAGCCATGGTATTTATAGCAATCAACCTTACATGAATCAAAACTACCAGGGAGCATGCAACCGACCCGCTCAACCTAGGATCCCTTTCCTTGCGACATTGAACTTACCTTACTTGTTGATATTGATGAACGATCCTATGTCTCATGACATGGCATGGCCAGAAACCCCTACCAAACTTCCTTCAGACATTCCCTAGTTCGAAGGTAAGGCTGGTGAAGATCCTGGTGAGCATGTCACCACTTTCCACCTTTGGTGCTCTTCCAATTCCTTACATGATGATTCCATTCCTTTGAGGCTATTTCAACGCACCCTAACGGGTCCTGCGGTGAAATGGTATATAGAGTTACCAGGGCGGGCTTATACTACGTTTGATTATCTTGCGCTGATTTTCCTTAATCATTTTCAGCTACACATACGTTACGACATCGGTACCAAACTCTTGTCGACCTTTCAGCAAGATAAAGCCACACACATTTGGGATCATATTCAAGAGTGGTGTATACGGAAATGGTTAATCAAAGCCTTTATACCACCAAATTTTATTCTTGAATGGTTCCTCAAATCGTTATTACCTTACATAACGAAGGATGTTTCTACATCCGGAGTTCAAAACGAAGAACAAGCTCTTTTTATGGCACAAGTGTTGGATTTGATCTATGCTCAATCCGAAATTTTGTATGAGATTATACCTAATGCTCCTAGGTCCAATTTCGACCCCAAGATCAAGCCTGGGCCACATGCCAATGGTATATTGGGCTCTACAAGTACCAAACCTGTGGACTCGGTTGTGAAACAAGTGAGCCAATTTTCAATTAACTAGTCTGCATCGAGACAAGCTACGAATTCGTCTCAACCTACCCAATCAGTGAATGTAATTTCCATGCAATCGTCGAACCCAAAAGGCAACCAACAGCCTAGAAGGAATAAGAAAAAAGGAAAAAATAATCGTCAAGGTGGGAACAAGAATGAAAATCCTAATAATAATGACAAGAACACTCAAAATGTTGGGGGGGACAAGAAGTCTAAACGTAAGGTGAAGTTTCCTTGCAAGTTGTGTAAGGATGACCACCTCAATCACTCATTCCCTTGTATGGAAGATGCCTCGAGGTTCAGAGCACAAGGCCCAACTGTGTTAACTAATCCTTTACCCAACAATCAAAATATGAACTCAATGACCGTTGATCCTGGTTGTGCATCACGTGGAAATCAAAATCTGCCAGAGACCAATAGTGGTCACATTGGCATCAACATGGTGCATGTTTCTAAGGTTGTGACTCATGTGAAAGCTTATGGTTTGTCACAACCATACCTTGGGAAAGAACCTTCTGCATGAAAGAGCCTTTTGCGAATCAAAAATCCTATGGATAAACCTGAAGATCCGCCTCGCATTCCTAAGGGAGTCTTAAAGAATTCGGGGGCACAATCCTAATGCCGAAGCTGCCCAGATCTATTGTGTTTTCAATGATTTGGGCCAGACTCTTTGTGTGATGTCCACATTAAAAGTGCTTCAGACTTGTCCTTTGCAGAGGAAATCCTTGTTGTCTTCTCTTGGGGTTAGTGTTGATAACTCTTCTACCATGATCAAATTTGAAACCATGGGAGTGTAGCCTCGCTTTCCTTACTACGTGTCTATTTTGATTCATGTAGAGTGTCTTAACAAAACCGTCAAGCGTACTATTATTGATGAAGGCGTTGCTAATTCTATGATGTCTTTGTCATGTTGGAAGGGTTTGGGTTCTCCCAGGTTGTCTCAATCTGTCACTATGTTGACATCTTTCGATGGTAGATCATTTTGGTTGCACGAGATTCTTCCTTCTCTAGAGGTCCAATTGGGAGTAAAGACCGTCGTGATCGAGGTTGAGGTGGATGATGTGCCCCTTTACTACAATATTTTATTGGGTAGGAATTGGATATATAGTATGCAAGCCGTATCTTCTTCCCTTTTTCAAGTGATATGCTTTCCTCTTAATGGGAAGATTGCTACGATTGATCAAAATTCATTCCATAATCCGAGTGTTAATGCATCATCGGTAGCTTCTATCTTGATTATTGATCATTCTCAGCCAGCAACTGGGAGTGTGGATGTAGGTATGTATCCTTCTCTTATGGGAACCTCTAGTTTTACTACACCCGTTCTTATGATTGGGTCTAGTTTTGGTGGGGCTTCATCCTCATCGAATTCAGTGTCTTTTCGCACTACCCATATGGAAGATCCTTTGATTCTTCCTTCACCAAGTACTTTGAGTGTGCTCGTTGAGACAAAGGTGACATTTCCTACAACGATGGTGGTGTATCAAGCAAATCTTGATCAGGTTGCAGAGCCTAGTCCTTCCTCTTCAAGGATGGAGGAGGAGGACCCATATGTGCTTCTTGCATGGGCAGAAGATTCATCTCACTCACATGATTGCCTCGATGATGTTTTTCCATTGTATGAGTCCATTTGAATACTCACAAGTGCATCTTTCGCATGACTGTTGGTCATTTACTAAGATTCATTGCATCCAAGGAGGGTATAAGAGTTGATCCCTTAAAGGTTGAGGAAATACTTCAATTATCTCCCCCACATAATATTAGATACCTTCTTTGTTTACAAAGCATGGAGAACTTCTTGCAAATATTCGTGGTTAATTTTTCCAACTTGACTAAAGTCTTTATGCATCTTTTGAATAAGGACACCCCTTTTTATTGGGATGAGCGAGCCCAGGAGTCTCTCGATGCTCTTAAGTGAGACTTAGAAATGGCGCCCATGCTTAGTCCTCTGGACTATAGCCGTGATTTCTTAATTTATGTGACCACGTCTATGGAGACGATTGGTATGGTTTTAGTTAAGGAGGATAAGGATCTCCATGAGCATGTCATATATTATTTGAGCTGAAACCTTATACATGAGGAACTTCTCTATTCCCATGTGGAGAAGCTAGCCTTGGCTATTGTTCATGCGGTTTAGCATTTGAGACATTACATTCTCCTTCAGCAAACCTTGGTCTTAGCTCACATCAATCCATTTCAGTTCATCCTCACTAGAAGGATGATTGGGGGGGGCAGGGGGGGACACAATAAATGGATTGTCATTTTGCAAGAGTTTGATCTTGACTTCGTTTCGGTGAAATCGAAGAAATCATTGATCTTTGCGGAGCTTATATCCAATTTTCCAAGTTTGGAGGAGGAGGAGGTTTCTGAGGATACTTTTGTCGATGAGCATATTTTCCTTATCTCAACTGTGAACCCTTGGTATAGGGATATCATTCTATATTTGTAAACATTGAAGGTCCCTACTCACCTTTCACGGGATGAGCGACGACGATTACGTCATGTATATAAGAGCTACCTTATAGTGGATAACACTTTGTACCATCATGGGGTAGATTCCATTTTGCGTCGTTTTTTATCCCATGATGAGGCTGAGGTTGTGCTGAATGATTTCCACGGAGTGGCATGTGGTAGTCATTTATTAGGGTTCTCTACAGCCCAAAAAATCTTGACAGTAGGCTATTTTTGGTCGTCCATCTTCAAAGATTGTGTTAATGCGGTCAAGAAGTGCCACCCTTTCTAGGTGTTTGCACATAATATGTGCTTGTGTCTAGCCCCATTACATCCTATTATCACCGGCAGTCCCTTAACCAACTAAGGGCTTGATTTTATGGATTGTAACCCAGCTTCGGCTAGGGATCATCATCACATTATTATGGCTATCGATTACTTCATGAAATAGGTAGAGGCTATGCCCACATTTAAATCCAATGGTGAGACAGCAACACATTTCATTTTCAACCAGATTATCACCCGATTTGGCATTCCGAAAGAGCTTGTCACTGACCATGGTATGCACTTTCAGAATAAAATGATGGAAGAGTTGGCTTCCAAGTTAGGGTATCAGCAAGAGCATTCCTCTTCTTATTACCCTCAGGAGAATGGACAAGTTGAAGCAGTGAACAAATCACTTAAGTCTATTCTCCAACGAACCATCGTACAAAGAAAGACTAATTGGCATATCATGTTATATCATGCTTTGTGGGCCTATAGAACCGTGGTTAAGACTACCACTGATTTCTCTCCATATCATCTTGTACATGGGGTGGAGTTAGTTTTGTCGGTTGAATGTGAAATCCCTTCTCTCAAGCTAGTTGTGGATATTTTACCTAACACTTTCGCATTGGAAGAGCGTTTGGTCCACTTAGAGCATCTTGATGAGCAGCGCTGAGATCCCTTAGTGGCTCTAGAGGTTAAAAAGCATCGCGTCAAGGTCCCATATGATAATTCTATCCTTCTGAGGAAGTTTAGTGAAGGTGAATTGGTCCTTTTCTGGGATCGAGCTAAGGAACCCTTTGGGGCAGGGAAATTTAATCCCATGTGGCATGGTCCTTACGTCGTTAAACGAGTATTAGAGAAAGGCACCTACAAGCTAGTTGATTATGAAGGGACATCCTTGGTGGAGCCTAGAAATGGGATTTATCTCAAAAACTACTATGCATGATCTTCAACCAGGGCTGATTGTTGTATATTATTGTATAGTTTTGCATTGCATACTTAGGTTTTCTTATGGTGATCAGGTTTGTTGATTAGCTTTCATTTTTTATGGTAGATGTCAATGGAGTGTTATGTTCACATAGGATTCACTGATGGTGCTAGCCACTACACTCAAAACTCACCTTCGGTTGCTTGGGTGATATATACTCCTACGGGTCAAGTATTGTCTTCAGGAGGCGTATGTTTACAGCCCTCTTCAAACAATTTTGTTGAATATAGTATCGTCATTGAGTTATTGTGTGATGCCATTTCACATGGTGTTCATTCTCTTGAGGTGCGTCTTGATTCGTAGTTAGTGGTTTCACATCTTAATGGCTTGTATAACATTAGGGATTCGACATTATTACGAATATTCTTACGTGTTAGATTGCTAGAACGAAAATTTGAGAATATAACATACATCCATGTTCCAATAATTTTTAATCAAGTTTCTGACTCATATGCTAACTATGTGTTAGATTGGCATTTGTTTCATAGACCATAAGCATATCACAAACACACATTTTACACACATGTAAATAAAATAAAATTGATCATCATAAAAGTTTTTTTCATTAACATCCAAAAAGTGACGTCATAATACATAAGTGTCATATACAAAATTGGGGCTTCCGAGCCACCAAAATATACTACATGGTCATACAAAAATGAATACACTCAGGTCTCTAAGCTTGGGGTCGAGGGGGTTTCAGATCATGATAGAGCACTATGGCTCTAGCTAGCCATCGAAATAGTCGAACCCATGCTCATGGTACACCAACCACATGGCACTGCACTGCCTCATGGAAGTCCTCAACTTACGCCATGGGTACCCTATGTTTCAAACGAAAAACGTTTGTGTTGATGCTTTGGAGCATCCACTTAGCATCCACACTCATGATATCATCTCCTATTACCCTCCTTCAATGACAAGGGAAACCATCTGGCTGTCATGGTCCTACATCTCCATATACATGACAGATTGTCACTATGTGTCGTCACACCAAAAACATGTCTTTTAAGTTAATATATCAAAAAACAAAAAAAAATTAAATAATTCAAAACTTAAAAAGTGGGTTTTGGATTCTTTACCTATGTCAGCATAAGCTGCTCCTAGTGGTAGCGGCATATCTAGGTCTATGCAGAAGTTTATCCCTGCATAGGGGTAGTCGTCTATGGAGACGATCTGTCTCCGCCACCATGGAAATAAATCTGTTGGGTAGGGATTAGCCACCCTACCTCCACCTAGTCTACACATGGAGTTCACCCAGCATCGCTGGCCTGGATCACAGACTCCATGTGGAGCAATATCTACCCTAGGGATTAGCCATGGCACCCACTCAAATAAAAATGTGCTCAGTATACTGTCGAACCCAAAGTTCTGCACCCTACCCATCTTGCAGTCACTGAGTTGTTGTTTCATGTTGCTCAAAAGCGTAGTACTCCAATCATAGACTATGGGTCGCATGCACTCTATCACATAGAACATCATTGGCCATGAGGCTTGGTGGAGTGAAGCTAACCCTACAATCCTGCCTAGTGCCAAAAGTATGGCCTTTAGCCCTAGAATCTGGATAGAGTTTGTCGAGATTTGAATCCCAACCTTTTCTGTCTCCGAAAAATAGTACACAGTTATGTACTCATCTATGATCATCCTGCCTCCTAGCCCATGAGATCAGAGGTTCACCATCTCCCCTCATTGGCACAAACCTGTGATGAAATATATGTCCTCAACCTCAATGTTGAGCGACATCCCATATATCTGAAATGTCTCAAATTCTGGATCCCAATAGTCCACCAGTAGTTGGAGTAGTCTTGGTTTGGCCCTCAGGCTACCAAGACACCAAAAATTGTACAAGAGACATGCCCGTCATGCTTGTTGGGCTATGAGATCACCTTGCACAGCTTCCTCAACATCACCATGCTCTCTTTCTCTCCACTCTAGCACCATCCTGCACAAAAACCAAGTTTTTTTATCAGTCTTTGCCCTTTAAAACCTTATTTGCGGCCTTGTACGTGAATGTTCTCAAAACAACCACGTATTTACGTGGATTTCGGTGCATTTTCTACGTATGGTGAGCCCTATATGTGAAAAAATGCCCGATTTCCACGTGGGATGAAACACACAAGTTTGGATGGCTCAAAAAATAAAATAGACCATGAAATTTCAAAAAAATTGCATGAAAATGAAAGAGATGAGCATGAGAATTTATCTGGATCAAACAGGGATAGATTCCATTGGGCGATGATCCCGGAAGTCGCTTCTGAAGTTCTGAGCTCAAATGCACTATGTTGGGTAAAAATTTCAAATGGTATGAAAAATTTTAAATTTCTCACTATTCATAGAAATTGTTTTAAAGTTTTACCCACTTTCTATAGTTTTTGACCGTTTTGGACCGTTTGAACTCATTTGGTGTTGTAGGAATCCGTTTTGAGTGCGGTTTTGACGGTGGCTATGACATGTTCATGCTTATCGTAGATATTATGTCTAAACTGGCATATAGGTTAGATTTCACATCCATTTGCATTTTTCATAACCTTATGACCGTTTCATTTTAACCTTAGGTTCGAACCCATTCCATCTTGTCACAGAACCTTCTTGCTTCTTTTAGAAGTGACATGTTGTGAATGGTCAAGCTTTACCATACATGGGTACCCTAGTTAGATCCTGTTTTGCATTTGGTGACCATGCCAACATTTCACCTTTAGGGTGTGGGAGTCCTTTGTAAAGTACCGCCATGACTTTGAGAAAGAGCTTCATACTCCTCTTGAACTTTATGTTGGCCATTTCCCCGGGACTCCTTTGTATATGTCAAGTTGTAATTGCATTATCATGATTTTTTCTTGCCTTATTGAGCCTAACGCCGGCTTTCCTAACTTTTATTATCAGCCATATAGCCTGTGCTCGTCTCATGTCTAGCCAAGTAGATCCTTTTTATATATCATTTGTAGCTTGATTCCCCATTTTTTACCAAGAGGGGATTTTCCCCCGAGTGTCATTATACCGCACATGTTTCCTTGCATTGATAATAGGTATGTTCCACTTCTTGGAACTAGTTTGTTTTTCCCTTGACACTCATCTCCTCCTAGATTTGTAACTACAAAGCACTTTAATTCTTCTTCAAGATTTTCAAAATATCTTAAAAAGGTCTAAAAAAATAAAAAAACCAAAAAGACGAACAGGAAAAGATGTTATATTTGGAAACAGTAGAGTCATGTCACCTTCGAATAGAGCACTATATATCACATCCATTGGTTGGGTTAGTAGTTTGAATGTAGGAGTTGTACTTGTTTTTCTGAGTTCACCTCCACTGACTAGTTAAGCTTTCAGTCCCTATGGATCCTCTATTGATGCCTCCTGTGTCACAAAGATGTCCCAGTTTTGTATATTGAGTCTATGCTTCCTACATTCAGTCACCATTCACCTTTATGCTCTTTTTTGAAGGAATTTAAGACCTAATTCGATCATTCCTTGGTTTTCTTGACTTTGCATGTCGACCATTCCTAGTACTATCACTGGTTTGTGCACATCCTGTTCAATTCCTTCCACATTATACATCATTGCTAAGTACCTCATGTTGGTTGATGGGGGATGCCTTAATGCCCTCCTTCAAGCGGATTCCATCGCATCGACTTCAGATCATTTATTCTAGGATAGGAGTCTAGAGTCATTTGAGTGCCTTGAGACTTACAGTCATCAATGGTAGGTTCTCTCGCCTTCGAAAGTTTTGGGAATACATCAATGTCCCATGATTGACGGATTATTCCAATTTTTCGAGCTCAACACATTTATTCACACTTGTTAGATTGCACTCTAGTACCTTGATTCCCACTTTCATTATCAGTGGGTGGTCTCGCATCTGTTAACGGTATACATCAATGATTGGTAATCAGAGGATGGACTACTATGTTCAACCTCGACACCTCTATTCACATAGTTAGACATGTAATCATAGTGGTTTGGAAGACTTTCCACACTGGTGGCATTCCACATATGCTACCTCCTTGATAATTCCAGTGTTCATGAGATTTCAGCTCTCGTGACTTGATTCCAGTGTATGTTAGATATCTTCAGCCATTATGTAGATCCTGATCCATTGTATATCTGCATCTTTCATGGAGATTTTGATCCTTTGTATATATTCATCATGGATATTCTGATCTATCATATATTGCACGTGGCGATGACCACACATGTCACATTTTGTATATCATGCCTATTCATAGCCATTGTACTCTTATGTATCCGGGACTGCTATATGTATTCGCAATAATATGCACAGATTGATTATTGTAATATACTAATGGATGCATCGTTCTTCCACTTGGTTCTTCATCAATCCACTTATGGGATGGATTTATATTGTATTTCGGCCATCATGTTACCCCTCTAAGCTCACACATTAGGGGGCATCTGTTATAGCTGATTTTACCACACATGGTTGATCACACTTTTATGGCCTTCCCTATCCCTCTGCAGACTCTTTGGACCCTATGGACTATTATTGTACCTTTGATGTTTCCAATATCATCCCTAAAAACACCTATTATTTCTTGTACATGACTTTTAATCCCTTTCTTGCGTATATACGCGGATATTACCCTTAAACTCGCGTACATCGCGATGTGTGCATAAGCCCAAATATTTTTGGACTTTTCCTTGCTGTGGATCTGATTCACTTATCTCTTGGCCTTCCATATGCCTCAAGATCGCTTGTATTTGACCTTCCATTACCCCATTGAAGCACTATATAAGGAACCCCTTGGATACATTGAAGAGGAGGAATTGAAGAGCAAGAAAACTATAGTCCATTGTTGTCGTAGCTTACTTGTACTTCAGTCTGCATCCCTTTTTCCCTTGGAGCACTTTTTGTTCTTCCCAATATTTCCTTTGTTTGTGAGCTTGCTATCGAGAGATGGAGGATTGAGGTGGTGGAGGCCCAGGTCGAGGACTCAGTTTCTCTGGTTCGTAGACATGCCAACAGAGGTTGTCACTTATGTAATCTCTCATTTTATTAATAGAAATATCTTTTCCTGTCCAATGATGTGCATTTAAATGAATATTGAATCCATGGATGCATTTAATTTCTTATGCATTATTGATTATATATGATAGAGTAGGCCTAACACTATATTCTATAGAATGCTTGCCGTGTTTACTGTTCTTGAGAGTAAATTTCTAAAACAAGAGGGATTGGAAAAAGCTCAATAGGGATCTATTTCAACCGTCTGGAATAAGGTATGTTTCGAGATCCTTTAGTGTTAGATGGTTTATTTCTCTTACATATTGGGAAGGGATTTATTTCTACGGTTTCTCTATCTGTTGTGGTACACCCCAAGCCATAGGAAGTTTTCTCCATAACAGAATTGGTGACCATACTAGGGAGGTTCCTAGTTGTTTTTCTTTGGGGGTTTTCGACATTCAATGTGCTTGAATTGCTCTGATTTCTTTGTTTCTGTGTCGGGTCTGGGGGCATGTTTTCCCAGTAGTGTCCTGTAGGAGTAAAGTTTGTCTCAGCTTGTCCTTTTACCTTATTTTTCTCTCTTTCTCTTCCTGTACGCAGGTTTTTATTTCACAGTCGCGTGTACACGTGGGTTTTCCTAGAATAGTCGCGTATGTACACAAGTTTACTTAGAACAGTCGTGTATGCTTTGATTTTTTGCTTTTTTGGGAAGATTAAGTGTTGCTGGGTGAGTTTGGATGATTGTTGAGTCTTCTTTGATGCTTTTGGAGTCTGTATCTGCCCTCTGTTTCTGACCAGAGACTCTTTTCTATTTGATTTTTGAAAATGTTCTTGTCATTTCATTTTATATTTTTTGTTTTGAGATTAGTGCATTAGGTATCTTTTTCCTTAGTAATTTTCTTGGCTACTATTTGTGAGTGGTTATAGAGTCTGAGGGTGGTAGAGTCATATTTTTTATTTTTATCTCATTTAATTCAAAAATACAAAAACATTTTGTTTTTTGCATAGTTATGCATGCTTTTCATTTTGCATGAGTATGGTACTTGCATTAGGTTTGCTTGGTGAATATTAGTCATATTTTCATATAGGAATGATTGCATATACATTTGAAGAAAAAAAAATTCACTTCACATAGTAGCATACCCTATTTTTCATTTGACACAGTGCATTTGCATTGATTGTTCGGTGTGCATTTTACTTCTTGATGTGTCATAACATCATTAGTTGCATGACCATTTACCCTTTGAGTAATAATGCCAATTAAAATCAATGCATAATAAAATAAATTACACTCTTTTATTTTCTAGGGTGCACCAACAAGACCAGGTTTTAGGGTCTTGGAATAGTTCATTATGAGTTAATTCTCCAAGACCACTAAACGAAACAATTAGGTGTCTGTCCAGGTGAGAGTGTGAAATCCTTTATATAATTAGTGTTTCTCAGGATCCTCCTCTTACAAGGGATTTAAGGACAAGGCGATGTGAGAAATTATGATTGGGAGGACCCCTGATTGTGATTGATTAGCACTGGAGATATTTCTTGGATTGTATCCATATCTGGGGGCCTTTGAGGTATTGGATAGTGCACCCCTGGGGTACTAATTGTGATTTCAGGCTTCAGGCTTTGTTACCTTGCCCATACAGTCAATCCCACTTGTGATTGTTCTCCTAAGCATTGATTATATCAAGATGACCTTAGTTTTCTTACCCAGTTTATCGAGGGGGTATTTGCAGAGGTTATTTTGCAGGTGTCTTGGCTAGGTATGGGTTAGACAGCATAGTCTCTATATGCGTTGAAGTTGAGGGCCACTATAATTGTTTACAAACCTCCTCCTTTTGTGTATGGGAGTCTCAAGCCTCTCCTAGGCGAGACATACCTGCTTCATTCAGGAGCTCATATATCCTACCCTTGGTTTGCTTGTGATTTGGATTTACATTTTTAGGTGTATCCTCTATGCATGCTAGTTTCCCTAGGGTTTGCGTAATTATATTGAGTCCTTTTATTTTTTGAGTCATTGTGGATTCAAGAGTGGTACCCCTCCATTCTCGTCATTTAGCAGGACTTCCACATTCCACGTCTCCTCCTCCTTTGGGAGAGAGAACCAGATAGTCCGGGCAGACTACTTCTCACTTTGATTCACACACCATGGGAGATCATGAGGATGAGATTCCAGAGATATCTTCTCCCCCTCATGAGGGTGGGGAGAAATATCCTACTAGCACATATGATCCTTCACATGAGCATCCTTCATGATCTGGTTATGACCCCTCATTCACAAGTTGCCCATATTGGTTTGTGGGCAAGGAGACTCACTATAAACCCACAAGCACTAGTTATGTTAGATATGACATACCTGATATCCTTGAGACCGATCCAGCATATCATGCCGAGTCGAAAGTTGAAACTAGCACTATGCTTGGGGGCACTCCCACTCTTCTCCATGTAAAGAGGTTTGGGGGCACTAGTCACATTGCACCTTCCATCCCTGTGGTGGAGGCATATTCACATGCTCCTCCTAGTCCTATTGTTAGTAATCTGATTTAGATACTAGAACCAAGATGAGTGAACATTAGGAACACCACTTACATTCCTTCATATGTCCCTTTGTCCTTGAACCCCATTCCTTCGAATGCCTTTTTAACGACTCATACTCCCCCTAATTCACGTGGGCCTTCAGGACGAAATGTTGATACTAGCCATGTTCATTCTGCGAGTACTAACATGGTTGTATCTCAGAGCTGAGTACCTCCTATTGTGTCAGCAGGTAATGTACACATTTCTCGATCGTCTCATGTTCCACCTTGTGGATCTCCCCATATACCAAACTATGGACCTTCTCATGGTACATCCATTTAGAACACCTTATGGAGCTTCTCATGGACATTCTTATGGACCACAATATGCACAAAAATAACAACCCTATGGATATGGGTATCAACAACCCGCTTACTCTTCTAATTATGGCTTTGTAGCACCTTATAATCAAGGTACCCCACATCACAATGCTTCCATGCAGCCCTACATGGGTCAAATAGGAGGATATTATTATGGCCAATGCCATGGTATTTATAGAAATCAAGCCTACATGAATCAAAACTCCCAGGGAGCATGGAACTGACTGCCTCAACCTAGGATCCCTTTCCTTGCGACAATGAACTTACCTGACTTGTCGAGATTGATGAACGATCCTATGTCTCATGACCCGACATGGTCGTTAGTCCCTAACAAGCTTCCTTTGGACATTCCCAAGTTCAAAGGTAAGGCTGGTGAATATCCTGGTGAGAATGTCACCACTTTCCACCTTTGGTGCTCTTCCAATTCCTTACACGATGATTCCATTCGTTTAAGGCTATTTCAAGGCACCCTAATGGGTCCTACGAAGAAATCGTATATGGAGTTACTGGGGGGCTCTTATACTATGTTTGATGATCTTGCGCTGACTTTCCTTAATAATTTCCATCTACCCATATGTTACAACATCAGTACCGAACTCTTGTTGACCTTCCAGCAAGATAAAGCCACACACATTTCGGATCTTATTCAAGAGTGGTGTAGATGGAAACAGTTAATCAAAGCCTTTATACCACCATAGTTTCTTCTTGAATGGTTCCTCAAATTGTTATTCCATTACATAGCAAAGGATGTTTCTACATCCAGAGTTCAAAATGAGGAACAAGATATTTTTAAGGCAAAAGAGTTGGATTTGATCTATGCTCAATCCAAACTTTTGTATGAGATTGTACCTAATGCTCCTAGGTTCAACTTCGACCCCAGCATCAAGCCTAGGCCACATGTCGATGGTATTGTGTGCTCTACAAGTACCAAACCTATGGACTCTATTGTGAAACAAGTGAGCCAATTTTCAATTAGCCAGTCTGGGTTAAGACAAGCTAGGACTTCATCTCAACCTACCCAATCAGTGAATGTACTTTCTGTGTAATCGTCAAACCCAAAAGGTAACTAGCAGCCTGGAAGGAATAAGAAAAAATGAAAAAATAATCATAAGGGTGGGAACAAGAAGGAAAATTCTAGTAATAATGACAAGAACACTCAAAATGCTGGGGGGGACAAATAGTTTAAGCGTAAGGTGAAGTTTCCTTGCAAGTTGTGTAAGGATGACCACCTCACTCACTTGTGACCTCATATGGAAGATGTCTTGAGGTTCATAGCACAGGGCCCAACTGTGTTAACTAGTCCTTTACCCAAAAATAAAAATATGAACTCAAGGACCATTGATCCTGGTTGTGCATCGAGTGGAAATAAAAATCCTCCATAGGGTAATAGTGGTCACGGTTGCATCAACATGGTGCATGCTGCTAAGGTTGTGACTCATGCGAAATATTATGGTTTGTCACAACCAGATCTTGGGAAAGAACCTTCCCCGCCAGAGAGCCCTTTGCGAACCAAAAATCCTATGGATAAACCTGAAGCTCCATCTCGCATTCCTAAGGGAGTCTTAAAGTGTTCAGGGCACAATCCTAATGCCTGAGCCGCCCAGAGCTATCCAGTTGTCAAGGATTTGGGCCAAACTCCTTGTGCCATGTCCGCATTAGAAGTTCTTTAGAATTGTCCTCCACAGAGGAAAGCCTTGTTGTCTGCTCTTGGGGTTAGTGATGATAACTCTTCTACCATGATCAAATTTGAAACTATGGGAGCACAGCCTCACTTTCCTTACTACGTATCTCTTTTGATTCATGTAGATTGTCTTAACAACACCATCAAGCGTACTATTATTAATGAAGGCGTTGCTGCTTCCATGATGTCTTTGTCATGTTGGAAGGGTTTGGGTTCTCCTACATTGTCTCAACCCACCACTATGTTGACAGATATCGATGGTAGATCGTTTCAGCCGCATGGGATTCTTCCTTCTCTAGAGATCCAATTGGGAGGGAAGACCGTTGCGATCGAGGTGGAGATGGTTGATGCACCCCTTTACTACAATATTTTACTAGGTAGGAATTGGATGTATAGTATGCAAGCCGTAACTTCTTCCCTCTTTCGAGTGATATGCTTTCCACTTAATTGGAAGATTGTTACGATTGATCAAAATTCATTCCATAATCCGAGTGTCAATGCATCATCGGTAGCTTCTATCTCAATTATCGATTATTCTCAGCCATCAAATGGGAGTGTGGGTGTAGGTATGTATCCTTCTCTTATGGGAACCTTTAGTTTTCCTATGCCCATTCTTGTGGTGGGGCTTCATCCTCGTTGAATTCGGTGTCTTTTCACACTACACATATGGAATATCCTTGGATTCTTCCTTCACCAAATACTTTGAGTATGCCCATTGAGACAGACGTGCCGTTGCCTACAACGATTGTGGCATATCAAGTGATTCTTGATTAGGTTGCAGAGCCTAGTCCTTCCTCTTCACGGACGGAGGAGGAGGACCTATATGTGCTTCCTCCATGGGTAGTAGAGTCATCTCACTCACATGATTTCCTTGATGATGTTTTTCCATTGGATGAAGCTATTCTTGAGGCCATGCCTGGGGTTGAGAAACCTTGGGAAGAGTTGCATCATCGATCATATTTCCTTCCTAAGCTCGATCAGATGGAGTGTGATGAATTTACAGATATTTTTAGCGAGAATATTGGTAGCCCCATGGTTCCATTAAGCTCTCCTGGTCAGATGGCTGATGGAAACATGGCCAATTTACCACCAACCATTCCTATAAATATTTCTCGTGATCCTGGCAAGGTTGAGAATGTCTACATTGGGGTGGGTTGTTCCCCCAATGAGATCAAGGAGTATACTGAGTTGTTTAAAGATTTTCGCAACATTTTCTCTTGGTCATATGAATAAATCATGGGTATAGACCCTTGTATTGTCGAACATGAGATCAAAACATATCCGAATGAAAAACCAGTTCGACAACATTTGCGTGCAGTGAATCCTACAAAAGCACCCACTATTAAAGCTGAGATCAAGAAACTATTGAAATATACTTTTATCCATCCCATTCCCTTGATGGAGTGGGTTCCAAATCCCATTTCGGTGGATAAGAAGTATGGAGCGATCCGTATATGCATTGATTTCCGTGAATTAAATCATGTCTGTCCTAACGAAAACTTCCCCACACCATTTATTGATCATATTTTGGGTGGGTGTGTGGGAAGTGAGGTATTTTCTTTTATGGACGATTTTTCCAGATATAATCAGATTCATATTAAGCCCAAGGATCAACATAAGACTGAATTTATTTGTCTTTGGGGTACTTTAGCATATCGAAAGATGCCCTACGGCCTTAAAAATGCTAGAGCCACATTTCAGCGGGCCATGACCTTAATATTTCATGATATTAAAAAGATTATCGAAGTATATTTGGATGATCTCGCTGCTCACTCTAATTTGAGAGTGTGTCATCCATATCATTTGAGATTAGTGTTCAAACTATGCCACCATTACCAAGTTTATTTGAATCCTCACAAGTGCATCTTTTGCGTGCCTGTTGGTCATTTACTAGGATTCATTATATCCAAGGAGGGTATAAGAGTCGATACCTTAAAGGTTGAGGAAATACTTCAATTGTCTCCCCCATGTAATATTAGGCACCTTCAGTGTTTACAAGGCATGGTGAACTTCTTGTGAATATTCGTGGTTAATTTTTCCGACTTGACTAGGATTTATGCGTATTTTGAATAAGGACACCCATTTTTACTGGGATGAGTGAGCCCAAGACTCTTTCGATGCTCTTAAGCGAGCCTTAGCAATGGTCCCCGTGCTTAGTCCTCCGGACTATAGCCATGATTTATTGATTTATGTGGACGCGTCTATGGAGATGGTTCGTATGGTTTTCGTTCAGGAGAATGAGGAGCTCCATGAGCATATCATATATTATTTGAGTTGAAACCTTATAGATGCGGAACTTCACTATTCATGAGATTCAATGTTTGAGACATTACATTCTCCTTTGCCAAAGCTTTGGTCGTAGCTCATATCAATTGTTGAGCCTCATTTTGTTATCATTTTTGGCGTTAAAATAACACATTTAAATGCATATTGGATTATCTTTTCATGTATTTTATGTCATGCAGATCGTTATTCAGCACGAGGTAAGAATAAATTCAATGTTTATTCAATTTTGGTTATTAATATCATTTTTATGAATTTATTAACTTAAATTTGTATTATTTAAAGCATATTTGATATATTAAATATTATGTGTATTTGTTTGCAGGTTATGTAGTATGTTTGGGAAAAAATATAAACAAAATGCATTCAGCTGGCCATTCATCCCGATCTGCGCAATCACCGTCCAGCTCACTATCCAGATCATCATGCAGCTCGTCGTCCAGCTCGTTAATTAGATTGCGCGCTATCCATAACTAATTTGAGGAATTAAATGTTGAACCAATATGCAAACCATTATGTTGACCATGTGCCTAGGTGATAGCATAATCAACAATCGAGAAGGATGGCAGGTGCATTAATTTCTCCATTCTGCTTTCACTTCTCATGCACTCAAAGGAGGGAAAATTCTAGAGGACCGTCACTATCACGATGTTGTTGCTTATTACCTCATCTTCCAACCCATTGTGCAAAATTCTCCGATCGTTTTCCATGTTGACCTAGATTAACACTCAGTGTATCCAGCTCACAATGCAGCTAGTTGTTCAGCCTCTCATCCAGATCACCTATCATCCTGCGCACTGTAAAATATAAAATAGCCTGCAAATAAATTGTTATCAGTATTCTTGGGTAGTAAATATGTGTTCTGGATAGCACAATAGCTTGTAATTTCCTTCACTCACCACCACTCCACCAGTCACGTGGAAAGAGGAGTAGTTACACCACCACCATGCCCTATTCACACTGAAGAGAATCCTGCATGCCACGTTCACAATGAAGAAAACCAAACTTACACCAAAGAAGGGATATGCCTATGTTGTGGCCTGTAAACTGTTATTACCTTTTATGATTGACTAAATTTAGAAGAGCAGTCGACCACTAAAGGGTCGAATTTCTCATCCTCTTAAAAACAGTGTGTATATAAACACCTCCATACAGAGAGATAGGGGATTGATCAATCCATTAGATAGATAGTTAGTTTCCTTTGAGGGAAGGATATTGTAACTATGTTCATTCTGTTTAATAAGAACTCTACGCTTTGTTATTTACAACTATGTGTGCAAGCATTCACAAGGAATTATCCATGATTGCTGAGAGGGCCCCTTGACAATCTATGGTTTCTACTTTCATATGAGTTTTTTGTTATCTCATCCTTATAGATAAGTAGTTTTATTTCTAATCTATTTAGGTAGTTAAGTTCCTCCAATCATTTATTTCTCTGTTTCCTGTAGCATGTATTTGTTGTAGTTAATGAGATTCATACTATGTTGTTAATGTAATTTTTGTTTATAAATGGTCGGTCATGTATAGTTTGCTTTCAGGTTTGCTTTTAATCCTTTCATTATTAGCTTATTGCTCAATCTTATTTACAAGCATATATAATAGGTTGTTTTTATCAATTTAGATAGAATTTAAATAAGCACATAGAATAGGTTGTTTTCATCAATTTAGATAGATTAAGTTCTGTTTATTCCTGTTATAAGTTTATGTAATTTAAATTCCATTTTGTTTATTAATATGCAATGATTTTCTTATTTCCATGTATTTGTCTTTGTTTATTTCAGTGTTAAAAACAATGATTAATTAGGTTTAAATCCTGTCTTTATCCATCTTGTATTCATATGCACAAAATCAACTAATGATTAAATCATTTAGGTTTTTTATTATTATTTTCTGTATACAGCTTCTCATTCGGACTGTGTATCTGGACTATCATTTGGACCTTCATTCCATATTGTTGTCCAGCCTTCCATCCAACCTTTAGTGTTCTTATTTTATTTTTAAACCTATTTTCAGTTCTGTTTCTTTGGCTTTTTTATTATGCTCTGATTGTAAGTCATTATATAATGATTATGTTTTTATTTGAACCGTAGATTAGATTGTTTTAAAGTATTTACTAAGCTTTATCTTTAGTTTTCTCTTTCCAACTCATGCTTTGAATTATGCATTGTGATTTCGTTCCTTTTAATTTCTGATTTTCTTCCTTAATACTGTTATAATGCTTTGAAATTATGTTTGATCTATTTCTTTGTATATGGATTTGTAGGGTTAGGTGTGTTAATTGCTAGTATACTAGTATCTTGTCAATTTATCATAGTAGTAAGACCTATTCCTTTCACTTTGTGATTATTAAAAAGACTTGTAGAAAAGAACTTAAAATTATCTTTATTAAGTTTTCTACTTACTTTTTATTTAATTATCTTTATTAAGTTTTCTACTTGCTTTTTATTTAGTTATCTTTATTAAGTTTTCTACTTGTTTTTCTTTATTCATCTTTCCATTCACTTTTTAGTTAATACTTCCTTGAACCCCATCTTTTTAAGTAGTTGTTGATAATACATTTTTCAGTCAAAAAATATTTGTTCATAAATTATCTAGTTGTTGTGATTGTATTTCCAAATATGTACTTTTTGTGAATAGTTAGCTCTTGAAGTTATTTAATAGGTTTTGTTATATTATCATTTGTTAGTTAAAATAACATAGTCTGATAATATCCTAGTTTGATGTTTTTTTTTAGTTCAACCATATTACTAATTTAGGTGTTTGACTCAGTTTTTCATTTTGAATATTTTTCAATATTTTGTTTATTTAAGCATTTCTACAATGCCCTAGGAACCCATCTACCTTTGCATATATTTTGTAGCAACTCTAAGCCTACTAACCCCGATTGATAATTAAATATTAGGTGTATTTAATATAGTAGAACACATCCAAACATTTTGGTATTAGTTTAGTCGAGATAACACCCAACATTTTGGCGCCGTTGCCGAGGAGTTGTTCTGTAAGGTAGAAAAAATAGAATTTTCTTATGAATTTTAGTGATAGGTTGGTGGCGAAAGAGCGGTAAGATGAGAGTTAAGAACATGCGCATCTATTATAACAAGTGCCCCCAAACGTGCCCCAAACCCAGTAGTAGCAGTAGCCTAGGTTTTCCTTTAGTTTAGTTTTTCACGTACAAAGTCTAGATAGATAAGGATAGATAGGTTTCCTTCACGTTATACAGCAAGAGGAAGGGGAGATGATAAGATGAAAAGACAACTTCACTATGGAATTTCCATAGTGTGATAGCCTTATGCATCCAATTAGTGGGTGCCCCCAAATCCTTGTTGTCCTTTTTTCGCACAAGTGTGTTTACTTTACGCAAAGTTTGATTTATTTCCCTTGAGCATGCTTTTCTTGTTGCAGACATAGATATTTTTATTTTTCATAAGTTCAAATTAATGTATGTGTGCCTTTAGTTAATTTACTTTCATATAATTTACTCGATTTCAAGTGTAGGACTTATTTTACAATTAAATCACTTAGTGGTGTTGTAAGTACCACCCATCCTGCTAACAAACCGATAGGAACATTTGAAAGAGGAACCCCAATATAATATATGAATAGTTTTTTATGTCGTGAGAAGATATGGTAGGAAAGAAGGATGAAGAATGTGTTACCTTTGAATTCCCTATTAGAGATCTAGGAGGAATGGCACAAATACAGTACGTTCCCCCATCCATTTTTCCAAATTTTCACGGACTAGAGAATGAAGACCTCGATGAATTTTTACTTCAATTGGAAATGCTTTGTAGAGCATATAATGTTCAAAATCTGAATTTTTTACCTCTTACTTTGAAAGGGGAATCCCTACGATGGTTCATGATCTTAGGTGGGAATTGCATTCAAACTTGGAAAGACATGAAACATATGTTCTTGAAAAGATACCAAGAGTATTACATGGTTAACGAGGACATCTTTGAAATCACACAGGGAGAAGAAGAAACTTTGGAAAACTATGTCGAACACTTTCAATATAAACTTCAAAGATCAAAACTAAGACACTCAGGGAAAAATACCTTAAAAAAACTTTTACTCAAAGGCATAAAAAGTGAATATTTAGAAATTTTAAACCTAATGGGAGCAGGTGATGTATCTCATTTATCATATGATATTTTTTGTGAATTATGTAGAAGGTATTCAAGAGGAAGATTCAAGATTAGTAAGAATACACCCTCTTTTAGCCTTATATTAACCCCTGTCAACCTTGTTCACAAATATTTTTTGTCCCATCTGATGATCATAGGGATACTTTCTCTTATGATGCAACACTTCCTGTTCTACAATATTTTCAACAAATTTTTCACGCAGGATCCATCACACAAGCTAATCAATTACCCCTACCACAATTACCTTCTCATAAACCTCCTCTATGCCTTACGCATATTCCTGTTCAATCTAGTCCACGTTCTAACAGCAATAAAGCAGTAAAATGTGCTTACAGTTTTGAACTGCAACATTTATCTACCTTACCTACATCACCAACATTATTGCAAGAAATTCATACGATATTTGGAGAGGTTATAGATCAAGGGATTGTAAAGACTATGGAAGAAGGGAAAATTTATATTTTGCTTTTTTCACAAGAAGATAAGATAAACCTGAAATGCCTCTCATTCAATGAGGAAGGGACATTAGAACCTGAATATTCCCTATCATTAAACTCAGATTCTGTATGCATTCTAAAGTTTAATGAAAGATCTCATGACATAACAAATGAAGCAGAAAACATAGAATACATAAGTCACATTGAAATATGGTTCCAAGAGGGAACTAAGCCACGGTACCATCCTCTTCTTCAATGTTTATTACTGCTAAATCAAACAGCTCGGTTGATTCTTCACATCCCGGTAATTATTATAATATTTTTATTATATGTGGATAAAGGAATATTTCTAATTTTGCTTCGAACATGGTTACATTGAAAGAATTCATATACTTGAATTGTTTTCTTCCTTTATTTTAGTAGAATAGGATATTATGTAAATATGTTTTTGTTTTATCAAATAAGTAAGAGCCATTTCTAATAAATTGTTTACATGAGACTCTTTTTCTTTTTTTTATATATAAATAAATATGAATTATCTCACAAATGGTTTTGCATCCTGATTATAAGAATTTTATCTATAAACAGCTCCTGGAGTACTATCTGAAAGACAATTTACGATCATAAGCTATCTTAAACCTTTCTTAAAAGTTGCAGCTTATAGTGATAATTAAAAACAATTCTCTGTACATCATTCTTAACCATTCCTTTTATGATTCAAATAGTTTTTGGGTATTTTGATTCAGACATGTATATTTCTGATTTTCTATTTTAAACAATTGCATGATAAGGCTTACTCTCATTATTCGAATCTTATCTTATACCTCTATATTACTAGTTCATTCTATCTGTATTATCAAAACTTGTCTCTTGAGTATCTTTATGTGATAACTCGATAGTAGGTGGAATTTTTTCCTATGGGGAACATTATCTATCTTTCACGAAGAAGAAGGGTTATAAGGTCAAAGAACAACTTTAAGTTATTCTCTTTTGACATGATTTATGATTAAGGCCGTTATGAGAATTAGTTATAATTTTTTACAAAATTGAATTATGTGTTTTAGCAAGGCTTAACATGCTCTAGTACCAATCGGCTTCCATATACTTAATATCATTATACAAGGAAAACCTGTTGGGGTACTAAACAGGCCTGCTAGCAGCGAGTCAATGCTAAGTAAAAACTTACAACAAGGAAGCTTGATAAATGCAAGTAAACCCGTCGGGGTACTGAATAGGCTCGCTAGCAGTGGGACTATGCTTGCATGGTACCAAGATAAACTTATCAGGGTACTAAACAGGCCTGCTGGAAGCGGGGAAATGTCAGGTAAAAGAGATCTGTTTAATGCACTACTATACACGTGATTCAGAGAATGATGATAAATATGAAGAAATTTTTTCAAATTTTATTTTAAGGCCGATTGTTTTCAATGTCATTTGAGAATCGTTGTAAGTTGGAATTGGACCTAGCCATCTAATTCAACACATACCTAGGATGTCATTATCTTAGAAATGGGACCCGTAGCTATAAAATCTCACACACTCCAAGGTAAACTCAAAATATCTTATGATGACAAGATATCTTTTAAATAAGGCATGGATGACTAGTTTTTCCTCTATATGCTTTCAGGTCTTTTATCAACATTTAAGTGGTCTTTCTCAACACTGTTATTTTTCATGAATATACATATCTGAATCATTTCCCTTTACTAGTTAGTTTTTCTTTTTACTAAATAATAAAACAACATGATAGGACTCTTTTTATGGAACAATCAAATCTTCTTTCTCATGGCTTGAGGACATGCCATACCTTTGGTTTGGGATGAGGAGGATTAGGAAAATTAGACTGTTTTTTTGTTGTTATTATTTATGACAGATCTATTTTCTCTGAAAAAAATGATAAGTGTTTTTCAGGATAAATTAGCAATGGAACTTGGTTATAGCATGAAGTATCATTTTCACAGAAGATCAATATGGAGGACTATATTAAAATCGAAGGATAATCCAAATGAAATACCAAATGACAATCTCAACTTGGTGATATTATAGCACTTATGACTAAAATTTGCTAACCAAATTTTGTTTTTGCAAATAGTTTTTACCTCCATGAGAATGATTTGACCTTAAAAGTTTTTTAGTTATCATTTCATTATTACTAACCCTATCATTTTACCCAATCATGCGTATAAACTATCAAATGATTAATTCTATACCTTTTGTGTCATATCTTCAACTTGTCCAAAGTTTTACTTTGGACATGGTTCAACTAACTATAAACTTTATGAACTCACTCATTCATGCATATGCCTGTTGTTGGCTTATATTTTAAAGTTCGCTTTGATAGTATGATCTCTTATCTTTTTATTTGCTCAGTGGGACCTAGCGTTTCTCCGGTTTGGGGGAATGTTGAGCCTCATTTTGTTATCATTTTTGGCGTTAAAATAACACATTTAAATGCATATTTTATTATCTTTTCATGTATTTTATTTCATGCAGATCGTTATTCAGCAGGAGGTAGGAAAAAATTTAATGTTTATTCAATTTTGGTTATTAATATCATTTTTATGACTTTATTAACTTAAATCTTTACTATTTAAAGAATATTTGATATATTAATTAATATGTGTATTTGTTTGCAGGTTATGTAGTATGTTTGGGTGAAACTATAAACAAAATACATTCAGCTTGCCATTCATCCCGATCTATGCAATCGTTGTCCAGCTCGTCACGTAGCTCTCCGTTGAGCTCATTAATCACGCTGCACGCTGTCCATAACCAATCTCAGGCATTAAATGTTGAATCAATATGCAAACCATTTTGTTGACCACATGCCCAAGTGATAGCATAATCAACAATCTAGAAGGATGGTGGGTGCATTAATTTCTCCATTATGTTTTCACTGCTCACACACTCAAAGGAGGGAACATTCTAGAGGATCATTGTTGTCATGATGTTGTTGCTTATTACCTCGTCATCCAGCCCGTTGTGCAAACTTCACTGGTGGTTTTCCATGTCTCCCTAGATTAACGCTCAGTGTATCCAGGTCACAATGCAGCTAGTTGTTCAGCCTCCCGTCCACATCGCTTATCAGCCTGCGCACTGTAAAATATAAAAAAACCTACAAATAAAGTGTTATCGGCATGCCTAGGTAATAAATTCGTGTTCTGGATAGCACAACAGCTTGCAATTTCCTTTGCTCGCCACCACACCATCAGTCACACAGAAAGAGGAGTAGATACACCACCACAACACCCTGTTCACGCTAAAGAGAAGCCTGCATGTCACGTTCACAATGAAGAAAACCAGACTTACGCCAAAGAAGGGATATGCCTATGTGTTGGCCTGTAAATTGTTATTACCTTTTATGATTGACTAAATTTAGAAGAGCAGTCAACCACTAAAGGGTCGACTTGCTCAACCTCTTGAAAACAGTGTGTATATAAACACATCCATACAAAGAGATAGCGGATTGATCAATCCATTAGATAGATAGTTAGTTTGCTTTGAGGGAAGGATATTGTAACTATGTTCCTTCTATTTAATAAGAACTCTATGCTTTGTTGTTTATGACTACGTGTGCAAGCATTCACCAAGCATTATCCATGATTGCTGAGAGGGCCCCTTGACAATCTGTGGTTTCTATTTCTGTACGAGTTTTTGTTATCTCATCCTTACAGATAAGTAGTTTTATTTCTATTTTGTTTAGGTAGTTAAGTTCCTGCAATCATTTATTTCTCTGTTTCCTATAGCATGTATTTGTTGTAGTTAATGAAATTCATACTATGTTGTTAATTTAGTTTTTATTTATAAATGGTCAGTCACGTATAGTTTTCTTTCAGGTTTTCTTTTAATCCTTTCATTCTTAACTTATTGTTCAGTCTTATTTGCAAGCATATATAATAGGTTGTTTTTATCAATTTAGATAGAATTTAAATAAGCACATAGAATACGGTTGTTTTCATCAATTTAGATAGATTAAGTTATGTTTATTCCTATTATAAGTTTATGTAATTTAAATTCCAGTTTGTTTATTAGGATGCAATGATTTTCTTATTTTCATGTATTTGTCTTTGTTTATTTCACTGTTAAAAAGAATGATTAATTAGGTTTAAATCCGGTCTTTATGCATCTTGTTTTCATATGCACAAAATCAGCTGATGATTAAATTATTTAGGTCTGTTTTTATTATTTTCTATATATAGCTTCTCATTCGGACTGTGTGTCTGGACTGTCATTCGTACCTTCCTTCTAGATTGTTGTCCAGCCTTCCATTCGACCTTTAGTGTTCTTATTTTATTTTTAAACCTAGTTTCAGTTCTGTTTCTTTGGATTTTTTATTATGCTCTGATTGTAAGTCATTAGATAATGATTATGCTTTTATTTGAACCGTAGATTAGATTGTTTTAAAGTATTTACTAAGATTTATCTTTAGTTTTTTCTTTCCAACTCATGCTTTGAATTATGCGTTGTGATTTTGTTCCTTTTAATTTATGATTTTCTTCCTTAATACTGTTATAATGTTTTGAAATTATGTTTGATCTATTTCTTTGTATATGGATTTGTAGGGTTAGGTGTGTTAATTGCTAGTATACTAGTATCTTGTCAATTTATCATAGTAATAAGACATATTCCTTTCACTTTGTGATTATTGAAAAGACTTGTAGAAAAGAACTTAAAATTATCTTTATTAATTTTTCTACTTGCTTTTTATTTAATTATATTTATTAAGTTTTCTACTTGCTTTTTATTTAATTATCTTTATTAAGTTTTCTGCTTGTTTTTTATTTAGTTATCTTTATTAAGTTTTCTACTTGCTTTTCTTTATTCAGTTTTCCATTCAGTTATTAGTTAAGACTTCCTTGAATCCCCAGCTTTTCAAGTAGCTGTTGATAATACAATTTTCAGTCATAAATTATTTGTTCATAAATTATCTAGTTGTTGTGATTGTATTTCCAAATATGTACTTTCTGTGAATAGTTAGCTCTTGAAGTTATTTAATAGGTTTTGTTATATTCTCATTTGTTAGTTAAAATAACATAGTGTAATATTATCCTAGTTTGATGTTTTTTTTTAGCATACTTTTATCGATGAGCATATTTTCCTTATCTCAACTATCGATCCTTGGTATGGGGATATCATTGTATATTTGCAAACATTGAAGGTCCCTACTCACCTTTCATGGGATGAGCGACGACGATTATTTTATATAGCTAAGAACTACCTTATAGTGGATAACACTTTGTACCTCCGTGGGGTAGATTCCATTTTGCGTCGTTGTTTAGCCCATGATGGGGCTGAGGTTGTGCTAAATGATTACCACGGAGGGGCATGTGGTGGTCATTTATTTGTGCTTTCTACATCCCAAAAAATCTTGAGAGTGGGCTATTTTTGGTCGTCCATCTTCAAATATTGTGTTAATGCAATCAAGAAGTGCCACCCTTGCCAAGTGTTTGCACATAATATGTTCTTGCGTCCGGCCCCATTACATCCTATTATCGTTGCTGGTCCCTTCACCAAGTGGGGGCTTGATTTTATGGATTGCAACCCAGCTTCAGCCAGGGGGAATCATCACATTATTGTGTTTTTCGGTTACTTCACGAAATGCGCAGAGGCTATGCCCACAGTTAAATATGGCGGTGAGACAACCGCGCATTTCATTTTCAACCAGATTATCACCCAGTTTGGCATTCCAAAAGAGCTTGTCATTGACCATGGTAGGCACTTTTATAATAAAATGATGGAAGAGTTGGCTTCCAAGTTAGGGTATAAGCGAGAGCATCCCTCTTCTTATTACCCTTAGCCAAATGGCCAAGTTGAAGTAGTGAACAAATCACTTAAGTCTATTCTCCAACGAACCATCGCACAAAGCAAGACTAATTGGCATATCATGTTATATCTTTCTTTGTTGGCCTATAGAACCGCGGTTAAGACTGCCACCAGTTTCTCTCCATATCATCTTGTACATGGGCTGGAGTCAGTTTTGTCAGTTGAATGTGAAATCCCTTCTCTGAAGCTAGATGTGGAGCTTTTACCTAACACTTTCACATTGGAAGAGCGTTTGGTCCACTTAGAGCAGCTTAATGAGCAGCACCGAGATGCCTTAGTGGCTCTAGAGGTTAACAAGCATCGCGTCAAGGTCCCATATGATAATTTTGTCCTGACGAGGAAGTTTAGTGAAGGTGACTTGGTCCTTTTGTGGGATCAAGCTAAGGAACCCTTGGGGGTAGGGAAATTTAATCCCATGTGGCATGGTCCTTACATGGTTAAATGAGTGTTATCACTCAGAATGTACCTAGGTTGTGAAAGGTAGATTCCAAGGTAACAGCAAAAACCACTTTAGAATGTATTTCTGACCTAATACAATTAGAGAGGGATCTCTCACTATTTACAAAGTTTTTATACTCAAGATATTCAATCAAAGACAATCAGAAAGTCTGATTTTTTATGGGACAAATAGGACAAATTTGTTTTAAAAGACTTGGTAGGACAGTCATAGAGGAGACCATTGGGAAATGGAGTCAATAATCAGATCTGAAATAGGTTGCAAGAGGTAGGGTTTTGAAAGTTTATGAACAGAGGCAAGGTAGGCACCATTTCCTCAGTCTTGAGGTATTAGCAGGATGATTAGTAGACAAACGAAGACATTCCATCAAACAGAGCACCTCTAGGGTGAATTCTGCAAGACTTTAGAAGAAAATATTTTTAAAATGCTTGAACAATGGACCTAGAGCATGGAGGATGAACTCTATCCCATAAAAACTAATGCTCAAGAATGAAATCAAATACAAAATGGAGTGGGAAACAGGATAAACAATCACATAAAGAAATGACTTACTGAAGAAAAATATGGCACAAGAATCTCTGACATGAAAAAGATTTTACATTCCTCCTCTGCAAATTTCATTCATTTACTGAAAACTTGAAGCCATTACAATGTAGAGTATCTCCTCTCTTGAAAATACCTTCTCTAAACTATCAATTACATTTTAATTTATATAATAATAACCTCTACCTAACTTTGAATTCAAAACCTAACTGAACTCTAAAAATAGAAACAGTTACAATAAAGTTTCTCATGCATATCTCTAATGGTGACAGCTGTGTGAAATATGGGAGAGGTTTTTATAATTGTACATGTGCCCAAAAAAACACATGTCTTAATTTCTCCAAAATCATCTCAATATCCTTTAAATATTCCTTTGAAGTTGATGACTCAAATAATAAAATTGTAGATTTCTGGAAAAATGACTTGTGACGATATTTTAAATTCTCCCAACCTGCGATTACTGTGTAAAAACGAAAGGAGTTTTTTTATTATATTCCTGTTAGGAATAAAAACCTCTCTCAATTTTTTCAAATTAAATTCCATTTGTCCAAAAAAATTCTTTGAATTTAATGGTTGAAATAGTCCTTTGGAAAACATGAAAAATGGCCTGTACAACTGACTTTGTTTCTGCTAAAATGTAACACCTATGCAAAAAAAAAAAAGAGTTTATTGTGGATAGGTATCTCTTGAAGAAAATCCTCTCTCAGATTCGCAAAATTCATCTTCATTTGATGTAAACAATTATTTCAATTTGATGACTAGAACAGTCATTCTGACATCTGAACATTTGCCTTCTGAAGATGACTTTGCTGCTCACAATCTGTAGCACCTGGGTAAACAATGAGAGATTTTATTGTAGATCGCAATGTTATGATGAAAAACCTCTTTCAGTTTTTGAAAATTCTTTTTTTTTTGCTGGAAACAGGTCATTGAATAAAATGATTAAAACAGTCATTTTCAGAAGAAGAAAAAATATACTATGTAAATATGGCAGATTGTCTCCTTCCTTTCGCACACAGCACACAAATGAAATAATTTTTAAAGACCAAGTCACCTCTACCTTTACATAATGGTCTATTCCGGAGCCTTCACTGAGTTGTTTTTCTTAAACCATTTTTCTCCGCGGAATTCACCAAAAGTTACCACGTGGAAAGTGGTTTAAATTCAGCTACCACCTTTCCAATTTAACCACCTCACAACTTTAATCTCCGGAAACACTAATACCTGTTGATGATTTTTCACTTTTTACATTAGCCATTGGATTAATAAGAGGCCACTTTTTGACTTTGGAAAAAATATCCAAAACTATATAAGTTTGAATATAAATAAAATAATAGGTTTATAAAACCCATTTTATAAATTTCATTCAAAAGTTAATAAAAATTTTTGCCCCACTTGTGAAAAATTTATTTCTCTTTTTACCTAAAATTCCTTTAACTTCTCTTCTTTTCCAACTTGGAAATAGCTTAATGAGAAAACTTTGGAAACCAACTCAATCACCCATGAAAACTTAAAATTTTGAAGGCAATAAGACCAATTCCGACAAAAATAAATTTAGTGCTAACAACGAGTATTAGAGAAAGGCGCCTATGAGCTGGTTGATTATGAAGGGACAGCCTTGGTGGAGCCTAGAAATGAGCTTGTTGGAGCCCCAACTGAGTATGTGGTTGATTAGGGTGTTTAAGACTTGCAACACACGAATAAAACCCAGACAAAGGCTTCAAACAGTCCCATGCAGGCATTGTTCTATCCTCGAGTCGTTTGGGATGGTAATCTCCCACTGATACTTTTGTAGCCTCCGTTGGCTTATGATTGGATTTTATCCACAAAGGATCTATTTCCCCAGTTTAGGAAACAAGGCAAATGATATAAAGAACAAGAAAACTTAAACCTAACTAGGAAAGGGAAACTGATCTAGTTCTAAACTACTCTGAAAAAGATACTGGGTTGATCTGCAAGTAAACCGGATGTGTAAGAAAATAAGTACTTTTCATTCAATCAACAAAAATGTAAATCAAATTAGAAGGTCATCACTTAATTCACACCGAATTAATGAAAATGAATTAGTTAGTGACTTAAGATTCTATCAATCTGAATAAACTTGCATAGCACATGTGAGTTGTAAAACAAACATATTATGTTGCGTAATAGTGTTGTTCAATTATTCACAGAAATAGATAAAGACAGTTCATAAAATAAATTGTATGAAACTTTATCAATGCATAGATAAATAACAGATATAAATATGAGTTAAATAAAAAATATTTAATGATTGTAAATAACTCACAGCATTATCTGTCCATTTGAAATAAATAAGATTGAAATATGTTTGAAGAAATTCATTCAGATAAAGACAAGAGCTAAGAAATGGCAGTACTGTATTAATTGGAAGTCTACTAACAAATTACATAAACCATATGAACAACTAGAGGTGTTCTCTTGATCTTCTGTATCAATCCTCCTTCTTCCAAAAGTCCAAAAGTTTAAAAGTCCTTAATACATTCGAGATCACCCTCTTAAATAATTATTACAAATAAAATGGATCTCCGCCTAAATGGGATCAAAGCCTAAACAAAGCTAATATCTCAAGAAATTTCTCCACATATTCTAGATATGAAGCAATTCCTCGATATCAGGGTAACTAGATGATTCAATGCCAAGTTTTGAATTGCACTTATGATCCTCAATTTCACTCTCATCCATTTTATCCAAAAATAGGATAAATATGTGGATCTTTTTCTCCACCACAAATGGCTGTCTGATCAACTGATCTACATCGTGGATGCTAACATGGTCAAGTTTCTTGATCTTTTCCTCTCCCTCATCCTGTCACTGCTCCACTTGCTCAATCATCAATCCAAATCTACATGCCTTTTTAATCAACACCATTGCAGGGAAGGACAAATCATCCATAATGTTGTCAACTGCATACCATCTTTTGCTACAAATGGCATGTGCTTTCTTTATGGCTTTAGCCACTGTCTCATCTAGGTCTTCCCAGGCTCTCAAGATAGTCTTGATCCTCTTAAACTGGAATTTAGTGAGAAAAGTGACACTATCTGGCTTATCTTTTGTGTACCTTTTCCATTCTACCACTTCATCATAAGCCTTCGAGGCTTGCTGTCTCTTCTCAACTAAGTCTTCCAAAACAACAAACATCTTGCCAAAAACCATGTGAGTTTCAAATATATTATCTAGAGTTTTAAATAACTCACAAACCAAATCATAATGTTCCTTATGGGTTCGAATGGAAAGCTCTTTAAATTCCTTGTGGGAAAACTTAAAATATGAAGACGAAGCTGCACTTGCAGTTGCATCTTCACACTGTATTTCTAGCAATGCAACCTTCTGAACCAAAGTGACATTAACAGTCCTTTATCTTTGTAGTTCTTTGCTGAGGGAAACATTCATCTCTTGAATTTCATCACACCTGTTGTCATGTTTCCTTTTAAGTTGCACCAGCTCCTCTTTCAGTCTAACAATTTATGCTTTATGTTTGTCAAATTCCTGGTTCAAAGTGTTCACAGCATCAAAACTGGCTCCTATAAAAGCCCCTAAGACAGATGCAAAATCAGTGGCATATTCTTGCGGGTCACTTGATCGTTGGGTCCACACCACCTCGTTTGCAATAGACCTGTCCATATCACTATGATCCCTATTCCTCTTTCGACCCTGCTTCACCACTAATCTATCAGCTTTGTTGTACTGATATTCTCATAGGGATACCACAAAATCTCCATTGAATTATTCCCTCATCTCATCAATGGGGTATACTGATTCCTATGGATATCAGAGAAGTGGTTTGAGTTGTGGTGTGAGAAGGCATAGTCATAGTAATAAGTGAAGTGGATGGATAAGGGTTAACATTATGAGCAGGAATGACTTTAGGATCTGAGGAAATGTCAGGAATTGAAGTTTCAACTGATGAAACTTGAAAAGTAGTGATCTTGAGTGGTGATGATGAAACTTCTGAATTTTTCTCAGCCATAGGGGATGACACTGAACTGAATGAAGGGATATGTAATGGAATCTTGAAAACTGGAGGCACATTAGATGAAGGAATGGGCATATCCATAGAAATATGTGTAACAAATTCAGGTAGACAAGTAGCATTTTGATAAAGCTAAGTCATGAAAGGTGTCATAGTAGAACTAGAAAATAATGAAGATAAAGCTATTATTGATGAGATAAGTACAATAGAAGAGGAAGGGCTAGACTAAGAAGAAAGTTGAGATTGCAAGGGGGGTGATGAAATCTTGTCATTACTGCCATTGGTGGAATTCAGTAAATCATTATCATTGCCAACTTCAAGGGTCACAGGCACAGGAGAAACCATCTCATATTCTTCTTTTGAATGAGTCATGTCAATAGTAGAGGCAGGAATAGATGAAATTAAATATTGTATCCATTTGAGAGCTTCTCGTTCTATCTTTGTTAGTACAGATTGAGTATTTTAAACCACAGTGGTCACCTGAGCATATTCAACTGGCTGAGAGGTTGTAACTTCCTGAGTGTCTAGTTCTAAAGTCATATTGCTCAGTCTTTGTTTGATCTGCTCTGAGGTGTGCAAATAGGCCTTGACCTATTGTTCCACAGATGTTTGGGGAACTTCTTCCATGGGAGCTTTCCCTTTACCTGTGTCTGAACTGGGTTTTGTGGATGCATTGCTGGATGTCAGAGCCTCCTTTGTTGTAGCTTTAGCTTCCCTACTTTCCCTATCTTTTATTACCTTTTCCTGAATTTCTAGCTCCATGGACCTGTAAAGTTGAACTCTGTCTCTGATCTCCTTTTGATATTGCAATATATGACTTTTTTATTCCTTGCTTCTAGCTCTTGCCAAGACTTTAGAGAAGGTTTTGACTCCCTGGTAAATGAAATCATCTGGAATCTCTTCATGAGCATATCCTGTTTTAAAATGGTTCTGCCTGAGGTGGAGGTCAATAATCGCTTTAGGATCATGGTGCATTTCACTAGCAAAGACAAGCTTAAGTGACACTATCTGTTCACTAAGCTCTGATGCCGAAGTAGAAGTAGGTATGCTCAAAGACCCAAGGGTTATAGGAAACTTGGGCCAAACCTTCCTCTTAGGTGCAGCACATTTTTTGTAAATCCCTTCTGTGACTTTTTGAAATGAAATCTCCTCAAGGACCAACCTATTCGGAAGGACCTTAGGAAACATATGGGAAGCATTGCTACCAAAAACCCTGATATAGGTGAATGATTCACTGACATACCAGTATCCCATGGTGGCTATTAGGGCTTTAGCTTCAGGTGAAAATGCAAGAGCTTCCTTATTAAAAATCAGGAAGTAGACCCGGCCGAGCATACTCTCACATATATCATAAAACTTGTTTACATAATTTGTATCCCATAGCTCAGAATGATAAATATGCACAAGAAGGGCTGGTAATTCCCAACTCCATCCCATGTTGGGGAAGCAGAAGTTGGCACAAAAGATATCCACAATGAAGGTAGAAAGATAAAAGTTTGGATTCTTTGTGGCAGTGCCTTTTTGGAACTCATGTATGGAATTTTTGAGTTCAAGTGAGAGGATTGAATCCCAAGGGAAGGATTCACCCGTAGTTATGACGTGGTGAGAAATGGGGGGGAATTATTTATTGAAATAAGAACAGTTGGGGAGACCATAAATACTGCATAACATTGCTGCAAGAAAGGAATAAGGATCCTTGAACCATTCGATGGGGTAAAGGTCATCTTTCCTATGGGATAAATTGCGTGGTTCATCCATCTAGGATTTCAGCATTTGGTAGAAAATTAACCTAGTCTTAGCAGCATTAATAAAGTCTGCATCGAGGAGCTGCGTGAAAGGTTTAAGGGAATAAATTCTCACAAAGGTTTTGAAGTGGAAATTGGCCAATTGTCTTCCAATACTAGTGTTAAAGGAATGGTCTTTCAGGTTAGCATGGTCTACAATCCATCTTACTGCATTGTTATAAGGTAGTACGGTCGTTCTAGTAGCAACCATATGAAGGCCAGAGTCCCTAATTATCTCATAAATGAGTTGATTACTCTGGAAGTCTGAAAGATCATTATTATCAAAGATGGAATAAACATGAGACCAACCCAACTTGTAGGTTTCAGACACTCGACCACTGGTGTCAGAAAAAACACCAAAGTTCGAATCTTTCATCAACATGTCTTTCTAGAGGTTTTTGCTCCTGGTAATATGAGGTGATTTGGATGTTTCCATGTCTTATTTTAATGATGACACCAGCAATTAAACCGAATTATAAAGGAAAAATAGTAAGCAATTTCAAATTGTGAGAACGCGACTTGATAACCAACCTAAAACCATGGCGAACACTGTTGAAATTGCTTGGTAAAATCTGGATGTAAATTCATGCAGGAGAGAAAATTACCATGGTAAAACCAGTGAAAACATCGTAAATAAGACCACCACATTTATAATTCATGGAAAATAATATAGACCATAGGATTAGAGTGAAAAGAACGATCAGGATCAGGTTTTGCGGGATGCGGGCCAGGCATGAAATTCAAAAACTTTATTAATTATTTTGTAACCTGCATTGTACATTTTGCGGGATGTGGGATGCGGAATCACAAAATAGTGAAAATTTATTTAATCAGCTTCGCACCCTGTATTCCGCATTTCACAGGATATGGGTTGCGGATACACGCAAACCAAACAATTAATAAATGGCAACTTCACAACCCGCATTCCACAAAATGTGAGATGTAGATTGTGGATCAAAGAAATCATATCTAAAAACCTTCTTCATACCGCATTCTGTATATGCGGAATGCGGACTGCGGGAAGAGAAAAATTGGAATATTCAACTAAAATATCTCGCATTCTGCAACTTACGAGTTGCAGGATGTGGGATGACAAAACAATTCCAAACAAAACCAATATTTCTGCAACTTAAAACAAGCAAATCAAGCATGAATTTTTTGGAAATTTGGTTAAGTTAGGGAATCCCAAGAGTCAACAAAAAATGTAAAAGAAGCCTACAAAGTCATGAAGGATCCTACCAAGTTACCTTCATATGTGTGATTGGGCTCCTGTGTCAAAATAACATGGGATATGTTGTACCTACAACAGAGCTCTATCTCAAAAAATACTATCCATGATCTTCAGCCAGGGCTGATTGTTGTAGATTATTATATAGTTTTACATTGCATAGTTAGGTTTTCTTATGGTGATCAGGTTTGTTTATTAGCTTTTGTTTCTTATGGAAGATGTCGATGGAGTCTTTCCTTCACATAGGATTCGTTGATGGTGCTAGCCACCACACTCAAAACTCAGCTTCGGCTTCTTGGTCGATCTATACTCCTACGGGTCAAGTATTGTCTTCAGGAGGCCTATGCTTACGACCCTTTTCAAATAATGTTGTTTAATATAGTGTCGTCATTGATTTATTACGTGATCCCATTTCACAAGGTGTTCATTCTCTTGAGGTACGTCTTGATTCACAGTTAGTGGTTTCACAGCTTAATGGCTTGTATCGCATTAGGGATCCGACATTATTACGAAGATTCTTACGTGTTAGATTGCTATAATGGCAATTTGAGAATATAACAAACATCCATGTTCCAAGAATTTTTAATCAAGTTGTTGACTCATATTCTAACTATGTGTTATATTGGAATTTGTTTCATAGACCATAAGCATATCACAAACACACATTTTACACACATGTAAATAAAATAAAATCGATCATTATAAAAAATAATTTCATTAACATCCAAAAAGTGACATGATAATACATAAGTGTCATATACAAAATTGGGGCTTCCGAGCCACCAAAATATACTACATGGTCATACAAAAATGAATACACTCAGGTGTCAAAGCCTGACGTGGAGGGGGGTTCCGATCATGATAGAGCACTACGACTCTAGCTAGCCATCGAAATAGTCAAACCCATGCTCATGGTACACCAACCACATGGCGTTGCATGGCCTCAGGAAATTCCTCGACTTGCGCCATGGGTACCCTATGTGTCAAACGAACAAAGTTCCTGTGGATGCTTTGGAGTGTCTGCTTCGCATCTGCACCCATCATATCATCTCCTCTTCCCCTTCATCGATGATCAGGAAATCCATCTGCCCGTCATGCTCCTACATCCGTGTATACATGACAGATTGTCACTATGTGTCATCACACCAAAAACATGTCTTTTAAATTAATATATCAAAAAACACAAAAAAATTTAAATAATTCAAAACTTAAAAAGTGGGTTTGGGATTCTTTACCTATGTCACCATAAGCTACTCCTAGTGGTAGCGGCATATCTGGGTCTTCGTTGAATTCTATCCCTACATAGGGGTAGTCATCTATAGCGACGATCTGTCTCCACCACCATGGAAAGAAATCTGTTGGGTAGGTTAGCCACCCTACCTCTACCCAGTCTACACATGACATTCACCCAACATTGTTGGACTAGATCGTAGACTCCATGTGGAGCAATGTCTAACCTAGGGTTTAGTCCTGGCACCTGCTCAAAGAAAAACGTGCTCAGTATACTACCGAACCCAAATTTCCACACCCTTCCCATCTTGGAGTCATTGAGCTATTGTTTCATGTTGCTTAGCAACGTAGTACTCCATTCATACACTATAGGTCGCATGCACTCTACCGCATAGAACATCATTGGCCGTGAGGCCTAGTGGAGTGAAGCTAACCCTGCAATCCTACCTAGTGCCAAAAGTATGGCCTTCAGCCCCAGAATCTAGATAGAGTTTGTCAGGATTTGACTACCAACCTTTTTCATCTCTGAAAAGTAGTACATAGCTATGTACTCATCTATGGTCAGCCCGCCTCTTGGCCCACGAGATCGGAGGTTCACCATCTCCCCTCGTCAAGACAAACCTATGATGAAATATATGTCCTCAAACTCAATGCTGAGTGACATGTTAACTTTTCATATGCTTAGCTAAGACATCAGTATTTAATTTCATTTTCATAACAAAAGAATATAAATAGGATCACTGAAAGATAGACAAGCACAACCATACAAAAGGAACACAAATATTTATCCTGGGAAAACCCTAAAGGGAAAAACCCAGCAAAAGCTTCCTCAATATAGATGCCCCAAAAAAGATAAAACCAGCAAGGAGATCAAATCCTGATCCTCCTCCTTCTCCAGCTACTTCTCTTTTCCACTAATGCGCTACACAAGTGAGAGTGTGTGTTCCAAATGAGGAGCACTACACCTCTATTTATATTCATCCGTTCACTTAAGTTAACTCATTTATCATGTAGGGTCGAGTTAATCATGTAGGCTCAAGTTACACATGTAGGATCAAGTAATCACACTGGGGTGCTAATGACCCACCTTTACAATTAGAGGGGACTACCTCATGAATCTTATTAGTTCTTCTGATTAGGAGCATCGGGGTACAAAGTAATACAATTGGTTATCCCAGTAGGACCATCAGGGACCACAAAGAAATACATATAGAATATTCTTCAAAGTTACAATATTTCAACACTCCCCCTTAACGAGAAGGGTATTCTATAACAACATCAACAAAAACAATAATACGAGAGAGATAGAGGACATCATCAACATCATCAGGGTGATACATCTATAAATCATTGGAATCTTTTCAACATCATGTAGTCTTCATCTTCAATCTTTAGTCTTCAGCATCATCAATACTTTGACCACTTAGATCAGCAACATCTTCAGCATCTTGACTCTTCAATCAGCAGCAACATCTTCAGCACTTTGACCTTTCGATCAGCAACATCTTCAGCACTTTGACCTTTTGATCAGCAACATCATCTTCAGCACTTTGACCTTTCGATCAGCAACATCTTCAGCACTTTGACCTTTTGATCAGCAACATCATCTTCAGCACTTTGACCTTTCGATTAGCAACATCATCTTCAACACTGTAACCTTTCGATCAGCAACATCTTCTTCAGCACTTTGGCCTTTCGATCAGCAACAACATCATCATCATACTCTGATCTTTGGATCAGAAACATCATCATGAAAACATCATCAAAACATCAACATCATCATCATCAAAATATCAGCATCAAAATATCATCATCATCACACTCTGATCTTTTAATCAGAATCATCATTATCACCAGCCTCTGATCTTTTGATCAGAAACATCATCAACCGAACATCATCATACTCTAACATCAACTCATCATCATATTCTGATCTTTTGATCAATACATCATCATCATCATACTTTGATAATACGGCATCATCATCATCAATATCTCATCATCATCACATTCTGATCTTTTGATCAGAAACATCATCATCATCGCATTCTGATCTTCCGATCAGAAAACATCATCATCATCATCATATTCTGATCTTTCGATCAGAGAACATCATCATCAGCAACTTCTGATCTTTTCATCAGAGAAACATCATCATCATCATATTGTGATCTTTCAATCAGAGAATATCATCATCATCAGCAACAGCATCATCATCATATTCTAATATTTCAATCAGAGAACATCATCATCAGCAACTTCTAATCTTTCGATTAGAGAAACATCATCATCATGATATTCTAATCTTTCGATTAGAGAACATCATCAGCAGCAGCAACAACGTCATCATCATATTCTGATCTTTCAATCAAAGAACATCATCATCAAGACATCAACATCATCCAAACATCAACATGATCCTTCCTTTGGGAATTACGGGATTTAGGTCTTTACAGAGTCACCAATGATCCTTCCTTTTAGAATTATGGGATTTAGGTCTTTAGGGAGTTACTAACGATCCTTCCTTTCGGAATTATGGGATTTAGGTCTTTACAGAGTTACTAACGATCCTTCCTTTCATAATTATGGGATCAACACATTTGTGGAACTCAGACAATCCTTCCTATTGGAATTATGGGATCAACACATCTATGGAACTCAAACAATCCTTCCTATTGGAATTACAAGATCAATTCAATGATCCTTCCTTTCGGAATTACAGGATTTAGGTCTTTACAGAGTTACTAATGATCCTTCCTTTCAGAATTACGAGATCAACACAAATGTGGAACTCAGACAATCCTTCCTATTGGAATTATGGGATCAACACATCTGTGGAACTCAGACAATCCTTCCTCTAGGAATTACGGGATCAACACACATTCTCGAGTACCGAAGTCATCGGATCTGTTCTGAACCAAAGTTCAAGGATGATACAATCCTACCACATTCACGGGGACTGAGATCTCCAGATACATTTTGAACCAAGGTTCAGGGATGATGCAATCCCACCACTTTCATGGCGGCCAAGACCTCCGAATACATTTTGAACCAAGGTTCAGGGATGATGCAATCCACCACTTTCACGGGGGCCGAGACCTCCGGATACATTTTGAACCAAGGTTCAAGGATGATGCAATCCACCACTTTCACGGGGGCTGAGACCTCTGGATACATTTTGAACCGAGGTTCAGGGATGATGCAATCCCACCACATTCATGGGGGCCGAGACCTTCGGATACATTTTGAACCAAAGTTCAGGGATGATGCAATCCCACCACATTCACGAAGACCAAAGTCATTGAATCTATTTTGGATAGATGTCCTAGGATGATACAATCCCTCTTCATTCTCGAGGACCGAGGTCACCGGATCACTTTTGGACAGATGTCCTGGGATGATACAATCCCTCTTCATTCTGAAGGACTGAGGTCACCGAATCACTTTTGGACAAATGTCCCGGGATGATACAACCCCACTGCAACATCACTACTCCCCCTTTCGAGGAAGGTCTTTTCGAACAACACCAAGCTTGTCTCGAAAGTGTTCGAACTTTACCCGAGACAGAGACTTCATCAGTACACCATCATTCAAACCATCATCATCTACATCTTCAGTATGTAAATACTGAACTATCACCATCTGTATCTCCAGTATGTGAATACTGAAAGCATCATCATATATATATTTAGTATAGAAATACAGAATCATCATCATCTGCATCTACAGTATGTAAATACTGAAACATAATCATCTGCATCTTATCTCGTATGTAGAAATACCGGATATATATTCGTTACAATCGAAACACAGGGTTCTTTGTCATCACAAATCTGGTTATCACATAGAATCATTGTAGTATCCATCTTCAGGTCAAAGAGACTTGATATCAGCTTCTGAAGCCATATGACTTCACAACTTAGCAGAGCAATCTACTATGTATTTTTCTTCAGCCGTGCTACGAGAAGCACTGGACTGTTTCCTACTAAACCATGAACTCATAGAAGACCCCAAACAAAAGCATCTACCTAATGTGCTTTTCCTGTCTGAGATACTTTCAGCCCAATCTGCATCTGTGTAGCCATACAATCTATACTCATGGCTACCATCATAGTATAGACCAAAGTCTATAGTCCCTTTTAGATATCTCATCACATGTTTTGCGGCTACTAGGTGAACCCATCTTGGTTGAACAAGATATTGACTTAAGGTGTTCACAGCAAAACAAATGTCTGGTCTGGAATTTGTTAAGTACATTAATGACCCAATGATCTGTTTGTAATGAGTCACATCCACTAACTCTGATGAGTCATCAGCTTCAGGTTGGAGTCCATGGGTGTGGCCATGACTTTGCATTCCAACATATCAAATATTTTCAAACTTTGCATTGCATAGTTTCCCTAATTGAGAAAGATTCCTTCATATTTCTGGACCTAGGAAATAAAGTATTAGACCAAGGTCTAAATTCTTTAGCAGACTTATTCTTGCATTCTACAATTTGTTTCTCATTCCCTGTCAAAAATAGGTCATCCACATAAAATAATAGGATTCCAGGTTCATCTTTTAAAACCTTGAGATAAAGGTTAGGATTGACTTTACTCTTGGAAAATCCCATGCTCGTCAGGAAACTATCTATTCTTCCATACTAAGCTCTGGGAGCTTGCTTCAGACCATAGAGGGCCTTCTTCAACTTGCATACGTGAGTCCATCTATCTTCAACTTCAAATCCTTGTGACTATTCGATGTAAAACTCTTCCTTAACCATACCATTAAGGAAGGCTTGTCTTTACTTCATCATGAAAGAAACTACCATGATAGTTCTGAAGGAAGTATACCTTGCTTCTTGGAGTAAGTGTCTCTTCAAAATTAATTTCCTCTTTCTGAGAGAAGCCACAAGTCTTTCCTTACTTCTATCAGCAGCATATTTTATTTTACTGATCCATTTGGAAGATACCACATTCTTTCTTTCTGGTTTGAGTATTATATCCCAAACATCATTCTAGTATCATAACATCTTTCATGAGTTCATCTTGTCAGGTCATCAACATATCCTAGTCTTCTGCATTCAACCTTGAAGTTTGGAACCCACTTTACTCTTGGTAAAGTATCGATCCATCAAGAATTTGTCCATCATGTCATACCATGTCGAACTTAGATATCTTCTGTAGTCACTCCCCCTGAAGTGGAGTATCATCTTTCCTCTTCATTCTATACAGGTGGTTCTATGCTTGACAGATACTTTCCTTTATGTCTTGAAATCATATCGTATACATCATTCCCCATGATCAAGTGTTATTCTTTGATCATAGCTTCTTTCATAGCATTCTTTTCTTCATCTTGAGTTCTCTCATACCCATGGTGGTATTCATCCTTCGAGGTGGATGTACTGCTCTCTGAAGCTCTTTCTTCTGTCATGGTGTCTCTGACCCTGGGAGCTTCAGATTCATGTTTATTGGAGTGAATCTTGAATCGTCATCACTTGTTCTTCGGAACAAGTCTCATCCTTATTTTCTTGTAGGAGGTTGTACAGAACCTTTCCTACAATTCAAATGCACCAGTTATATGGTTAGAACTATAAAACATATGCATAACGACAAATTATTTTAGCCAATACAACATTCATCCATGTCTCACAAAAACTATCTAGATGTCTTCCATCTTTATCATGACATCATTGAGATTGTGCACTAATCCAATATGTCAGCAAAGAGGTTTGATAAGTAGCAATGGAGAGTTGTATAGCACCATGAGCTACTTACCCATCACAATCATATTAGTAGTATATAGTCATTAATGCAAACAATCTATCAAGCACAACACATCAACTAAATATAATCAAATGCATAACAAAACAATATCATGCAATGACAATTGAATACTTATCTTTTATTCGTTTCATGGGTAGACTCCTTCTTGATCCTTCTACTTCATCATCTTCTTCATTCATGACATCATCATTTCTTATCCTAATGATAAGATGGATAAGAGGTTCTTTAAGAGTAGAGTTCTTCACATTCCTCATCGCTTGAGGGATCTTCTTTGAATGGTGAGAGCTTGATCTTCAATTGTTTCCATCTTCTTCTTCTCTTCTTATGAGTCGAGCTTCTTCTTCTTCCCAGAGTCTGTTGAAAGTAATTACTTCCTTTTGGAAAACATTCCTTGAATGAATGAATTCTATCATCCTGGGAGACCATTCAAGGTGGCTATCACCACTTCTGCATTCTCCAATTCTTCTTCTACCACTTCAAGATGTTCTGCATTTTGGATCTTCACATTCTTCAACTATTTTCTCAAAGCCATCTTCTGATCTATGTTCTTATCTTCAACTAGCTTGATCAAGGAATCAAACATCTTCGGTGTCTTTAGGGAAGACACTTGTGGTACAAGTTGATCCGTGATTGAATCAACAATGATCTTCTTGGCCTTGATCAAGTTCTTCTTGTGTAAGGCTTTGAGACTCATCTTGTCACGTCCCGCCATGACGTTAACCATCCGGGCTACCAGGACGCAACGCCATGACATTAACCATCCGGGATACCAGCCCCCATGAACATGTGACGACATAAAAATTGCTAAAATGCGGAAACAGAATGCTGATAACAAGATGCATTGAGGTAAAACATACATAGATGCAAATATTTATCATATGCAGTGGAAACCACATACATTCATACAAGCATTCATTCAACGTGTTCATCACAATCATTAACAGAAATATGGTTGCAGAAGTAAAATGAGCAAGATAACTTATCTTATGAAGAAGTCAATCCGCAACTAGCTATGTTGCTGCAACGTTCCACCCAACCATAGGCCAACGTGCTCCTTAATCTCTCAGCAGCGCTGCCACCCCCGAGCTAGGCATGATTCTCCAAGGAATAAGGGAACAAGTAGGCTTACACATAGCCAAGGATACAAAAAACACATCCAAGCCAACACAGTTGGGTTTATCAAGCCATCAAGGAGTTGGGAAAGGCTAAATGCTAACCTGGTGAGCTCATTGCAGAGCTAGGAACACCTACACCAGAACTATCCTGACTTCTAAGACACCCACACACACCCAACACAAGGAATCAGTCCCTTCTCTGCTACACAGTCCCTTAGGCCCTGCATTCCCTTCCAATGCTATTCAGGGGTTGTGGAGAAGAAATCCATCCCTCTATCTCTGTCTGTGTGGTTTCCAGCCACCAGGTTTATCAAGCAACCAAGCCCCCATCCCTACTCCCCACACAGTCCAAAGACCAACCATTGCACACTTGCAATCAATCAACTGTCGCAGCTTAATAGGGAAAATAACTCCCAAGCGAATTATACAGTCCCAACTTATCAATGACACATCTCACAACAGGGGAAAACAATATTCCCAAATGAAGACAGTGAGCACCGCTCACAACATGGGGAACGACAGCATGTTTTACACAATTTCAGTCGCTGGGAAAAACTTACACAGACCCGCTGGAAAGTAATTTATAGTCTCCCGACCTATGCATGAGCAACAACAGCGTAGAACCCACAAGTCAGCCCGTGAGGAAAGGATACAGCCACATCATCGCAAATCTGTGAGGGAAAACTACGTGGGTAAAACCAGGAAAGCTCCTGTGCGTGAGCGTGAGCAACTTCCGCTCCTGCGTGAGGATGAACAGCAAATCATGAGGCCTGCATAGTGGAGGGTGCATGATTGTTTCAACACAATCATGGAGAGAGAGGAGTAGCATGTCCGCGGGAGTGATGGCAGTGGTTTCTTTTGCCATAGTGAAGTCAACCGTGGGTGGAGTGTGCGTGTAGGCATGGACTGACAGTCCTGCCACCCCACTCCCAAAACAATAATTGCCTCAACCACCAGCAGCAATTCTCAAAGGAGGTGGTTGGGTAATACAAAGGAAGATGACACATGGGTTTTTCCCTTCATGGGTCAAGGTTTGACAATTCCCCCCACCCTTATCCTTGTGAAAATCATGCCCCTTCTCAATTTAGTTTCCACGAGCGTAGCTGGTCAGATTCATTAATTAAATATGCATATGTACATGATTGCAAAGCTTAACATCTATTCCGCATGCCCTGATACACCATCGGTGACAATTTCAACCTGAAACATAGCATAACCAATCAATGGTGGGGCCTTGGCCTTTAGCTCCGCACCATGATCATTTACAATATATACATCATATACATCTAATGCAACGGGGTCAAAACTGGGGTGTTGCATTCCCCTCCCTCTTCAATAGCACCGTCCTCAGTGCTTACAAAATTTTGAACAAAATGCTACACTGGTATCTCCTCAGTGTTCCGCAAAATTGAACAAAAATGGATGTGCCAATCGCATGGCATCCTCTAGCTCCCATGTAGCCTCTTCAAGTCCGTAGTGCTCCCATTGCACCTTTACCTGACCTATGGCTCCGTTCCAGAGCATTGTGACCTTCCTGTCGAGGATGTGCATTGACTCGATTCGGAACTCTCCCTCGAGTTCCACCTGAATCACATCCCAATTTATCACATGGTTAGGATCATGTACATATCTCTTAAGAAAAGAAACATGAAAAACATTATGAGCTCTAGTGGTAGCAGGCAATGCAAGTCTATATGAAATTGTCCCTATTCTTTAAAGCACTTCAAACAGCCCACAATATCTAGGTGACAACTTGGCACAACTTCCAAGCTTCAAGGAACTCTTCCTTGCCCTCACTCTGAGGTAAACATCATCCCCAACACTGAACTCCATGTTCACCCTATGCTTATCTGCATAGATTTTCTGTCTGTCCTGTGCTGCTTTCAGATTCTGCCTGATCTTTACAACCTCTTGCTACATTTCCTTGAGCAATTCTAGTCCAAGCACAATCCTGTTCACCGGATTGTCCCAAGTCACTGGTGTCCTACCCCTTCTTCCATACAAAGCTTCATACGGACTCATCCCCAAGGATTCCTACTGTCCAAGCAAACTCCACCAAGTGTAAGTAATCTTCCCACTTGGTCGGTTTATCCATAACATACATGCAAAGCATATCTTTAAGCACCTGATTAACTCTCTCTGTCTGACCATCTGTCTGAGGATGGTATGCAGTGCTGAAGTTAAGCTTTGTACCCAAATCTGCAAACAACCCCTTCCAAAAGTTGGAAGTGAACTTGACATCTCTGTCAAAGACTATTGCCTTCGGCAATCCATGCAATTTGAATATCTCCTTCATGAAGATATTTGCAATGTCATTAGTCTTATGCGTAGACTTAAACGGTATAAAATGTGTTGCCTTTGTCAAGTTGTCCACCACAACCATGATGGAATCATGTTGTCTCCAAGTCATCAGCAATCCTGTAATAAAATCCATGGAAATAACTTCCCATTTCCATTCCAAAACTGGCAAAGGCTGCAACAAACCTGCAGGGTGTTGATGCTCAACCTTTACCTACTGACATTTCATACACCTAGAAATGTACTCAGCCATATCCCTTTTCATTCCTGGCCAAAAGTACTGCTTTCTAGCTGTAGCAATTGTCTTCTGATATCCTGGGTGACCAGAATACGGAGCTTGATGGATCTCATCCATAACAACTCTCCTCAAATCTGCTACATCTGGAATATAAATTCTACCTTTATAAGTGAGAAGTCAATCCTCTTCCAATTTATATCCCTCATACCTCTTCTCAAGACTTTTCTTCTGCAATTTGTCTTTTACCTACTCGTACAATTCATCTTCAACAACATGACTAACAATCTGCTGCCTCAAATATGATTGGCAAATACTAAGAGATGCCACACGCATTTCTTGCATCTTCTTGCTAAGTGCATCAGCTACCCTATTTTCCTTTCCCTTTATGTGCTTGATTTCAAAATCAAACTCACATAAAAATTCCAGCCATCTTGCTTGCCTAGCATTCAGAGTAGGCTGATCAAACAAATACTTCAGTCCACAATGGTCTGTTCTGAGCTCAAATCTCCTACCCGTCAAGTAATGCCTCCACATCTTGAGAGAATGTACTATGGCTGCAAGCTCTAGATCATGAGTGGCATAGTTCTTCTCATGCTCCTTCAGCTTTCTTGACTCATAACATATCACATGTCTATCCTGCATAAGGACTCCTCCAAGCCCTTGTCTACATGCATCGGTACACACCACAAAATATTTCTCTGGATCTGTAACCTTCAATACTGGTGCACTGGTGAGAATATCCTTCAACCTCTGGAAACTTTCTTCACACCTCGATGTCCATTCGAACTTCATCCCCTTCTTTTGCAAAGAAGTGATGGCATGTGCAACTTTGGAGAATCCCTTAATGAATCTCCTGTAGTATCCTGCAAATCCCATAAAATATCTTACATCCGTCACATTTCTTGGAGTAGGCCAATTCGTAATGGCTTCAATCTTTTCAGGGTCCACAGTTATACCCTCCTCTGAGATAATGTGACCCAAATACTGAATTCTATCTCTATAGAAGTCACACTTGCTTAGTTTCGCATACAATTGATGCTCCCTAAGCAATTTCAATGTCAATCTCAAATGCTCTTCATGTTCTTCCTTATTCTTAGAATAAACAAGAATGTCATCAAGGAAAACAAGAACAAACTTGTCCAAATACCTGCTGAAGACACTATTCATACGGCACATAAATGTAGCTAGTGCATTTGTGAGACCAAATGGTACCACTACAAACTCATAATGCCCATACCTTGTCCTGAAGGCTGTCTTATGAATGTCTTCATCCTTGATTCTCACCTGATGGTAACCAGACCTCAAGTCAATCTTGGAAAATACCTTTTCTCCTCTCATTTGATCAAAGAGGTAATCAATCCTAGGCAAAGGATATTTATTCTTCACATTAACCTTGTTCAATTTTCTATAATCAATACATAACCTGAGTGTACCATATTTCTTCTTTACAAATAGAACCGGTGCTCCCCAAGGAGACACACTCGGTCAGATATACTTCTTTTCCAACAACTCTTGCAGTTGCATCTTCAATTCCAGCATCTCTGGTGTACTCATCCTATAGGGTGCCTTGGACACTGGTGCTTCTCCTAGCATGAGTTCAATAGTGAAATCAATGTCCCTCTTTGGAGGAAGCCCTGGAATATCATCAGGAAATACATCCATGAATTCCTGTAACACTTGATAGTCCTCCAACCTAAGATTTTCACCTCCTGTTTCCTCCAAAATCTGAGCTGCATACAACTGGCAACCCTTCCTACAGAACTTCTTTAACTGCATTGCTGAAACCTGTCGTACCAAAATCACCTTTGGAATGCCTTTCACAACTACTAGGTTCCCTTCTTCATTCATGCATTCGAAAGTCTTATTGTAGCAGCCAAGCTTCACCCTGTGAGCTTCTAACCAATCCATTCCAATGAGAACATCATAGGAACCAAGCGGTAGAACATTCAGATCTACACAAGTGACCAATCCATTCATGACCAATGGACATTTCTCTACCACTTCACTGACCTTTCTCTTAGTTCCAGTGGCTAGCTGAACTAACCAAGACTTCCTATGCTTTACTTTCTTAAAAGCACAAATCTCCACTACTCTAGGAGTAATGTAACTATGTGTAGAACTAGGGTCAATCAAAATAGAAATAGATTGCTCAACAATATTACCTGCTACCTCAACCACCATTGACTAGTGACTTGCCTGGCGGTCCTCCAGTGCTGCATAAATCCTAGGAATTGTCCTTGCTACTTCACCCACTGTTTCTGCTTCTTGAATTTTATAAGCTGGCCTTGCACTCTCATTCTCGAGTGGACAATTCCTGTGCATGTGGGGTCCTCCACATTTCCAACATTGAAGTGGCCCTCTATCCTGTTGTGAATCTTTAGGCTTTTCTCCTATCACTCCAACTGGCTTACTCGCAGCTTGCGATGGCTGCTTCTGCTGATTCCTAAAGTTAGAAGGCTTGAAACCTTTCTTTCTTTGGTCAAACTTCTCGTTCTTCTTGTCCTTCCATGCCTTATGGTAATATGGCTTACATTTTCTTTGCTCATAGCAATACTTAGCATTCCTTATTGCTTCTTCAAGATTTCTAGGTTCATAAAACTCAATTCTATCTTTGTAAGACTGAGGTAGTCCACTTAGAAAACGCTGGACCTTCGCTTTTTCATCTCTAATGTACCAAACATACCTCAACAGCTCCAAAAACTTGTTCACATACTCTTCCATGGTTCGCCATCCCAATCTTAGCTCATGGAACTCCTTAATATTTTCATCATAATACCTATCAGAGAGGTATTTCTGCTTGAAATACTTCTTGAACTACTTCCACTTGAGTCTCCTTTCACTGATCCTCTTCACTTGCTTGAAGTGTTCCCACCAAATGGATGCTCTTCCATTCAGATTGAATATGGCAACTCTTGCCTTCATGTTTCCTGAATAATCATGCACTTGAAAGTACTTCTTTATCCCAAGAAGCCAAGCTTCCACATCTTGTCCAGTCTTTACCTCACCATCAAATGTAGGAGGTTTAGCTTTCTTAAATTCGTCCCAAGAGCGATCCCTATGGTGTCTCTTTATTTTCCTTTTATGAGAAGAGGAAATTGAATCCCCGCTGGATTCTTTACAATCAGATGATCCACTAGAAGTCCTTCTCCTCCTCCTAGTATTGCTCTTACTGCCTTCTGGTCTTGCTGTACCTCGTCCAGAGTCTATCTTTCTATGTAAGTCTGTCAAACTCTGCAACATAGCTGCATTCAACTGATGCTACTCTTCATGTGCTTTGATCAGGATTCTCATGGTAGCTGCAACATCTGACGGTGTCTCTTGGAACCTCCTTCCATTAGACTCAATGTCATCATTTCTATTCCGAACATTTTCTGCCATGGCATCTCGCGCATGCCCATAAGAATCCCGAGCATCATATCCATCATGGGTTCTCATAACTGAACCACCACTTATTTATCAAAATGCACTACCTAGAATACTGCCCTTGAAGGTGACTATGACTCTGCAAACGTGTGAGTGACATAACTGTTAGATGCATAACATTGATATAAACCAGCATTGCTTACCTTCTCTTGGAAAAATCATAATACAAATTTCTTTGTAAATCTATGTTTTCACACAATCTAGCGCATGAAATCCTTGCCACTTTTCTCATTTTCAGCTCTAAAAATACATTGAAAAACAACTAAAAATCCCACTGAAAAATAGTCAAAATCTGCTGTGGAAATCCCACGGAAAGCTCAAATTTCCTTATGCAGAATCAGCTGTCGACTAACATATGCTAAACATAGTGCGCAACTAGCCTTAAGGGCTGAGCGGTGCGACAAAACATCGCACAGCTTGCGCAGCTTGCATGGGCCATGCAGTTTGTGCACCGTCAAGAGGAACATCGCCTGGTTCATGAAGAGCCACGCGGTCACGTTTGCTGTGACATTTATGGATGCTGCAACGCTACTACGATGCTACAACACTATGGATGCTGCAACACTGCTGCGATACTACGATGTTGCGATGCTGCAACATTATGGATGCTGCAACACTACTACGATGCTGCGACGCTGCTGCAATGCTACAACATTATGGATGCTGCGATGCTGCTACGATGCTCCAATACTACGATGCTGCGACGCTGTGACATTATGAAATTGGTGGTGATATCAAACGGTTACGCTACATGTGGCATAGCCCGACGCATCGATGAACTGATCCTCTAATTTTCTCCGACGTGTCGGCGGTCCAATCTTCTAAAGTTTTTCGACGTTTCTGTACTTAGAAATATTTTCGAAAAATCTTTCTTCTTCCTCCTGCCGCCGCATCGGCAACCTTTTCTCATTAGCAAGCTAGTGCTTTTGGCTTCTGCAATGGCGGCACACGAAACCCTTTCTGCTTCCGACGGTTAATGATTTTGGCCTTAGAAAACTTTTAAACTTCTTTACCACGTCGGCAGTCGGAGGCTTTTCTCATCGGACGCGTAGTCGTTTAGCCATCTGCAACGGTGGGCGCTTGATCCACTATTTTCTTCCAATGGACGTTGAACACTTAGAAAATTTCCCGCCATTTTCCTTTCGACTGACCTCCGTCGGGCGTGCTTCCCCCTAGCTCTTCCACTACATCAGAAGTCTTTCCCACTAAGTGTTCCGATGAACCAACAGTTCAACACTTAGGAAAATTTTTGAAATTTCTAGTCATAAACTGATTTCTGTCCCTGCATCTTCATGGTCCATTCAGGCCCATGCTGCAACATGAGCTCTGATACCACGCTGTCATGTCCCCAACCCTCAGATCGGTGAAGAGGACGCGACGCCATGACGTTAACCATCCGGGCTACGAGCCCCCATGAACATGTGACAACATAAAAATTGCTAAAATGTGGAAACAGAATGTTGATAACAAGATGCATTGAGGTAGAACATAAACAGATGCAAATATTTATCATACGCAGCAGAAACCACATACATTCATACAAGCATTCATTCAACATGTTCATCACAATCATTAACAGAAATATGGTTGCAGAAGTAAAATGAGCAAGATCACTTATCTTATGAAGAATTCAATCCACAACCAGCTACGTCGCTGCAACGTTCCACCCAACCATAGGCCAGCGTGCTCCTTAATCTCTCAGCAGCGCTGCCACCCCCGAGCTGGGCATGATTCTCCAAGGAATAAGGGAACAATCAGGCTTACACATAGCCAAGGATACATAAAACATACCCAAGCCAACACAGTTGGGTTTATCAAGCCATCAAGGAGTTGGGAAATGCTAAATGCTAAGCTGGTGAGCTCATTGCAGAGCTAGGAACACCTACACTAGAACTAGCCTGACTTCTAAGACACCCACACACACCCAACACAAGGAATCAGTCCCTTCTCTGCTACATAGTCCCTCGGGCCCTGCATTCCCTTCCAGTGCTATTCAGGGGTTGTGGAGAACAAATCCAGCCCTCTAGCTCTGTCTGTGTGGTTTCCATCCACCAGGTTTATCAAGCAACCAAGCCCCCATCCCTACTCCCCACACAGTCCGAAGACCAACCATTGCACACTTGCAATCAATCAACTGTCACAGCTTAACAGGGAAAATAAATCCCAAGAAAATTATACAGTCCCAACATATCAGTGACACAGCTCGTAACAGGGGAAAACAATAGTCCCAAATGAAGACAGTGAGTACCGCTCACAACATGGGGAACGACAGCACGTTTTACACAATTTCAGTCGTTAGGAAAAACTTACACATACCTGCTGGAAAGGAATTTATAGTCTCTCGACCTGTACGTGAGCAACAATAGCGCAAAACCTAGAAGTCATCCCGTGAGGAAAGGATACAGCCACATCATCCGCAAATCCGTGAGGGAAAACTGCGTGGGTAAAACCAGGAAAGCTCCTGTGCGTGAGCGTGAGCAACTTTCGCTCCTGCGAGAGGATGAACAGCAAATCCTAAGGCCTGCGTAGTGGAGGGTGCATGAGTGTTTCAGCACAGTCATGGAGGGAGAGCAGTAGCATGTTCACGGGAGTGATGGCAGTGGTTTCTTTTGCCATGGTGAAATCAACCGTGGGTGGAGTGTGCGTGTAGGCATGGACTGACAGTCCTGCCACTCCACTCCCAAAACAATAACTGCCTCAACCACCAACAACAATTCTCAATAGAGGTGGTTGGGTAATACAAAGGAAGGTGACACATGGGTTTTTCCCTTCATGGCTCAAGGTTTGACAATTTCCCCCACCCTTATCCTTGTGAAAATCATGCCCCTTCTCAATTTAGTTGCCGCGAGCGTAGTTGTTCGGATTCATTAATTAAATATGCATATGTACATGATGGAAAAGCTTAACATCTATGCCACATGCCCTGATACACCATCGGTGACAAATTCAACCTATAACATAGCATAACCAATCAATGGTCGGGCCTTGGCCTTTAGCTCCGCACCATGATCATTTACAATATATACATCATATACATCTAATGCAACGGGGTCAAAACCGAGGTGTTACACATCTCCTTCTGGAACTGGAACCTCTCTACTCATGAAGGTGTCCAATTCATTTTCTTCAGAGATATCAAATACTTCCATGCTTGGAAGTTGTCAACTTCACCAAGCTTGTCATAAAGCTAATGTGATATATCACTTTGAAATGAGAACCTCAAATGCAAATAGCAAAAGATTAGATCTTACCAATTTGAGGTGTCCGTCCTGCTTCCGGAGCTGACTGATCTAGGGTTTGTTAGAGAAACCCTAATTTTCAAAAATTGGAATATTTCAGATCTTATTGGATATAAATATATATATCTTCAAATGGAGCTTTCCAATGTACTCCTTTTCTTAAAACAGTGGAGGGAAGCTCCCAGAACAGGAAGCCCTAGTTTTCCAATTTCTTCTGCAGAAATTCCTGTTACTATTTCTGTGATATCTCTGAAATTACTACTCCTCTATGTCTGCAGTTTCTCATTGAGGTAAAATCACATGTCCTTGATCCAACACCAGAGTTTTCATCAACATTGGTTTCACCAATTGGGATTTATGATCATTTTCCCAAGGTGACCTGTTACAGGACTGTTCAAAACAGTGAAGTTGTATGGCATTCCACGTGTTACTGGTTCATCTTCAGGTTCTGAAATTTGAATAAAAAAAATTAAATTCCGTGTTGTTTTTGGAACATCTTCAGGAATTCCATTTGGACCTCTGTATCCCAAGCTATAGCAATTTTCCCTAGGCGTCCTGTTTAGGGATGAATTCTGGAAGAGGCTGGAACCCTAACTTGGAGGGATCATAGCTCCTAGAATATATAAAATCTGAGGCTGAATTTTGGAAACAGTGTTCATCAAGATTATATCTTCGGTATCTACAAATTTTAGCTCCTGAACCTTTCCCAATATTGGTATGTAGCGAATATACAAAAACTTAGCAGGTTTAGTAGTTAGGGTTTTTCTAGCTCTAGGTCAAACTAGGGTTTGACTTTCCTGGAGTTTCACCCAACCAAAAATATTGATCCAAGTCTCTAAACTTCGATTTTGATGAGGATAGAAATCCTATGTTGGGCTCACTCAAAAATTCTTCTTCTGCAAGAATCCCTAATTTCCCACACCGAAAACTGAAGATGCTCGGAATCAAATTCCGCTTCGACAGAAAGATGCTCCCTTCAATGGAGAGTCAGCCTAGCCTTCTTTTGCTGATTGGTTGTGCAGAGAGAACCAAAAAGTAAGAAGCCCTAGATTCTGTAGCTGCACAATGTCTTCTTTTCAGGGTGGCTCTGATACCATGTTAAGTTTTCATATGCTTAGCTAAGACATTAGTATTTCATTTCATTTTCATAACAAAAGCATATAAATAGGATCACTGAAAGATAGACAAGCACAACCATACAAAAGGAACACAAATATTTATCCTGGGAAAACCCTAAAGGGAAAAACCCACCAAAATCTTCCTCAATAAAGATTCCCCAAAAAAGATAAAAGATAAAAGATAAAACCAGCAAGGAGATCAAAGCATGATCCTCCTCCTTCTCCAGCTACTTCTCTTCTCCACTAATGCACTACACAAGTGAGAGTGTGTGTTCCAAATAAGGAGCACTACACCTCTATTTATATTCATCCGTTCACTTAAGTTAACTCATCTGTCATGTAGGCTCGAGTTAATCATGTAGGCTCGAGTTACACATGTAGGCTCAAGTAATCACACTGGGGTGATAATGACCCACCTTTACAATTAGAGGGGACTGCCTTATGACCCTTATTAGTTCTTCTGATTAGGAACATCAGGGTACAAATTAATATAAGTGGTTCTCCCGGTAGGACCATCGGGGACCACAAAGAAATACATATAGAATATTCTTTAAAGTTACAATATTTCAACACGACATCCCATCTATCTAAAATGTCTCAGATTCTAGATCCCAGTACTCCACCAGTAGCTGGAGTAGTCTTGGTTTGGCCCTCAAGATGCCAAGACACCAAAACTTGTACAAGCCACATGCCCATAATTCTTGTTGGGCCATGATATCACCTTGCACAGCTTCCTCAACATCACCATGCTCTCTTTCTCTCCACTCTAGCACCATATTGCACAAAAACCAATTTTTTTTATTAGTCTTTGCCCTTTAAAACACTATTTACAACCTTATTCACGACTGTTCTCAAAACAGCCGCATATGTACGCGACTTTCGGTGCATTTTCCGCGTATGGCAATCCCTATATGCAGAAAAAGGCCTGATTTCTGCGTGGGATGAAATGCAGAAGTTTGGATGGCTCAAAAAATAAAATAGACCATGAAATTTCAAAAAGTTTGCATGAAAATGAAAGAGATGAGCATGAGAATTTACCTGGATCAAACGGGGAGAGATTCCGTTGGACGATGCTCCCGGAATTGGCTTCTAAAGTTCTGAGCTCAAATGCACTATGTTGGGTAAAAATTTCAAATGCTATGAAAAATTTTATATTTTTCACTATTCATAGAAAAATTTTGAGATTTTTACCCACTTTCTATAGTTTTTGACCATTTTGGACCGTTTGAACTAATTTGATGTTGTAGGAATCCATTTTGAGTACGGTTTTGATGGTGGCTTTGACCTGTTCATGCTTATCGCAGGTATTATGTCTAAACTGCCATATAGGTTATATTTCACATCCATTTGCATTTTTCATAAACTTATGACCATTTCATTTTAACCTTATGTACGAACCCATTCCATCTTGTCATGGAACCCTCTTGTTGCTTTTAGAAGTGACATGTTATGAATTGTAGAGCTTTACCATACATGGGTACCCTAGTTAGATATTGTTTTGCATTTGGTGCCCATGCCAACATTTTTCCTTTAGGGTGTGGGAGTCCTTTGTATAGTACTGCCATGACTTTGAGAAAGAGCTTCATACTCCTCTTGAACTTTATGTTGGCCATTTCCCCAGAACTCCCTTGTATATGTCAAGTTGTAATTGCATTATCATGAGTTTTTCTTGCCTTATTGAGCCTTATGCCGGCTTCCCTAACTTTGATTATCAGCCATATAGCCCGAGCTTGTCTCATGTATAGCCAAGCAGAGCCTTTTTATATATCTTTTGCAGCTTGATTCCCCATTTTTTAGTGGGAGGGGATTTTCCCCCGAGTGTCATTATCCTACACATGTTTCCTTGCATTCAGCACAAGTATCTTCCACTACTTGGAACTAGTTTGTTTTCCCCTTGACACTCGTCTCCTACTATATTTGTAACTATAAAGCACTTTTATTCTTTTTCAAGCTTTTCAAAATATCTGAAAAAAGTCCAAAAAAATCAAAAAACCAAAAATACGGAAAGGAAAAGATGTTATCTTTGGCAATAGTCGAGTCATGTCACCTTCGAACAGAGCATTGTATATCACATCCGTTGGTTGGGTTAGTAGTTTGAATTTAGGAGTTGTACTCGTTTTTCTGAGTTCACCTCCACCGACAAGTTAAGCTTCCAGTCCCTATGGAGATACTGTTGATTCCTCCTATGTCACAGAGATGTCCCAGTTTTGTATATCGAGTCTATGCTTCCTATATCAATCACCATTCACCTTTATGCTCTTGTTCGAAGGAAGTTAAAACCTGAGTCGGCCATTCCTCGGTTTTCTTGACTTTGCATGGCGACCATTCTCGGTACTATTACTGGTTCATGCACATCTTATTCGAGTCCTTCCACATTATACAGTGTTGCTGAGTACCTCGTGTTGGTTGATGGGGGATGCCTTAATGCCCTCCTTCCAGTGGATTCCATCCCATCGAATTCAGATCATTTATTCTGGGATAGGAGTCTAGATTCATTTGAGTGCCTTGAGACTTACAGTCATCAATGGTAGGTTCTCTCGCCATCGAAAGTTTTGGGAATACATCAATGTCCCCTAATCGATGGATTATTCCAAGTGTTCGACCTCAACACATTTATTCGCACTTGTTAGATGGCACTCTAGTACCTTGATTCCCATTTTCATTATCGGTGGGTGATCTCGCATTTGTTAACAGTATACATCAATGACCGGTAATAAAATGATGGACTGCTATGTTCAACCTCAAAACCTCTATTCACATAGTAGGACATGTACTCGTAGCATTTTATGTAGAATACTTTCCATATTGGTGGCATTCCACATATGCTACCTCCTTGATCATGCCAGTGTTCATGAAATGTCAGCTCTCGTGACTTGATTCCAGTGTATGTCAGATATCTTTAGCCATTATGGAGATCCTTATCCATTGTATATCTTCATCTTTCATGTAGATCTTGATCTTTTTTATATCTTCATCATGGAGATTCTGAGCTATCATATATTGTACGTGGCGATAACCACACATGTCACATTTTGTATATCATGCCTATTCATGGCCATTGTACTCTTATGTATCCAGGACGCTATATGTATTTGCAGTCATATGCAGAGATTGATTATTGTACTATACTGATGGATGGCTAGTTCTTTGACCCATTTCTTCATCACTCCATGGATTTATAATGTATTTTAGCCATCATGTTATCTCTCTGACCTCACACAATAGGGGGCATCTGTTACAGGTGATTTTACCACACATGGTTGATCACACTTTTATGGCCTTCCTTGTCCCTCTGTAGACTCTTTGGACCCCATGGACTATTATTCTACCTTTGATGTTTCCTATATCATCCCTAAAAACACCTATTATTTGTTGTATGTGACTTTTGATCCCTTTCTCGCGTATATATGCGGATATTACCCTTAAACCCGCGTACATCGAGATGTGTGCATAAGTCCAAATATTTTTGGAGTTTTCCTTGATGTGAATCAAAGTAACTTGTCTCTTGGCCTTCCATATGCCTCAAGATCACTCAGATTTGACCTTCCTTTACCCCATTGAAGCACTATATAAGGAACCCCTTGGATACATTGAAGAGGAGGAATTGAAGAGAAAGAAAACTATAATCCATTGTTGTCATAGCTTACTTGTATTTGAGTCTGTCTCCCTTTGTCCCTTGGAGCACTTTGTGTTCTTCCCAAGCTTTCCTTTGTTTTTTAGCTTGCTATCGAGAGATGGAGGATTGAGGTGATGGAGCCCCAAGTGGAGGACTCAGTTTCTCTGCTTCGCAGGCGTGTCGACAGAGGTTGTCACTTATGTAATCTCTGATTTTATTCATAGAAATATCTTTTCCTATCCAATGATGTGCATTTAAATGAATATTGAATCCATGGATGTGTTTAATTGCTTATGAATTATGGATTATATATTCCATAGTAGGCCTAACACTATATTCTATAGCATGCTTTCCTTGTTTATTGTTGTTGAGAGTAAATTGCTAAAGCAAGCGGGATTGGAAAAATCTCAACGGGGATCTACTTCAACCGTCTGGAATAAGGTATGTTTCGAGATCCTTTAATGTTAGATGTTTTATTTCTCTTGCATATTGGGAAGGGATTGATTTCTTCAGTTTCTCTGTCTGTTGTGGTACACCCCAAGCAATAGGAATTTTTCTCCATAACAGTTTCGATTCTAAGAATTAAATTTACTTCTCCTAGATCCTTCAAGTCAAACCTGGAGGATAATTGTAGCTTCGGCTTCTTTACCATATCAATCTTATTTCTTACCAACAACATGTCATCAGCCTACAAAACCACATATATGAAATAAACACAATATTTTTTTTCATACACATAGTGATCATCATAACTTCTAACAAACCCCAGTTGTTGGATATACATTTAAAACTTTTGATACCACATTATGGGTGATTGTTTTATATTCTAGAGACTTCTTGAACTTGTATACTTTTCTCCTTCCATTGTAAAACCTTTAGGCTACTTCATATAAATATCTTCTTCAATATCATCATTATTAAATGTTTTCTTTAAATACATCTATTTAATCTCAATATCTAATGTTGCAGCTAAATACACTAGTATCCTTATGGAAGTTACCTTAGAAACAAAAGAGAAAATCTCTCCAAAATTAAATCCCTCTACTTGGGAATACCCTTTCACTACCAGTCAAGAATTGTACTTCTTGACTTGTCCTGCTACATTCATTTATTTCTTGAACACCCTCTTATTGTCGATCGGTTTCCTTCCATTTGGTAACGTGACTAGATCCTGCATTTCATTCTTTTTAAAGGACTCCATTTCTTCTTCCATGACCATTTTCCAAATTTTACTCTCTTTTGAGTCGATCGGTTCTTTTATTGACCTAGAATCATCTTATATGGTAGATAACACAAAATCAAAGTGAAAGTTGGATGCACTATACTTTCATAGTTGTTTCCTTGTTCAACCAGACCTCTAGACATCCATAGTTTGGTGTTACACCTCTTTGTTGAATTCAATTGAATCACTTAAATACAAATTGTTATCTCCCAAAATAAATTATTTTTGTATGAAGAATTTAATTCACGCAATGAGGGATATGAATGTCTCTAATAGTTTGAAAGCCATTGTTCTTTATAAAAAATTTAGCTTCCGATTGCCGACAAGCTAGAGATGGAAAGCGTCGATGAAGAAACCGTTGCGATGCTAGGGGTTTAAGACGCCAACACTATGGAAACATTCGAGCCTGAGGAACTGACGAGTTATAGGTTAGAGCATCCTATCGGTGACCGCGGCGACAAGGTAGAAAAAAATGGTGATTTAAGCAAGAAAGGCCACTTCAGAAAACAGCCAAAACACTGGCTATTGGCGGCAATTTCACAGTGAACCAGCAGTGGTGATTATCAGCGACCACTACAGTTATTAAAAATTCACTCAGTGAACTAGATCTTCAAAATAGATAGACAAATAGTTAGCAAGGGTTTGAAGCCCTAATCTGAGAAGACTATCACTTTCAAGTATTTTTTGTGTAAACAGATCGGATTTTCAGGATCTGTCATTTTTGTAGAAGGCTATAAAGCCCCTGATTGATTTTATAATAAAGGTTCAACTTCGGGGATTTATAAGCTAATAATGCTTTCAAGCTTCTCATTTTACTTATTCATGATATAAGCTCTTTTTTTGTGATCTGTTTAGCCATCATCTCTTTCTTTACTATGTTTATGCCTAAATGTGCATTTAGGTCATTTTCAGATTTATTAAAAAGCCGATAGTTGTCATCCTATTGGTTTATTAGTGATATTTGATTTATAAATACCATCCTCAACAGGATTTATCCATTTATATGCATGTTTTATGTGTGTAATTCTTCCAGCCATGTGAGTTCTCCATCCCTGTACCTCATTGTCGAACTTCTGAGCAAATTGCAACTTAAAGCCTTGTAAATGAGTGAGTTTTATGCATGCCTTGAGAGTGGAAAGGTTACATAGGTTGAATGACTTAAACCATATCTGAAAACCCCAAAAAACATTTTAAGTTACCAGGCATCCTTGAGCTACAACCTAGAGGAGTTTTCTGGAGTGATAACAAAGTGGTGTCATTGCCAGGGAGAGGAGATTGAAGCTCATCTTCCCTGGGAGATGACATAGATCAATTCTTTGATGATAGACAAAGATTGGACACTATTATGGTTGTAATCATATATTTGGTGAATCCATTGATATAAGGTGGCTTCAAGAATACCAAGTACCAGAGAAAACCCAAAGGGGCCACCAGCAACACCTGTTTCAGATCCAAAAGAAATCTTGAGGAAAGCTAGGGCTTTACTAAGACAGACCAACAGTGCTACACAAAAAGCTACATCAGGTATTTGACCAAATCTTTCTTCTATTATTTCTTCTGCTGAAACTCTTAATTCCCAGGAATTTTTAGATACATCAGAAAAATATAGGGGTTGGGAATCTTCAAGCACTGCTACTTGTGAAGATTCAATCCCTAGTGACTCCTTAGGGATAAGTATACCACCACCTTCTAAGCAAGTAGCTTCATCAGTTTTGGCTTCCACAAACCTATCCATACCAATTTCCAATATGGCTTCCCCTCAATTGACTAAGATGGAAAGGATCCTGGTAGCTAGGTATGCGCCCTTAATTCTACCAAATCCTCTTGCAGCCATGCCTACTGGGGATTATCTCAAATATATGCCTAAGTTTATAGGGGAAGGGGATTTCACTACTGAAGAACATCTAGAGGCCTTTTACAGCTATGCTGAAAATATTAACATAGAACAAGAAGATGTATGGACTAGAGTGTTTGTAGAAAGCCTAGATGGCCAGGCTAGGAAGTGGTTTAAGGAACTTCCTACCGGATCAGTGGCAGGTATAGAATCCCTAGATGACATTTTCCTAAAGCATTGGGGAGAAAGGAGGGACCACCTATACTATATCACAGAATTCAGCAACCTAAAAAGAGAAAATGGGGAGTCTGTCTCCAACTTTACCAAGAGATTCAACAATATGTACAACAAGATCCCTACCGAAAATAATCCCACTGATACCTCAGCTAGGATAACTTATGCGAATTCCTTTGACTCTGACTTCTTATTACTTCCCATAGAAAGGAGGTATGTTTCCTTATCACTCATACAGGATGTTTCCCTAGAAGTAGAGTCAAACATTCTGGCATCTCAGAAGGTCAAAGGGAAGATAGACAGGAAAAAGCAGCCAACAGACTATAGTGGGGATTCGGCATCAGAGAACAAGACTAACAAAATGACCAAATTGTTAGATAACCTGACTGCTAAAATGTCTAAATTGAAGGGCCAAGGACATTTACCTACGAGGGGTAAAGGGCCAACTGACTTTGCTCCTCGAAACCCAAATTTTCTTCCTTATAGAAGAGGAAACACCTCGGTTCAAATTCTCAGAAGGGAGAGAAATCAAGGGGAATACCAAAGGATAAGAGTTCCATTTCAAAATGTTGTATTAGAAGAAGAGCTAGAATTCATTGAATAAGAAGGAGAAGCTGAAGACAATATCCACTGCATGGAGGATGAGGTGGACCATTCTTTTCTGACACAGGAAGAATATGAGGAAGCCTTGATTGATGAGTAGATCATTGAAGAGACTGTATATCAAGATGATGGTCAAGGAGGTTACCAACTGAGGTCTAGGTTGGTTTCTCCCCTCAAGAAGAATGTTGTACCTATCAAGCAGCCTACTGCACCTGCTAGAAAGGTTGTTGTTTTACCAAAGAAAGAGGTTGTCCCATCCAAATCATTGCATAAACCAGCACCTTCAGCCACACCTGATCAATTCCAACTCAAACCTACAGCTCCTGAGGTAAGGTTTCTAGATAGGCTGTATTATTCCTTCAACCTCGATTCTGAAATTCAAAAATTGAAAATCCCTTTCCCTTTAATCAAGCTAATGAAGAATGATGAGTTCAAAACCTCCGTTCAGAATTCCCTTCATCCCAAGTTTCACATTGACACTGACTTTGTGAACCTTCAAGATGACAAGCCGAGTTGTAACCCTGGGCCCCATGATCAAAGACCTAAAGGACTCATGCCCACCATTGTATATATCCTTGAACATCCATGATAAAATCCTCCATGATTTTCTGTTGGATTCAGGAGCCTCTCATAACCTAACTCTAAAGGATTTGATGGATGAGATTGGCATCAGCATCACCAAGCCCTACCTTGATTTATTCTCCTTTGACTCCAGGAAGGTCAAGTGCTTGGGCCTCATCAAAGACCTGGCTGTAAACTTAACACAACTACCTTTTAAAAGCATAATGATGGACATTGTAGTGGCCGATATTCCTCCAAAGTTCAGCCTCTTGTTGTCTCGGTCATGGAGCAAAAGACTAGGTAGCACTCTTTAGATGGATCTCACATACGCCACCATTCCCATGTTCGGAGGAGAAGCTAAGAGATTGTATAGGGAAAATCAGCTAGAGTACATTATAAGCAAGGAAAGTCGCTCAGTAAATCACCCCATCTACGCGGTGGACACTGATTTTGGGTCTTGCATTTTACAAATAAATGATAATCAACAGACATCAGTTCGGCTCACTGAACCCACCCATCTGCATCCCGAAGATATCACAACAGCGATTTGGACCATGTATTTCAATGGGGCTAGCGCTCAAAACTCTGTAGGTGTGGGTGTAGTCTTGATCTCCCCATCTAAGGAAAATATTCACCTGTCTTATAAGCTTGATTTCAAAACTACAAACAACGTAGCAGAATATGAAGCCTCGATGCTAGGAGTTAAAGCTGCCAAGGAGATTGGGATCCTGTGAATGAATATTTTTGGAGATGCAGACCTCATCATACAGTAGGTCAACAACACTTTTCAGACAAAAAATATTAGATTGAAGACCTACAGGGATGAGGTATGGAAACTTAGAGACTCCTTTATGTTTTTTGAACTGTCATATATTCCTAGGGATTTGAATCACCTGGATGATTCCCTGGCCGTCTCTGCAAGTATGTTCATTCCTCCTTTACCCCCTAATCTCAGCTATGATGTTCAGGTCAAGTACAGACCCTCTCTGCCAAACAATGTAAAATTTTGGAGGGTGTTTGAAAATGATGAGGATCTTAGTAAATTCCTTCAGTTAGTAGATGAATTCTCTGACATACACATAGACTAGGAAAACCTTAACATGGAGGAATCCAAGCAACTCAAGTTAAAAGATAAAATGACTGAGCACAATATTGTCCAATTTCCTAGAAACTACATACCCCGAGGTCTAGTACCACTGGAAGAACTGTTTGATCACAATGACATCCCTCTCAAGCCTGCCAAAAGGGAGCTAGAACTTGATATCCAAGAGAAAAACATAGGCAGCCAAAGCCATCCTAAACTGATAAATATTTCCATTGGATTGAATGCTGATCAGAAGTCTAAATTTTGCAGCTTGATAAAAGAGTTTGCTGATGTTTTTTCCTGGGAGTATAGTGACCTAAAAACTTATGACACCAATATCATCTAGCACAGAATTCCTTTGGAGAAGGACACCTTTCTTTCAAACAGAAGCTAAGACTCATCAGCCATCTCCTATTACCAATGATTGAAAAAGAGATCCACAAGCTCCTTAAAGCCAAGATCATAATTTACCTTAGGTATTCCAAGTGGATTGCAAATCTAGTAGTGGTAAGAAATAAAAATGGAGAAATCAGGTTGTGTGTGGACTTTAGAAACCTGAACAAGTGTTCCAAAAAATACAACTATCCACTACCCAAGACGGAACATCTACTGCAGAAAGTCTCGGGGGCCAGGGTCATGTCCTTCCTTGATGGCTTCTCTGGATACAACCAAGTTGTTGTGCACCCAGATGACCAAGAGAAGACTACCTTTACCACCCCCTGGGGCACCTTCATGTATGCTAAAATTCCATTTGGGCTAATGAATGCTGGGGATACTTTTCAAAGAGCTATGGACCTAGCTTTTCTAGGGCTAAAATATAAATTTATGCTGATATATTTGGACGACTTAACAGTTTACTCTCACAGCCATCATGACTACTTGTAGCATTTAAGGAAGGTATTTCTGAAGTGTAGAAGGTATGGAATATCACTAAACCCCAAGAAGTCTCAGTTTGCACTCAATGAAGGAAAGCTCCTAGGCCACATAGACTCAGCTGAAGGTGTAAAGATCGATCTGGTAAGAGTGGAGGAAATTCAGCAGCTGTCAATACCAATGTCAAAAAGAGACATTTAGTCCTTTTTAGGAAAGATAAACTTTGTCAAGAGATTCATTCCAAATTTCTTCGAGCTGGTAAAGCACATAACAGCCTTGCTAAAGAGGGATGCAGAAATAAAGTGGACTGACCAAGCAAGAAATTATTTTGAATACATTAAGAAATCCATCATGGGGGCCCCAACCCTGATTAGTCCTGGCTACACCAGGGTTTTTTACATTTTCTCTTTTGCATCTTATGAAACAGTGGCAGTTGTACTATTACAAAAGAATGATGAAGGTCTTGATCATCCAATTGATTTTTTCAGCAGAACCCTGAGAGATGCTGAGCTGAAGTATGACCAAATTGAGAAGCAGGCTTATGCTCTCATAAAATATTTGAAGACTTTCAGAATCTACATTCTCCATGCAAAGGTCATTGCATATGTCCCTTCAGCTACTGTGAAGGATGTTTTGTGATAGCCCAAGTACATAAGAATAACACCTTCAAATTGCAGATTCTGGAAGGTGAAGAGGTATTTGATGGCCCAGTAAATGGGCGGTTCTTGAAGCTCTATTTTATTTGAGGCTCTGAGGCCTTATGATTGTAAATTAGTAGATAGTAGGTTGTTTTTCTTTTAGAATAAGACTCCATGCCCAATGGAACAATAAAGGATAATGTTAAGTTCCTTAGTTGCTTTTAGGGAAAGGCATTTTGGTCTGGGGTTCTTGGGACCTCACTGGGAGGTTCCCATCCCCAAGTAGGAGCCAGATGTTATCTCCCAAAATAATTTATTTTTGTATGAAGAATTTAATTCATGCAATGAGGGATATGAATGTCACTAATAGTTTGAAATCCTCTGTTGTTGATAAAAATTTCACAAAGTTGTAGCTTTGATGGCTTGGGAGAGGATCAAAACATCTCATTAGCCACCGACAGACTTGCAGACTACGGCTTCCATTATCAGAAGAACTCTTCGGTGATAGGAATAACTAAAGACAACGTAGCGGCGAGCCAAAGCTGAAAGGTTCTAAAATATCGGTGATATGAAGAACTAAATGATGCTGAAGTCAAGTATCAGAAACAGGAACCACTACTTGATAAGGTGTCAAAACTTTAAAACACTAACCATCGGTGAGATAGTCCACTGAGGATCCGAACCAGCAGAAGACAGAATTACTACAGGTTTTACGATTAGATGAACATTTTGGCGATCGAAAGAAGTAAGGGCTACATATCGGTGAGATAGCCCACTAATGAGCCACAACGGTGGAAGACATACTTACTATGGGTTCTGCGATCATATGAACATTTTGGCGATCAGAAGAAGTAAGGGCTATGTATCGTGAGATAGCCCACTAAGAAGCTGCAACGGCAAAATACAAACAGACAAGGCCTCTGATCAATCAATAATAATCATCGACGATCGAAAGAACTAAGGGCTACGATTTATTCCACTAAGGAGCTGTAACAGCGGAAGACAAACAGAAAAGGCCTTCGATCAATCAACAGAAAATCATCTGCAATCGAAAGAACTAATAACTATAGATCAGTGGATTTAAGATTAAGCTCCTCCGCATTGTTGGCAGCACAAATAACTAAAGCTCTGATTCCTTCATCAAAATACTTTCGACAGCGACAAAATTTGTTCATTTCACCTCTGAAACAGTGGTAGCGTTCTATTCTAAGGTGCCGAAGGGGTAGAAGACAGAGCTTCCGATCACCGACGCTAAGAAAATTAGTTGTTGGAACCTTCGACATTGCAGTAGCTTTCTTCTTTGAGATTCCGATGCATTAGTTGTTTCAGCTTCTGATCGCTGACAAGCTAGTGATTGAAAGCACCAATGAAGATACCGTCGCGCTGCTAGGAATTTAAGACACCGACAATATGGAACAGTCAAGCATGAGGAACTGATAGGTTAGAGGTTAGAACATCTGATCGATGACCGCAGCGACAAGGTAGAAAAATCTAGCAATTTAAGCAAGAAAGGCCACTTCAGTGAATCGTCGAAACACTGGCTGTTGGCGGCAATTTCACAGTGAACTAGTAGTGGTGATTATCAGTGACCACTACAATTATTAAAAATTCGCTCAGTGAACTAGATCTTCAAAATAGATAGAAAAATAGCTATCAAGGGTTGGAAGACCTAATCTGAGAAGACTATCACTTTCAAGTATTTTTTGTGTAAACAAATCAGATTTTCAGGATCTGTCATTTTTGTAGAAGGCTATAAAGCCCATGATTGATTTTATAATAAAGGTTCAACTTCGGGAATTTATGAGCCAATAATTATTTCAAGCTTCTCATTTTACTTATTCATGATATAAGATCTTTTGTTGTGATCTTTTCAGCCATCATCTCTTTATTTACTGTGTTTATGCCTGAATGTGCATTTAGGTCATTTTCATATTTATTAAAAATTCAATAGCTGTCATCCTATGGGTTTATTAGTGATATTTGATTTATAAATATCATCCTCGGTAGGATTTATCCATTTATATGCATGTGTTATGTGTGTAAGTCTGCCAGCCTAGTGATTTCTCCATCCCTGCACCTTGTTGTCAAACTTCTGAGCAAATTGCAACTAAAAGCCTTGTAAACGAGTGAGTTTAATGCATTCCTTGAGAGTGGAAAGGTTACATAGGTCGAATCACTTGACCCATATCTGAAAACCCCAAAAAACATTGTAAGTTACCAAGCATCCTCGAGCTACAACCTAGAGGAGTTTCCTGGAGTGATAACACAAACATTCCTTGTTCATTTCAAACTCTTACTTTTATGTTTTTTCTCTTTTAACCTTGTCATCCCCAGAAGTGCCTCTGTCTTCTATAAGGATCACATTTCTACTATAAATTTCCTTCCTCATGGCTAGATCACATAGCTTATACCCTTTCACTCCATTCATGTACCTTATGAATATTAATTTGTCACAGTGGTCTAGGAATTGAAAACACAGTCTCACAAAGAATATAGACAGATAATCATAAAATTAGCAAAATGGTGCTGCAATAGAAGTAGCAGCACTGTATAATCAAATGAATAATGAATAATATAATACAATGATCATGCAGAAAGCATGAATTCCAAGACAATTCAAATTCCCAAGGAGGTCATTCGAATTGAATGAGTGAGTCTAGCTTAATTGAATGTAAGCCACAGTCAACACTCAAGTTAACCACTGATCAAAACCCTAATTGACTCAACTGAGCCCTAACTGAAGTCAGAGTGCAAGAAATGACTAAGTGTAACTAAAAGTAGCTCAAACACATGTCACTGCAAGCCAACCAATAAGTGGTAGCGCATCAATGACTCCAATGAACCCCAATGAGGTTAACTGAAGCGTAACTGACCATTAGAAGTGGTTGGAGGCGCCCCTGTTGACTCCAGTTCATTACAAATTCATTAAATAATCAATTTAATGAAGGGAGGTGCCTTCACTTCTCTATTTAATTGATTGTAACCATCAGTTAGCAATATGGGGCATTTATGACACTCACATCACCCTCGGAGTGCTCCTGTTAGCCTCCTCAAATGAAGGAGGAGGCTGAGTTAGCCTCCTTAACTGAAGGTAGGCATGGGTGTGCTAATTCTAATGTTATGCAATGCTCCTCTAATGTCAATTAAGTCAATAAAACTTAGGATAGTGGAGTTTAACTAGGCCAAATTGACCAAAAGAGTGTGTATGGTGGTAAATGTCTCCAACACCCCCCCTTAAGCTATACTCAGGAGAAGTAGAAAACATAAAGTGCATAAGAATTATAAGGCCCCGGAAACTAAGGCCATAGGTCACCCTATACAATAAATTAATTTCTTAATATAACCAAGGAAACAGGGAAAACCTCATGAGAAAAATACCTCCCCCCCTCCTCAAACTAAGCAGTAAATCAAGAATTGGTTCTTCTATGCAGCAGCATCCTGAGACTGTGCATGTGAACCTATGAATCCAAACTAAATGAATATGTATGGAGGAATATTCCACTTTGGAAGAATAACAATGCACTCAACTGAATCAGAAATATAAACAGTTGCATGGTAAAAACTGGACACATGTAGAGCAGCTGAAATCATCTGAAGAGAGAGCAAAGTTTCTTGAGGATTCAAACCATGTGTGGAACACTCAAGAAACTGATATATTTCAGCCTTGAATAGAAAACCATGAGTGGTAAAATCAGCCCCAATTCTTTGGAGCAAGTGTCCAAGCGAATGCAGAATGTCTTCCTCTTTACTAGTTCTGTGAGGAGATGAGCATGTGACCGAAGGTAGAGAAGCCCTGGGACTGTCGAGAGTGAATGCTTGATATCCATAATATGATATAGCTAATTTAATAGCTAATGAATCACATAATAAAATATCAGCAACCTCATATGAGGAAACTAACACCAAATCCCTATCAGCAGTTTTGAAGAGAAAGTTCGGTACTTGATTTTTCACACCAGAATTGGTGAGAGCAGCTACAAGCATGACTGAAAGGTCTTGGATTTTAAAATATGAACCAAATAATATCAGATCAGAAATTAAATCAGATCTAAATAGGTTCACAACAGATCCAAAAATGGGAAATGAAATCAAATCCCCAGCAACAGTTTTGTAGGAGACTTGCAGTACTTGTTTCTTCACAAAATTAATGAGAATAGCTACAAGCAGTACTGAAAGCTTATGAACCTGAAATATTGAACCAAAAAATATCAGATCAGATCCAAATAATATCATATCATATCCAATAAGTTTCATATCATATCCAAAATTATCGTCAACCGAGACGGTGGATGCACAATTGTCTTTTTGTTCAAAATTATGAATTTTGGTGCATGCAATCCTACAAGATTTTGCTGGAAGATCTAGATCGTGGGGAATGAATTGATCACTCTAGTAATCTGATATTTCTTCCAAAATATCCAAGGTATCACATATTTTCACACTAGCAGCAACATTAGAGGGAGAAAAATCAAATTTCTCTTCACTTTCGGAAGTAATTACTGGCAAATCTTGCACATAATTCAAAGGAAAATCACTAGTGAATGTTTGCATGGAAGTGCAGCAATGTTTTTCTTCAATATCAGAGATTCAAATTTCTTCTTTTGTTTTAGAAATATGAGGATATGAGATATCATAGATCTCACGAACTTCCGGATCATCAGGAGAAGGAGTCACTGCATGGAGATTGTCTTCAATTCAAATTGACTGTGTAGAAGATTCTGCTTCATCTTCATCTTAAACAAATTCATCAGAGAGAGTAGAGGCCAAGACTTTTGAGTAAAAAACTCTTGTGGTGCTGGATGGGATCTCCAAAGTGCCATTATGATCCTCACTGTGCTTGCCAAAGGTTCTGTCCAATTTTGTCCATAGATCCTTTGGGTATTCAGCAAAACCAATAAGGTAGCGCAAGCTAGGAGAAAGGGCCGGAAATATTGCTCCAAAATCTCTATCACCATCATTTAGCCATTCATTCTAATTCTCATAAGACTCTTTTCCAAGTCCAATTGACACCTCATAGAGACCTCGTCTCTTCATAGATGCAATCATCTTCAACTTCCATTCTGAATAGCTTGTGAATGAGGTGAGAAGAGGGACTCATGAGTCCATTCGAAGGTGTACCCATTAAAACCTACAAATCACAACAAAAGGGGCACTGTAAGGTCATACAACCTGCACATTTTAGGCTTTCATCACACCCATGATGGTTGAACAACCAATCTTGACCAACAATTCCTTTACTTGGGATATTAAGTGGTAAGCCTTGGCTTCTAGTGCAATGCTGGAATTTTGAGATTTTGCTCAATTTTTCATGCAAGATCTGTCAAAAACCATGTTTTTGAGAGATCTTATCTTTGTCTTGCCATGAGATCTGATACCATATTAATTTTCCACAATGGTCTAGGAACTGAAAACACGGTCTCACAAAGAATATAGACAGATAATCATAAAATTGGAAAAATGGTGCTGCAATAGAAGTAGCAGCTCTGTATAATCAAATGAATAATGAAAAATACAATAAAATGATCATGCCGGAAGCATGAATGCCAAGAAAATTTGAATTCCCAAGGAGTTCATTCGAATTGAATGAGTGATTCTAGCTTAACTGAATGTAAGCCACAGTTAACACTCAAGTTAACCACTGATCAAAACCCTAATTGACTCAACTGAGCCCTAACTGAAGTCAGAGTGCAATAAATGACTGAGTCTAACTGAAAGTAGCTCAGACACATGTCACAGCAATCCAACCAACAAGTGGTACCACATTAATGACCCCAATGAACCTCGATGAGGTTAACTGAAGTGTAACTGACCATCAGAAGTGGTTGGAGGCGCCCCTGTTGACTCCAGTTCATTAAATAATCATTAAATAATCAATTTAATAAATGGAGTCACCTTCACTACTCTATTTAACTGATTGTGACCATAAGTTAGCTATATGGGGCATTTATGACACTCAGATCACCCCCAGAGTGCTCTAGTTAGCCTCCCTGAATGAAGTAGAAGGCTAAGTTAGCCTCCTTAACTGAAGGTAGGCATGGGTGTGCTCATTTTGATGTCATACATTGCTCCTATGATGTCAATTAAGTCAATAAAACTTAGGATAGTGGTTTAACTAGGACAAATTGACCAAAATGAGTGTGTATGGTGGTAAATGTCTCCAACACCCCCCCTTAAGCAATAATCAGGAGGAGTAGATAACATAAAGTGAATAAGAATTGTAGGGACCTAGAAACTAAGGCCATAGGTCACCCTATACAATAAATTAACTGCTTAATATAACCAAGGAAACGGGGTAAGCCTCATGGGAAAAATAGCCCCCTTTCAAACTATGCAGTAAATCAAGAATTGGTTCTTCTATGCAGCAGCATGCTGAGATTGTGCATGTGAACCTTTGAATCCAAACTAAATGAATATGTATGGAGGAATCTTCCACTTTGGAAGAAGAACAATGCACTCAACTGAATCAGAAATATAAATAGCTGCACGGTAAAAACTGGACCCATGTAGAGCAGCTGAAATCATCTGGAGAGAGAGAAAAGGTTCTTGAGGATTCGAACCATGTGTGGAACACTCAATAAATTGATATTTTTCAGACTTTAACAGCAAACCATGAGTGGTAAAATCAGCCCCAATTCTTAGGAGCAAGTGTCCAAGCAGATGCAGAATGTCTTCCTTTTTACTGGTTCTGTGAGGAGATGAGCATGTGACCAAAGGTAGAGAAGACCTGGGACTGTGGAGAGAGAATGCTTGAGCTCCATAATATGATATATATTCTGTAATATCTAATGAATCACATAATAAAATATCAGAAACCTCATATGAGGAAACTAACACCAAATCCCTATTAGCAATTTTGAGGAGAAAGTGCGGTACTTTATTTTTCACACCAGAATTGGTGAGAGAAGCTACAAGCATGACTGAAAGCTCTTGTATTTTAAAATATGAACCAAATAATATTAGATAATAAAATAAATCATATCTAAATAGGTTCACAATATATCCAAAACTGTGTGAAATGAAATCAAATCCCCAGCAGTAGTTTTGTAGGAGACTTGCGGTACTTGTTTCTTCACAAAATTAATGAGAATAGCTACCAGCAGTACTGAAAGATTATGAACCTGAAATATTGAACCAAGAAATATCATATCAGATACAAAATAAGATCATATTAGATCCAATAAGGTTCATATAAGATCCAAAAGTATGGTCAACCAAGACAGTGGATGCACAATTGTCTTTTTCTTCAAAATTCTGAATTTTGGTGCATGCAATCCTGCAGGATTTTGATAGAAGATCTAGATCATGGGGAGAAAATTTATCACTCTATTAATCTAATATTTCTTCCAAAATATCCAAGTTATCACATATTTGCACACCATGAGCATTATTAGAGGGATAAAAATCAAATTTCTCTTCACTTTCGGAGGCAATTACTGGCAAATTTTGCACAGAATTCAAAGGAAAATCACTGGTGAATGTTTGCATGGAAGTGCAGCAGTGTTTTTATTCAATATCAGATATTTGAATGTCTTCTTATGTTTCATCAATATTAGGAGATTAGATATCATATATCTCATGAACTTCCGCATCATCAGGAGAAGGAGTCACTGGATGGAGCCTGTCTTCAATTCAAATTGACTGTGTAGAAGATTTTGCTTCATCTTCATATTGAACAACTTCATCAGAGAGAGTAGAGGCCGAGAATTTTGGGTAAATAACTCTTGTGGTGCTGGATGTGATCTCCAAATTGCTATTATGATCCTCATTGTGCTTGCCAAAGGTTCTGTCCATTTTTTTCCAAAGATCCTTTGGGTATTCATCAGAACCAATAAGGTAGCGCAAGCTAGGAGAAAGGGACATACATATTGCTCCAAAAGATCTATCACCATCATTTAGCCAGTCATTCTCATTCTCATAAGACTCTTTTCCAAGTCCAATTGACACCTCATAGAGACCTCGTCTCTTCAGAGATGCAATCATCTTCAACTTCCTTTCTGAATAGCTTGTGAATGAGGTGAGAAGAGGGACTGATGAGTCCATTCGAAGTTGTACCCGTTAAAACTTGAAAATCACAACAAAAGGGGCACTGTAAGGTCAGATATCCTACACATTTTAGGCTTTCATCACACCCGGCATACTTGATCAAGAAAGCTTGATCAACAATTCATTTACTTGGGATATTAAATGGTAAGCCTTGGCTTCTGGTGCAGTGCTGGAATTTTGAGCTTTTGCTCATTTTTTCATGCAAGATCTGTCAAAAACCATGTTTTTGAGAGATCTGAGCTTCGTCTCACCGTGATATCTGATACCATATTAATTTATCACAATGGTCTAGGAACTAAAAACACAGTCTCACAAAGAATATAAACAGATAATCATAAAATTGGAAAAATGGTGCTGCAATAGAAGTAGCAGCTCTGTATAATCAAATGAATAATGAATAATACAATACAATGATCATGCCTAAAGCATGCATTCCAAGACAATTCGAATTCCCAAGGAGGTCATTCAAATTGAATGAGTGAGTATAGCTTGACTGAATGTAAGCCACAGTCAACACTCAAGTTAACCACTGATCAAAACCCCAATTGACTCAACTAAGCCCTAACTAAAGTTAGAGTGCAATAAATGACTGAGTCTAACTCAAAGTAGCTCTGACACCTGTCACTGCAAGCCAACCAACAAGTGGTAGTGCATCAATGACTCCAATGAACCCCGATGAGGTTAACTGAAGTGTAACTGACCATCAGAAGTGGTTGGAGGCGCCCCTGTTGACTCCAGTTCATTAAATAAACATTAAATAATCAATTTAATGAAGGGAGGCACCTTCACTGCTCTGTTTAACTAATTGTAACCATCAGTTAGCAATATGGGGCATTTATGATACTCAGATCACCCCCGGAGTTCTCCAGTTAGCCTCCTCAACTGAAGGAGAAGGCTAAGTTAGCCTCCTTGACTGAAGGTAGGCATGGGTGTGCTCATGCTGATGCCATACAATGCTCCTCTGATGTCAATTAATTCAATAAAACTTAGGATAATGGTTTAACTAGGCCAAATTTACAAAAATGAGTGTGTATGGTGGGAAATGTCTCCAACAATGAAGACTCACTTCTTCGACTTGTTGTCGAGTTTGTTTATTTTCTCCTTTGGTATTTTCACAAAGGCATCACAGCAAAATACTTAAATATATGTAAGAGATAATTTTTAACATCCCAAGCCTCATATGGATTTTTTTCAACTAGATTTGTTGATGGTGACCTATTCACCAGATAACATTATGTGTCAATCGCCTCTATGTATAGTTCATGTGTGACTCCTATACCACTAAGCATGCTCCTCTCTTTCTCCAGAATTGTTTTATTCATTATTTTAGCAACTCCTATTCACGCATGTAAGGAGTTTTTTTTTGTTGGAATAACTTACATACTTCAACAAAGGATCATTTTGTAGGTGAGTTGAAAGTCCCTTCTAAATTTTATCAGTAAAACAAAGAAGTTCAATGTACAAATTTTAAGGAATGCCTTTCAACCAACCAGATGACCCAATACAAGGAGCGTACCAATTGTCAGATACATTAACCATGCCAAAAAATTCAAGTTGTTATAAAACTCTTGTTTATCAAGGTAAGGATGGAATACGTGTACATTATTAGAAAAACAATGAATTTGGTTTATTTTCTGACCTCTAACCCCTTAACGCTTACCAATGTCTCTCCCTTCACCCAACTATCTCTATGTCTCTCTCTAACCCATTAACACCCCCTCCCATTTCGCTACCTCTAAACCCTCACCACCCACCACCTCTTTCTCTACCTATAGCCCCATAAAAATCACCACCCCTTTCTCTACCTCTAACCCCATACCACCCCTTCCCCCTCTAACCCATACCACCCACCCTATTGATGTTTGAGATAATGTAAATATCTATGAACTTTAAAACTTTTATCAATGATATACTAAACATTGGAATAAATATAACATTCAATCACACAAACTATTCATCTGCACCACAAGATGTAAACAGGGGAAAATTTTAAAAATAGAGAGGATTAAAAAAACCATCAATTCCTTAGAGTATAATATAGATTTGCAGAGAAGAGATTTTACACAATAGCATATTTCCTGATAAGGGAGAAAAAAAGAAATAGAGAATAAATATCATATGTATCAAGTGTAATGCACTTTCCATGTGCCTAACACATTAATAACAAGACAGAACAACTCCCATGAAAACTAGGTTGAATGGTTGCATGAGAATCATCCTCCCATGCATTTCAATTTCAAATTGCTTTCATGGAATATTAATTCCTTACATTAAATATTCAACATGCACAATAATGCACCATACCTCTCATCAAGGACATTAATTTATAGTTAATTGGCATTGGAGTGAACTCAAAATCTAACTGGATTTATGTACACCTAGTTAACAAGCTAATTTAAGTGTCTTTGTGCTTTAACTCAAGTGTCCTCACGTAATAGACTTTATAACTGAAGTGTCATCTTTTAATTAACTTAAGTGTCATTTTTTTAATTTAATTAAAGTATAAATACTTTATTTAACTAGTCTATTTATACTAACATTAAGTTATCTATTATTAACTTAATCATGTTGATTGATTTACTTTGCATGGATCACTGAAATTTCATAATTGAAAGTTCTATAACCGAAGCACACATTGTAATTTAACCAAAGCTTACAATTCAGATTTCACTTAGGCATCTTTAGGTAATTCAAATTCTCTTATGCATTATCTATTTATCATTACTTTATGGTCTAGATGTTTTAATTTTAATTACTCATCGTATCATGATATGCTCATAAGAATTATCACATGTTATGATCATATTATATTACAATCGAACCATATAGTCATGTTCTAAAGTAATTCACTATAGAGGTGGTCAGTCTCTAGAGGAGACTTGATATATTTTATCCATCTTGAATGACCATGGTTAGTAATATATCACATGACATTTTGTGCTTAAAAATGAAAATCATTCTCCTCTATAAATGGAGACCCTGCTCATAGGGTATCGCCTATGAGAATCATTTGACTTGATATTAACCACAAGTACAACTTGATATTACCTACAAGTATTCAGTCTTGATATTATCCATAAGACTTCTCAATACATCATCACCACCTCAATCATATGAGGATATGTAGGACTTGATATTAACCATAAGTATGACTTGATATTAACCACAAGTCCATAGAATGACTCTGGATGATGTACATTCAACACTCCCTTTCAGTGAGGGAGACATTCTCTATTATACCAGGAATTGTCTGCCATTCTCAGCATTTTCTACCATAGTTAGCTTGTCTCAGAAGTACTTATACTTTTCTATAGACATAGGCCTTGTTAACATATCTATATTCTTGCAATATACTCTTGAGTATCAATGTTTTGAAGTTTTACCTTACAAGATGATGAATCTGATGAAGTGATACTTCATATTAATGTGTTTCAACTTAACATGAAACACTAGGTTCTCGAAAATGCTTGATTATAACACGTAATAACTATAGGCTCAAGTCGTTCACCCGAGTAGGTATCTTCCCAAGCTACACTACTCCTTGGTAGGTAGAACTATCTACAATACACGTTGCTTATGTAGTACTAACCGCAAAATACATAGCTAATTCCAAGATATATAAAAGGTTTACGATGCATCAATTACAATAAAGAACCTATTCTAATATAGCTCAAGGGTTCTCAAACAGATGCTTAGTAGTAAGAATAAAATACAATAGGTCTACTAAGTACATTAAGACACCAACAAGATACTTATTAATGGTATCATCTTTTGGATCTGATTCAGAATGAATTTTCCCTAAACTAGAAACTATGAATTTACAACCCATCATGTTAAACTTTTAAAACACATCAAAAAATGTGTAATTTTGTTAACAACAAGAAAAAATTTCCTATGTCAATCATCAGCATTGACCTATTCTATTATCTAGAGAATTTATTTGAGAGATTTCCATTATCTATGATATTGTCCCAGGACTGACCACTTTTACAGGGATTTCATATTATTGTCTTTATATCACAGTACCTATCTAACCAACTATGTGGATATCTTACCTCTCAAATGAGTTTGACTACTCCCCAAAATTAGCTATGTGCAACTTAGCGGCTTATCTGTTGCATGACTTTAATGAATCCATGTATCACTACATAGCTAGACTGATCCATATATTCCTATATGACTAACCAGTGAATGAGCCATGTATCACTTCGTGACTTACCAATGGGGATAATTTCATATTCATATCCTATATGTCTAACTATGGGTGACTTTATTTTCTACTACCTATGGAGATACATCAATACTCCCTCTTCAACTAGAGGAGTCTTTATGTATCACATCAATCTTGTCTTGGATAGAGGATTTAGGAAGACTGTTGGAAATTTTTCTTATATGTGGATATGTGTTGGATTTTGATACACCCAGCAATTGGCATGTTGTCGACTTCGACAGGTTCAACATTGAATTCAACAAGTCTAAACCTCAACACAACCTTGACAGGTTTTGCATACCGACATGCATAGTCGACTCTAGCATCTTGACATGACTACGATAGACTGTCTCTATGTCTTCCAGCCGTCTGTAATGGTTGAAATTCCAAAACATTATAACTTCTTTGTAACTGAAAGTAACAAGTAGTCACCCATGCATCTCAACATCCTATATAAGCATGTACACCATTGTAAAATACAAGCAAGTAATAGAGCAGTAAACGAATAGAAGAGATTGGTTTGAATCCTTGCATTTTGTCTCTGTAATTACTTTTTGTCTGTGTAGTGTATTTTCTTCTTAGATTATTCTTTATATGATTCTTCCATAACAATGATCGATTCATTCAACCGAATTATTGTCCCCCAACCTGCGCCTGGGCACCCGGATCATTGGTATCAGATATAGATTCATAGCTTAAGTTGTGTAGACACTTCTATCAAATTTACCTGACTTATGCTTGTTAAAACACGCTTTCAATACAAGAAGATACTACCTTCGACTTCAAAGCGGATGGATGAAGAAACAAACAATAGAAATGCAACTGACGAGACAAAAAAACTCATAGAAAAAGCACTACATTACTAGTGAACTAAAATGTTCATCCAATTCAACGAGATTCTCATGTGATTTTATTCAACATCCGAAGAATCCTCGACGAGATCTCACTCTGATAAAAGAAACCCTTTTAAATTACAAATGAATCTGTACATATTGAATCTTGAAGGATATATTGACGTGGAATCCATCATTAAATGGGTACAACAACTAGAATCCTACTACTTTGTGAATCAACTCTCCGAAGCGAAAAATATCACCATTGCATCCTTAAATATGTCAACCTTTGTGCACTGTTGGTGGGAGAATCTATCGACAAATATGGAACGAGAAGGAGACCCCATAGACATGTGGGATAAATTTTTAGCATACGTATGAAGAGAGTTCTACACACCCAAGTACATTGAACATCAGTATAAGAAGTGGTAGTAGCTAAAGCAATGGAAATACCGATTTATGTAGAGTTACACCGATGAGTTCCATCGAATCATGGCTGGACTTGGCGTCCAAGAAGAAGAGACATTGTTTTCCTTGAATTACGCCAATGGATTGTCCCTGTACATCGAGCAAGATATGGAGCTTTTTATTGTTAGTATGCTTGCAGATGCATTCCACTATGCCAGCAATCTTGAAGATAAACAAAAAGGAAAACAACGTTTCACGACCAAGCTGACAGGTTGAACATCTGAGAAGAAGCCACCAGCCGACTTCGACAATTCAAGGAACCCTTCTCAGTTGACTTTGCTAAATCCATACCATCATAAGAAGTACTCTCAAAAAGAAAAAAAGTAACATAGAAATAAACCTCCTACCGGGAAATGGTGTGATTATCATAATTCATCATGGCATGATACACCAGAATGCAAATCTCGAAAGACATTTTTGGAAAAATGTTTCACATTCAAATTATCTGATAAATCCTTAGTAGAATCTAACCCAGATGCATCAACCCTATTGGCTTCGACATTGACCACTCCGAGAGCCTCGACTATCATCGACGAGGAGGAATGAGAATGCATGTTCCATACATAGATATGGGTTCATAAAAATTGATGACATTTGATTTTGGATAATGGTAGCCAGAAGAAATTCATTTCTGAAGATGTCTTGAAGAGACTTGGTCTTCTCACTAATCCACATCCTCATCCTTACAATATCAATTGGATGAAGGATGGGGAAAAACTAAGGATTACTCAACAATGCAGACTCACCTACTTCATTAATCCCTTTGAAGATGAAGTACTATGTGACGTGGAACCATTTTCCGTAGACGACGCCCTATTTGGGAAACCTTACCTATGGGATCAACATGGAATTTATCATTCATGGCCTTATAAGGTGATTGTCAAAATTCAAAACCAGTAGTATGGCATACCAGAGCGATGACCTACATCAATGATTTTTATGATATCTTCCAAAAAAATTATGAATATTTAACCATGCTTAGAAATTTTCATTTATTATGATAAATCCTCAGTATCCCAAGAAGACTGCAGCAAGGATTCAACTCATTGACCAGCGCATCTCTCGACAACAACAACATATCGACCATATTCTTGACGAATATCAAAATATATTTCAAGAGCCAGACAAAGTACCTCTACACTACCAGGTGAAACACTCCATTGAACTTGTTCCTGGTTCTTCATTACCTAACACATATTTTTACAGAAGATCCATTATGAAAAATGAATAAATTTGCAGACAAACCTAGGATTTGAACAACAAATGTCACATTCGACCCAACTCCTATCCTTGTGTAATTCGAGTCGTCCTCGTTCCAAATAAAGATGGTACATGGCACATGTGAATCAACTATCATGCTCTTATCGGGATCTCAAAAAAATTCCAGTAAATAATAGATACCCTCTTCCAAGAATAGACAAACTCATCGACTGTCTAAAAGGTGCTAAATTATTTACTAAGCTTGACCTCAAGTTGAGATACCATTAAATTCCTATTGATTCCACTGATGTGTGGAAAAATTCTTTCAAAACCAAGGAAGGATTTTTTGAATGGTTAGCCATGCCTTTTGGCTTAACCAATGCACATGCGAACTTCATGGGATATATGGATGACCTTCTACAACCTTTAATAGATAAGTGTGTCATTTTCTATCTTGACGATATCTTGATTTTCAGTCGATCATGTGAAGAACATGGCATACAACTTCAACACTCTCTAGAAACAATGGCTATATCTGAACATGGACAAATTCTTATTTGCGATGAATAACATCAAATATTTGGGGTATTTAATTGACTTTGTAGGAGTTCATGTCAACCCAAAAAAGTACAGATCCTCAAATATTGTCCCATTCCTCAAAACATTCATGAACTAAGAATTTTTCTTGGTTTGGTGAAGTTTTATCAACGGTTCATACCTTTATTCAGTCACATAGCATGGCATTTGAATCAACTAACTATGGGGAATGGGAAAATTGTCTTCAAATAGACACTGACACAACATCAATCTTTTAAGAAACAAAAAAAGAAGCTTTATACTACACCAGTATGTGTGTTACCTTATTTCCAAAATCCTTTTGAGATTGAGATGGACGCATCGAACTATGCTTTAGGAGTAGTGATCACTCAGTCTGGTCACCCAATCACTATTCATTATGAAACTTTCAATGACACTATTAGAAGGTATTAGACATATGAAAAAAAATGCCATTGTGCAAGCCCTTAAGCAATGGAGACATTACATCCTTAGGAAGGAAACGATCATCCTCACTGGCCACAATCCCTTATAGTTTTCCCCATCCTAGTCGAAATTAAAGAAAACTCGACAACTCAAGTGGATTAATTACCTACAATAATTTTAGTTGGTAATTAAGTATCGGAAAGGTAAATCCAATGCCGCAGCCGATTTTCTCAGTCAACCACACATTACTCTACTTTATACAGTGATGATTATGCAGGGTTATGACACCGCCACTTCGTCACAATTGTATCAGTACACTGTGACTTCTCTGAAATTTATCGACAATTTCAGACCATCACATTGTCTACTATCGACTAATTCCATGAAGAAACCTTGTTATACAGGCTTGGACAACATTGTGTACCATCTGGTGAGCAATGACAAAAATTCATTTCATGTTTGCACTACATCAAGTGTGCAGGAAATTGTATAGTATAAAATACCCTTGCCATACTTCAAAAGTATTTTTACTATAATTCACTTAAATCTGACGTCAACAGGTATATTTGATCATGTGTGATTTGTTCCATTTCTAAACCGTCAAATTGACGACAAGGAATTTATACGCCTTTGTTTGTTCCTAGTTGACCATGGGAATATATTTCTATGGACTACCTAACATGATATCCTACTACCAAATATCAGCATGACGCGATCTTATAAGTAGTCGACAGATTTTCCAAGATGGTTATCCTCATACCATGCAAGAATACTACGACAACACAACAAACTGCTCATCTCTTCTTTGAACATGTTTGGAAACACTATGTCCTTCATACGACCATTATTTCTGACAAAGATTACATATTTTTCAGCATCTTGTGGAAGACCCTCTGGAAACAGCTTGACACGATACTTTCTTTGTTAAAAAATTCCATCCTTAGACAGATGAATAGACAGAAGTTGTGAATTTCTTGGTAATAAAATTGCTTCACATGTACAACCACAAGCATCATCGAACATGGGATGAAATTATTCCATGAATACAACATAGTAACAATCATGCTCATCACATCTCTATGGGAAAGAGTCCATTTGATATTTTCTATGGATTTAAGCCCTTAGCATCCATCAACTTGATCAGTTCATCGACACAATCAAATGACACCGACTCTAACCAATGAGAATTTGAAAAAGAATTGAATTTTTGATATCAAATCTACAACATTAAGAAGCAAGCACAGGAAATGTTGCAGTGTGCTAATGTGAAAGCTAAGGCCCAACACAATCAACATTGTACTTCTCATTCATTCCAAATTAGAGATCGGGTCTGGTTACATCTAAAGAAGGAGTGCTTCACTGGACCATACATAAATTTGAAACCTGTGTGATATGGTCCATACGGTATCCTTAAGAATATTGGAGAAAACACTTTTCAACTCGACATTCCTTCATGCTTGGGTCTACATCTAGTGTTCAATGTTGATATACTTCTCCCATGCCATGCACTTTTGTTGGAACAAAACAACTTGTATATAGTTGAACTTAAAGACATACATCCAGATGTTCAAGATCCTATTGCTTGTGACACCATCCTGGGATGACACATATGCCATACAAGGATGAACTCCTTTCCCTTATTTCAAGTGGCTAAATTTCGACAACTCCTAGCTCAAGAAAAGTGGTACTCTACTACTAAAATCACCAACAAGCTTCCTCACCTAAATGAGCAAACAATGGGGACCATTGTTTCTTAAGGAAGGAGGAATGATCCACCCAACTATTTGCATGTTGTCAACTTCGAGAGGTTCAACATTGACTTCGACAAGTCCAAACCTCAACACAACCTCGACAAGTTTCGCATCTCGATATGCATCATCGACTCGAGCATCTCGACATGACAATGGCATATTGTCTCTCTGTCTTCTAGTCGTCTGTAACGGTTGAAATTCTGAAGAGTTATAACTTATGTGTAACTGAACATTATGGGTAGTCACCTAAGTGTCTCAACATCCTATATAAGCATGTATACTTTTTTTAAATGCAAGCAAGTAATAGAGCAGTAATCGAATAGCATAGATTGGTTCATATTCTTTGATTTTTTCTATGTTTACTTTCTATCTATGTAGTGTATTTCCTTATATGCTTACTCGTATATGCTTCCACCATATCAATGTTTGATTAATTCAATCAATCTGTTGTCCCTTGATGTGTGCATGGGTTCCTAGACTAGAGTTTTACTGCTCCTTTCTGCACCATGTCTCGGATATAACTTAGTAGGAACCTCTTGAATCTTTTATTGCTTTACAACATGCTCTACTTGGAGAAACATCTTTGATGTGATCTTTCTCGATCACGACACTAGTCAAAATACATATATCCTTGAATATTTATTTAAATTAAAGAGAAATGTCTAAATCCATATTCACACATAACAAGTAGGCACTATAGCACATGCTTTGTTGTACATAACTATGTACTGACTACGAAGCATACATTCGATCCAAGTGCTAACTAGGTATATCTAGAACCTTCTCAATAGCTTGTAAGATTCTTCAAATATGAATAGGAATCATATTTAACTTCATATATTTGTTCATGTACTTACATTCCATTGTCCTGAATCCTTTCACGTACTCTACTGAACATTTTCCTCAACAAACTAAAATATTATCTAGTAATGGCTACACCTCTAAACTCAAAAATCATCCAAGATTCTTAAATAACTTCCTTCTAAATATGAGCACCTTGAATTTTTCTATATAGCATGAGGTTAATTAACCAATTTCATTGGTTTTTTCAGGAGCTAGAAAATATACCTTCTCTTTCTCAACATCTTCAAGAGTCTTCTTGATCTAGATTAGGGATTCCTTCTGGATAAAATATTGTTGGAGGTTTCTTCCCATAAAAACACTGGTTCCTCCCAATCCTCTCCTAGAATTTTCCCGCTTCATAGGATCCTGATTTCTTTCAATATTTTCCATTGGAATCAATGCATGTTATTCTCCACTTGTAGGACATAACATATGGTCTTTCCCTACAAGTCAAATTTTGTCAAGTTATCAACAACCTTGCATAATCCAATCATTTCAATGCAATGACAAATATTTCATACACACATTCAAACATTTTAACCAATGTTTCAATGTAAAATGGATTTCTCCCCTATTACGTGCAAATGCACCAACCTTAGCTCATCCATAGCATAAGGAATATTTCAATGGAATAATAGAAAGATAAACTACTATAGAAACAATGATAACAAATGAAAGCAAATATTTTAATGGTTTTAACATATATATCAATTAACATGTGCAAGAAACAAAAAATAAACACACCTTTCTCCTACAATATGGGCCACCGTAGTCATCCTCGGAAGTGGTTCCACGGCTCCACGAGTTGGTTCTGTAGTTGTCTGCATGGATAGTTTTCAAACAGGGGATGGATACAAAGTCAGTATGGAGTAATATCAACATACACCGTGTGAAATGGCATGGAAAGGGGAATAATGGCAGGAAAGTATGAGGTATATCGGAGAGAAAAATGGCACAGCGTAACCACAAGTGAATGAAAAGGGTTTTGGGAGAGCCCTTCAGAATGTATTTATAGTACGGTCCTAGGGTTTTTTTACTCAAGGTGATGAACCATGGTATTTTATTTCCCATGGTATTTATTGGTGCTTTTTTTACCTTTTCTCTTTTTTAGGTCTTTTGACCCAAGTTTAGGGTTTTTTAACCCTTTTTGGGAGAGAGTGAGTGTAAACCATAATAATTGCTCATCATCCCTTGATTTGTGGGAAGGAATAATGATTTTTTGGACCATTTTTTGTGGAAATACAATTGTGAAGGTCAAAAGTAAGGGAAATATGGTGGGAATATGATGTATGTATATCATTTAGACCATAGAGAGCTAATTTTTAGTGTTAAAAGATTATCCCCTGATGTGTGAGATCAGGATCTCATCGTATGGTCGATGGACATCATGTGCTCTTGGGAATTATGGTGACAATAGTGGAGAGACTGGAGAGACTGGTGTAGAAGTGGAGCTTCCACGTTCGAACTACGGTAGATTTTGGTTTTTTATTATTGGTTCTCAAAAATGGATGCGATACATATAATGCGTGACATGTATATGGATGAGGTAGGCATACCCATGCTCATAAAAATGTCAAAAGAATAAATAATGGGATCTACACTCAAAACAAGGGAGTTGATCAATACATGTACAAATCATGATACATAAGGGTGGCCTCAATGGGAGGCTGAATACAATGTTGATATGAAGAAAAGATACATAGAAACAATGGCATTCTGATGCAATGCAATATCATCACAACTGATGCTCTGCTAAATTTGTAGGTGTACACATATATGGACTCAATGATTTAGTCATAATATCTGTGGTACAATATGTAGCATCAATTACTGGAGATACATGGAAGCATAATAGTGGGAGCTTCTGAACAGTGTCTCCAACACAGTCCAGAAATCACGAGGGACATGAGACTGTAAGGGTCCCATAGGTAGACTCGCCAATGTGCTAGAGTCAGGTGACAATTGGGATCTTTGACCAAATAATGAATGGACCAATACCCTGTACAAATCTCAATGGTGCGATGATGTAGCTGAAGTCGAGCGCATGAGACACAACCAACTCGAAAGTCCTTTCAAGTGGTCCAAGTAACTCATCAATGAGGTAGATGAAACTAGGATACATGGACCTTTGGGTCTATCCTCTAGAATAATGTGATGACATCGAAAAAGCGAGACCCGCAACTAATCAAGGCAATGATGTTTCCTTGACTAGAAGCATGATGGGTATAACCAAAGACGTGGAACAATATTGGGACTGACACGCTGAATGGGGGAACAAGGGAAGGGGAGTGCGAGAAACTCAAACTTCCTTCATTCGGGGTATGATGACAGGAATGACCTAGAAGAAAATGAAACTGACTCATGGGAGAGCGATCATAGCTCTAATAGCAGCAAGATACTACAAATGGGAATATTGAGGGAGGTAGCTAGACTAGTGATATCCAGGGGATCCAAGGAAGAATCATCGTAGAATAGTCTAAAAAAAGGAGACCCAATGGGGAGAAGCTTCCATACTATAATATCATATGTGTTGGCTCCTAAAGACATCGTTTGGTCCTTCTTCATATTTTAATGAGCACGAAGAAGGGATAGAAGTAAGCTCAATATGCTACGATCTCGTGGATTTTTAGCGAGCCCGAGAAAGTAAATTATGGATGGTGTTTTCATTTTTAGAGAGTCTGAAAACAAGAAGAAAACTCCAGTGTGGTCTCTTTTTCGTTAATAGTCTCCTAATCCTAAAAAGGGATAAAAGAATACAAAGGAGATCTCTCCCAAAATTTGGGGAAGGGAGACTTCTTTACCATTAGTAGTCCAACCAGGACGGAAAAGGTTAAACCTATACTAACTGGATAGTCGTTCAAATACATTTACGAGAATGAATGAAACCAAGCTTGGTCAGCAATCTTTTCTTGATGAGAAAGCTGGAAAAGAGATTCAAGACAACCTAGGATGAGTGTTTTCATAAATTACGGTCCCAATGCTCGATAATGCATAAAAGGATACAAAGGGAAACTTTCATGGCTTGAATGTGCCAGGGTGGTCCTTTTCTTATCATAGTTTATAGAGTCCAAAAAAGGATATAAATAAGGCTACATTAATGCCTTTTTAGATAATTTAACGAGTGTGAAAGGAAGCAAGTGTGCTTGAAAATCTTTTCATTCTTTTGGGAGTCAGAAAAGATCTTAACAGAAACTTTGTAATGGTCAAGCAAGCAAGGGGGAATTGTTCAATATATGGAAAGAGTTTATGGTGTGAACATGGCTAAGAGGAATAAAGGAAGAACGCTAATGGGCCTCCCCTTGCAGGATGATGGATGGTGGTAAAATAATGCCAACTGTGCAGTATGGATGGAGCAAATGGCTCCTGAACATGCCTGTACATACAATGGGAGATTCATGTGATGCAATGCAAATCAAGGTGACTTTCAAGAAATGTCCTGGGAAATCATAGTGAGAGAATGAGACAAGGGTCTCATGAAAAGACAAAGGGAGGAAAACCGAACCGAGTGCTGTGAACAATGTCTCAAATGAACTATGGATGACTCTGTGGTGCATGGAAGAAAAACAAGACCAAATGGAGGCCTATAAATAGAGGGGGACCACATGACATGTGTCATTTTCACTGGTCAATGCTGAGTTGGAGTGGAGGACACCAAAACTCAATTGCTGATGTCTTCCAGCTGGACCGATGATTTTCCAATCAGTGACTTACAGGTAAAATATCTCGTCGAACTCGTCTTTTTCACTTGTTTACTTTTTATTATTGCTCATCCTAGGGCCTGTGCCAAGCTTAGAGGGTTCTCGGGGTCAGGTCACACTTTTTGAGGGAAAACAAGTGACCCAAGTTGCTCATATCAAGCTGATAGAAGCGACTCGATCGCACCTTTCGAGGAGACAGGTGCGACTTAGGTAGCACATGTTCAGCATATAGAAGTGACCCAGTCTCTCCTATTCAGGTTTTCTTAGCAACTTGGGTCGCACCAAAAGGTCGAATAGGAGTGACTCAACTCAAGATGAGTTTTTTTGAATGACTGGACCTAACTGGGACTATGTGTATGTGTAGAATTCCGCAGGTGGCATGTCAAGAGCGAGATATTGAGAACCTTCTAGGGAGGTGCATGATCATCCAACAGTGCAGGATTTTCTCGCTCAGTGTGGGTTATTGAAGTTATTCCAGATCCTTCTCATGTGTTCAAAAAATCTATTACTGGACAAGCTGGTGAGATTCTAGTACCAAGATGCATAGCATTTTATCATCCAGGAGGAATGGATTGAGATCACACTCCTCGATATCTATTTTATAACTAGGCTCCCTATGTTGGGTGTGATCGGTGACTCTACGTCGAAGCTCTCACATGAGGTGTGACTGGATGACCTCTGTGAGAGGCATTGTTATGCCTCTACATCAATGCACTCTTCATACATACTGGTGTGCGACATTGACAGTCTTGAGACTCAGGTTGTGGCAGCGATGGTGCTATGGATGATGGGATCATCAGGACCGCACAAGTTCTCAGGAAGTCAACTCTAGATGGTGGAGTGTGTTCTAAGGGGCACCTAATTTGGGTGGGAATAGATGTACCTAACTCAGGTTCAGTGTGCATTGAACCCTGCTAGTTCAGTGGGAGGGAATTTTTGTTTCCCCTCATTCTTGTGCTCATTATTTTTTGAGTGACCGCCTACTCTATGACTGCATCTAGTGGTAGGTGAAAGAGGGCCTCACGATCCTTGCATGAGGAGGTGGAGCGAGATGATGATCAGGGAGGGAGGTGGCTTAGTGGGTCGATTCTTCAACCAGGAGCTCTTTTCACAGTTGTGGAAGCTACTAGTCTTGATAGATGACTATCTATATGCTGGTATGCATTATCAAGGGGATACTGACATGCCTCGACCTCCGGGACAGGCCTGGGGACCTAATGGTATGTATACATAATGATTTATGTGGTTGCATTCATATATAGTTTACTAGCTTAGTGGTAGCTAGTTTATGTGTGTGATGGATACTGATGACATAATGTGTGCATGTGCAGACATCAATCCACACCCTCCAACAGGGTATCAGAGGCGAAGGGGGGGGGGTGGAGGGCTTAGATCCACCTTCTCATAGGAACAGGAGGTTCCATAGTACACTAGAATCAGTTCAACTTGATCTTGAGAGCTTCTTGGATGGGGTCGTCAATGACAGGTGGCAATACTTTGATGTCGATATGATCACCGCATGTTACAAGGCTCCTACAGAGTGGATCTGTCTTATGAGAAGGATCGTAGTCGTTGCTAAGTATGTCAAAGCAGTGACACAGGGTGATGTGCCTATGGAGGAAGAGGACTCCGATGAGGAGGACACGGACGCAGAGTACGAGGAGGATGAATCTGAATGTGACTAGAATCTATTGATGTTGCCCCCTGGTGCAGTGGTGCACAGGTACTTTTGTACTATATGTATGGTTAGTTGAGAAAGCTTGTGGAGATTATCATTTTGTACTAAAAATTATGACATGATATATATATGCACGTGGATGCACTTTTAATGTTTTTTTTATCAGTCTTTTTTATGATGATGCCTATATGATGTATATGACATATGTATGCATGACTATATGATGATGCATGATGCAATTTTATTTCCTATTTGTGATGATTGATGTGCCACTCTAGAATGTCATTATCCATTTTATTTCCCAGTTTGACTTCTGGGAGCATGTATGAATGCAATGGATTCAAAATTTCTAACCAAATTTCTAGTGCGCAGGAACTTTCCAAAGAGACAAGGATCATGTACCCGATAGCAGTTATTCAACTGGGAGACAAGAAGCTGGGAGTCTAGGAAGACATCAAGGTGGTGAATACCCAAGTGGAGGGAAACAGTCAGGATACTAGCGACACCATCATACTCAGCTTGGTTGTTGGTAGAAATGCCAACACACATTCTGTCGATATGGATCAACTCATGTGATGGGCAATAAATGACCCACACAACCGAGGCGAGATTAAGAGACCATCTACTTTATCCATCAGTGAAACCAGCGTAGCGAGGTGAGGTAGGATCCATCAGGAGCAACCAAGGAAAAAATTTGTAAGACTCATGACAATAACGGTGTAAAACAAAAAAGAAAAACTATGACACAAGTGTACTCATGGTGGGTGATTTCAGGCATAGAACCTCTGGTGAAAGAAATTTACCTTGCCTTGGAGACTCTCCAATAGGAGCAAAGTACGTGGGGGAAGAAGATTAAGAATTGATTTAACCTTCAGTGAATCCATCGCGATCCCCTTGTGGGATATGATAAACTTGAGTAAACACTCGGCAAGTACAAAGTGAGAGGGTTCAATAAGACATTATATTTATGACATCGCAAGAAGACTTGTCGTAATCCATCTAAATGCAGGGAATGCTTCCAAGAACGATCCATGATGTCCTCTAAGTAGACCAAGATAATGTGGACAAGGTCATGGAAGCAGAACATCATGGCCCGCTGAAAAGTGGCTCCAAAATTTTTAAGTCCAGATGGCATAACATGATATGCAAATATTCCCCAGGGGGTTGTGAAAGCAGTCTTATACTGGTCCTCTTTCCAGATTTGAATTTGGTTATAACTAGAGAAACCATCCATGAAGGAAAAGACTTCGCAGTCAAAATGAGAATCAATGATATGGTCAATGAACAAAGTGGGGAATTTTTCTTTGGGACATGCTAAACTCAAGTCACGGAAATTAGTATAGACGCGAATGGTACCTTGTTTTTTTTACGGGAACATCATTAGAAACCCAAGTGGTATACGTGATGGGGTATATGAAACCTGCTTTATGTAGTTTCTCGATCTTAGATTTGACGGCAGGATCCTTTGCGGGGTGAATGGGTATTTTCTTTTCACATATGGGTGCAACATCAGGCCATGTGTTGATATGGTGTTTGACGATAGAAGTATCTATCCCATGCATCTCGGTATAGGACCAAGCCAAAATCTCACAGAATTCTTGAAAAGGTGCTTTGTAAGAAACAACTTCTTCATGGGAGCAAGATGCTCCAAGTGTAATATCTTCAACTACTTCAGGTTTAGTTGATATATTGACCTTGATGGTTGGAGAAATATTATCCATGTTTCCCTCTTCAAATGCGTCAGGTGTCGGAATGGGGTTCTTGAACCAGTATATGTTTCCATGGATGAAGTCTTTGGCTTTGATGGAGTACTGATCTAACGATGAAAGACGTTCATCAGGGATAAAGAATGAGCGATGGTGCATATCATCCCAAGGGTACTCAGGAGTCAAAAGAGATTCAAGAATCTCTTCATTACTGTTTAAACAATGTGTAGATAGGTCGGAGGGATTCTCTACGACTAAGGACATGGAAGTACTACCAAAACTGAAGAACATATATATGGTGTTGGTTGTGTCTGAGGAAGAAACCGAAGGGTGGCTCTCCTTGAGGATGGTAATGTTGGATTCATGGGAGTCTTTTCAAAGGTCGCAAAGGTTTTATCGATACTCAGGAAAGTATAGGAAATGGTGAGAGTAATGACCATACAAGCCACAAACTGCACATGGATGGTTGGTTGGAAATGACTTGTTCTTAACCACTAGTGGGTCTGGGATGGTGACGAATTGGGCATCATCAGTCTCATATATAGTGTCCATGTGGGTGAAAAGGAGAGGAAACTCTGGATAGTTTTATATCACATGGCCCTACACATTGCACAATGCGCAAGTAGGATCCAGACGTGGCTCAGTCATTTCTTTGGCGGCCTTGGCCCAAGCCTTCTTTGGAGGAGGAGTGGTAGGAGTGGAGACAGGAGTAGTCTTCGATGGACCAAGAGGTGGGTGCAAAATCATCTCAATGGTTTCGAAGGGAGTCAACACAACCGGGAGGTCGGAGGTGGGGTGGGTGGATTGGGGTACCACACAGGAACTCCTACCATAAAATTGGGTAAGTTGAGAGTATCCATGACATGATTTCTCATGATGCCAGATGGTGGAAAAAGGAAGGGAATCGTTTTGATCAAGAATGAACCCCAATAATTCCCTGATGACTATGGATGGGATTGCAACTAAGGTTATGATCTAGTCGGGATGGTACCGGATGTGATAGTGCACAAATATGATATGCCAGTTAGTGAAGGTGGAGGTGGTAAGGACAAAAAGGTTTCCATCGTAGTAGTACTGGAAAACAAGCATGGGCCAACAACATATAACGATTGAATAGACATGCTGTCAATGGAAGTATCGACAATAAGAAGGACGTGTTTAGGTGTGGTCATCCCCTTCGTATCATAGTAAGTTAGTTGGTCAATGCTAATGATTTTCCCATCGTGAGGGATCATCAGGAGTTGAAAGACAGTAGAGGCCACAGCTTGCATGGAATACATGTAGCTACATCCTAGGAGGAGGTTTTAATCAAGTTGGGAATTGAAAACCTCAATGTCAATCAAAACCGTTTTGCTGGCTAACTCAACAGGAACATTCATGAGAATCCCTTGGGGCTAAGTAGAGTGTCCATCATAGGCACGAAGAGCAGTGGTGGATGGTTGAAGGGTAGGAGATCCACATTTATTCCAAACGAAGGTTGACATAACCTAGGTGGATTCCCCCTCATCAATAATGCATCAATGTATGACCAAATTCTGAATTGTGATTGGAACTTGGAATGCGATGGTGGATGGCATCCTGGGTTCGCCCTTATCCATGTCAAAGGTGAAAACAACAATTTACATTGTGATGGAAAAGTTTTAAGAACTTCCAAAGTAGACATGGTTATAAGATACTGGGCCAAATCATCAACTATATTTTAGTTGAGGGAGGCTCTAGCAATGGCATTGTTTGCGACACAATGAATAGGGAACCATGGGAATTTGGAAGCCTCATCTGTAGGGGGTATCAATAGGTGCATAGACATATCAGGAGTGATAGAGGTAGATTTTGATGATGGGTCAATGGTTTTTGTGGTGGAGCCATACTAGTTTTGTCAAGTCTGGAGGTTGACTTCAGATGATAATGTCATGAGGTGATGGACACCAGCATCAAAGGGTGTGGCTGCAACACTGATTGTGGGAGAAGGTGGGGCCAAGGGTTGGGTTACAACAATTCCTTGGTATGGTAGGGGGTTTTGGAGCACCATAGGTGGAGGACCTAGTGGTGTCGGGTTTGGCGGAGCCAGAGAAACCACATTCAGATCACTTTGACTATCATTTTGGAGTAGTTGTTGGATGCGATCCATGTGAGGAAACTGATGAGTGTAATGGTCGAGGGTGTTACATATAGCACATGGATGGTCAATTTGTAACCGTGGGTTCTTCCTAGATAGAGCAGGATGTTGGGGATTATTTGCAAAAGGTTCAACGTCGTTGTTGTTTGGAGGGTTGGCCTGCTGGTCACCTCCTTGGGGTTTTTTGTTGCCTCGATTCCTACCTCTTTTTTTCTTTCCCTGCCCTTCTTAGTTAATGGGGGCGGTTTGGTTAGGGATTTTCTACTGTGAGTAGAATTGTCCATTAAAAAATGGAGGATTTGGGGCCGAAGTCGGAGTGGGTTGCATAGGTGGTGCATAATAGATTAGAGGAGCTAGACGGGCTGCAAATACGGTCGTTTGGAAAAAACATGAGTGTGTCGAATAAGTCGTTCCATGAATGTGAGGAGTTGGTGCAAAAGGCTCTTAGGATGGGGTGGCTCCATACTAAGCCGATACAGGTGAATAATCAGGGGTGTAACCATGAGGAGCATAGGAGGACGTAGCTCAGGATTGAACCTTCACGCGTGAGTAATTGAGGGTGTAACTTGGTTGGGAAATACTATGGGTGTTTCAAGGATCAGGTGGAATCATAGGAGAGGCCAATTAAAACTAAGGGTGATAGTTAATAGAGTTGGTAACTCCATTAGCAGCATGAGATGCCCCCAGCATATCTCGGCATGTGTCGGCTCGAGGAGCATTAGGTATGATGGTATACAAATAGCCCGATTGGGCGTATATCCTATTGATCTTATGAGCCTTAAGGATGGCTTCTTCTTCAGTTTGCGGTCACTCAAATGCGATGTCCTTGGCTATGGGGGGAGTAATGTTTTGAGGAACCAATTGAGGAATATCATATATTCTAACTAGATCTTACATAAGCTACAGTGATGACACCATTCATGGATACGATCTGTGATATGGGTAGCTATGTTATGGAGAAAGGATAGTAGGATCTCTACTCCCTCTCCATAGCGAACAGGTAACTGGAATTACTGGAGGAACATCAAGGAAAGTGAGGAGAAGTAAGGGTATGTAGCATGAGGCAATTCGATACAGCACTTGGTCGCAAAACCCGTAAGTGTGCACTGGAACAACCTCAAGCGAACGAAGTCATCCACAATGATGTTAGATGAAAACCATAGGTGGAATGACATGATGTGATTTTGAGGGTCTTCTCCCGCCCTTCCCTCAAACTTAGGCATGTCTTAGGGAAGCTTGGTAGGCATAGGAGGCCATTATGGGTGGTGATGAATGGGTTCATTAGTTAACCATGCCAAATCTGGAAGGTTGAGACTAGCCATAAAAGGTAAGCTAGAGTCGAGGTTCACTCGGGAAGGACCAGCAAGGGTTCCAGTAGCTGTAGGAACATAGTTCCCGTTCATAACTGGGGGTGGATGAGGTTGAATTCCAACCATAGAAAAAGTCACTGGTATGGAAGGAATAATCAGAACCAATGTGGAAGGGCCACTTCCCCAGGGTTTAAAAGGTGGAATGGTAGTGACAACGGTGGTTGGAATGGAACCACCACTAATGGGTAATGAACCAACAACAGTGTGTGCAGTGACAACAGTCCCACTAGGACCAGAGCCTATAGGCCCATTGCAAGGGATACCTTTGATGATAGGTGGAATGGACATTATCCCACTACTAACCATCCCCCCTTGAAAGGGGTCAAGATGTGTACCATCCATGGGGATAGATGGAGCGACGAACAAGGTGGGTTCGGAATGATAGGAATCTAAATCATATTTAGAGGCTATGTGTGGCTCTGAAGGTGGTGAGTGATGTCAAATATGGCTTTGACGATGCCAGTTCAAAGAACCAAACTAGGGGGTGTGCCCCCTAATCCTATGTGAGTAGTGTGGTGGAGCTATGATGACTATATGGAGTGTTGTGTAATGAATGAAAACTCAAGAGGATCGATTGCAAGCTCAAAAAACTAACTAAAATTGAGTGTGTAGAAGGAGAGTGTATCAAATGGTGGATCACATGACAATAAAAATATATAAAACCAAACTATGACAGTGATTCATAGAAAGGCGAGTCTACAACAAAGTGGCCAAAAACCCAACAAGCAACACTACCTATAAAATAAAAATGACTCACTAACCTATGGGGTATGAGTGCAAACAAGATCCTAACTACAAGTTGGAAGCCCCTCATAAATAGTATCCTCATCAGGGTGATGAAATACCAGTCAGATAATACAAAATGGAAGAACAATATCGGCTAAGAGAATCCCACTACCATGAAGGAACTCTGGGTAAAAGAGACCTAGAATAATGGCCACTAGGATCCCTCATTCATGACATGTCCATTCAGTTTACTGATGCTCAATCCCTTTGGCCCCCAACACTAGGCTAGGTGATACAGGGAGGAATTCGAAGGCTTATCCTTTGGTGCAATATGGAGTGCGTTATTCCACCCCGACTTCCAGAACCCCTTCATTTGTGTCTTACTCCTGCTGAGCAGGGGACCTCCCGAAAAACTAGTTGTGACCGTGTCAACATATACAAGAGGGTTTTGGTCCCCTAATGAACAAAAACTATGTATCGAGATGTCCATGAAATAGGGGTGTTGTTTGGATCCCTATCCCCAAACTTATAACTTAGCTATAATATTGCTTTTTCATCAAGCAAGGTTACAATGTTGGTTGTATTAATTTAATTTTAAGCCTTGCTCAGGGTCAAGATCTGATCTTTTCACTTATATGGTGTGAAATGTGTGCAACATATGTGTATGTTAAACCCATCAATCCACGGTGAAGATGTTCCAATCTCACAGCCAGGATGAAAATATAATGCAGTAAAGAATAGTAAAGAACAATAAATATGCTACAAAATAATATTTTCTTCCAGAAATAAAATATACTAGAAACAAATGACCAACAAAAGGAACGTTAATCAAACATAGGAAACATGCATGGGGTCTCAACCACAAAGGTCAACTAAAAAAACTCATAAACCAAGCAGGTGGGATCTCAAAACATACCAAGGGGCTGTAAATATATCAGATTTGGACAGAAAAATAGGTTGAAATAGGGTTTGGGACAGACAAGAGGTCTGAAAGAGGAATCTCAAGCACAAAACCAGAATGAAAACTATAGGTCACACCTATCGTAGGAAAAGGTGTGATATGGGTCTCATGAAACAGAGGAACGGTCGCAATCTACGTAGAAAAACAATCGACGGACTCGGGTCATGCAAAACAGAGTGTTAAGTGCGACTAGGTCGCTCAAAATCGAGTCACAGTATCAACCGGGGTCACTACAGAAGCCGAGGCAGGACAAATATGAGTTTTTAAGCTAGGTGTCTCTTATAGGGGCTAAATGCGCGACCTAGGTTGCACTTATTGAGAAGAAAGGAGCAACTCAGTCGTGGCTTCCAGACGGATAAGAGGGACTCGGCTCGAACAATTTGTTTTTTGAAATAAAAAGATGACTAGGGCTGGAGCAGTAGCAAATGACGCAGTAATGGTTCGGATTGGTTGCAAGGGGTCTCGATCTATGATGGTTGAGGGTAGAAGATAAGAACAAACCAATGGAAACCTACAAAAACAAATATCTATATGGATCGACTGATTGGAATCACCAAAACTATAATGGGGATTTCTCCCCTATTACGTGTAGATGCAACAAGCTTAGCTCATCCAAAGGATACGAAAGCGTTCAATGGAATAACATAAAACTAAACTACTATAGAAACAATGATAACTAATGAAAGAAAATATTTTTATGGTTTTAACATATATATCAATTAACTAGTGCGAGAAACAAAAAATAAACACACCTTTCTCTTGCAAGATGGGCCACCGTAGTTGTCCTCAGAATTGGTTCTGCAGCTCCACGGGTTGGTTCTCCAATTTTCTCCATGGACAGTTGTCAAACCAAGGATGGATCCAAAGTGGGTATAGAGTAATTTAAACGTACATTATGGGAATGGCGTGGAAAGGGGAATAATTGCACGAAATTATGTGGTATATCTAAGAGAAAAATGGCACAACGTAACCACAAGTGAATGAAAATGGTTTTGGGAGATCCCTTCACAATTTATTTATAGTATGGTCCTAGCATTTTTTGACCTAAAGGTGATGACACATAGTATTTGATTTCCAATGGCATTTATCTGTGGATTTTTTACCCTTTCTCTTTTTTAGGGTTTTGACCCTTTCTAGGGATTTTTAACCATTTTTGGGAGAGAGTGAGGGTAAAGCATAATAAATGCTCATCATCCCTTCATTTGTGGGAAGTAATAATGATGTTTTGGACATTTTGTGGAAATACAATTATGAAGGTCAAAAGTAAGGGAAATATGGTGGGAATATGATGTATGTATATTGTTTAGACCATGGAGAGGTAGGTGAACACTTTTTAGTGTTAACATTCAATACAACCATATCTCATGAAATTTATTCACATGAATACTTTAATGTAATTTCAATAGTTCACATGGTTATGCACACATATTAATTAATGTTTCAACATAACCCTATTCATAACCCATGTAATGTTTATGCAACCCTATATTAATATCTCATAAAAACTTCCACGGATGCGGGTGATATGGAGAACCAAGTCTCACATGGTAGGGATGATGGGAGACCACAAGACACAGGACAACATATCCCACATGGTCTTACTGACAGGGCACTCCACACTATCCGACTGACACCATCCCATTGTCATGTTGATACATCACCGATACAGGCCTTCTTCTCCTTCTAAACTAGTGGCACTTTTCAATTCCTTCATTAGACGTGTCCTCTCTACAATCAAGGCCTCGTACGATGAGGTCAGCACAATTATGGCCTGCCATAAATCATATGTGGTTTCATGCTGGGGTTTTAATTTCACCAGCTACAGACCTCCTCCTCCACTATTCACCTATGCTCCTCTCCGTCAACCTGCTGCAAGATACCTCTCTATGATGTCTCGTGCAACCGCACTTCCTCTCGTTCTCCTATACTCTGTTCGCATTATGCCTCTCCAAAAACATGGTACACCCATGCGGGGACGTGTGCACATGGACGCTAACATTCCATGGGTAACGCCCTTCAATGCTCTTGCTAGATGTAATGGCTTTGACATTGAATTTACGGGTCCCATGCGCACCATGATTGACGGTTGGGAGTACGAGATCACCAGTTCCCTCTCTACAGCCAACTGCACCATGGATCAACGAAGGAACTACTTGGTGTTTAAGAGCCTACTAACTCACCTCATCCTCTGCTCTGCCAACCTCCATGTTGTTTCTCCCATCCCTAAAACTGACCCTATCAGTCCTAGTGTCCCTGGTCCTGGTATTCCTGATCCTTCAAATCCCCCAGCTCCTTCCATATCCACCTCTTCCAAAACCCCTGCCATTCCCATCCCTTCTCCTTCACTGTATTTTATGGACGTCACTTCCCTGGCTCCCCCACCTAAGAGACGCCTCACCACTTCTGCAGGAAATCCCCTCCCAGTGCAACAATCCCTAGGAAGACCGAGCCCCTGTCAGTCAAGCAAGCCAGTTCCATCACTAAGGATGGCTCAATCAGTAGTACAAACTCCACCAAGGAGGATGACTCCAGTGACGCAGCAGATGATACCAATGGAAAGGATGCACATCTAGGTTTCAGTTTTGGGACTCCCATAATCAAGGAACCCTTCATCAAATTCTAATTCAGGTTTTATGTTTCATCTTCGCATCTTTTTGACAAATCTCTTGGGATAGTGGCCTCCCATGTTTGTGCCATGTTTAGGCTCATGAATCCCAGCTTGAAGTTTTTTTATCAAAGTCTTAAACTCTTTACTGTACAGATATGTTTTCCCTCTTAAAGGGAGGATCTCTTCGACTTCTCCATCCTGCCTTCCCTTCATGGGCACACAGGTTTCCTTTATTTATTTATTTCCTATATGCAAGTCAGATGCGATGTTTTGCACTTTTATCTGTAACACTACTTTTTCTCAATATAATAGATTCTAAACTTACAAAAAAAATATCTTATAAAAAGATTATGTAGCCATATTTAATGAAAAAATTATGCAACACCATATTCATATTTTCTTAATCATAACATATATTTCATGAGTTTCACCATTTGCTAAAAAGATACTATATTATATGCTTTAATTGTGTTATACTATAACATTAGTCCTAATACAAGGAATACATATCTCTAAATAACAATAATGAAACACATTCAAAACGTTTTAGATATAATTTATAAAAGCGTATGATAATCAAACTATAAAAATTTATATTTTATTGATTTCTGTGGGCTCCCTCTTAATCCTTCCATCCTTGTGGAGATTTTATTGTGTCCCTTGGTCTCAACCTTCTCTCTTCTCTTGCAAATTTGAGTGCATACAAGAGGTAGTGAGTCTCTGCATGGGGAATTTGGATCACATGCAAACTAGAGCGAGTGCTCTTCTGCATTAAAGAAAATAATCCTTCTGGCAGTCATTGTCTTCTTCATCTGATGATTTATTAATCCTATGAGGCTCTTCTTATACAAAAAATCCATTGGATAATGATAATATTTAGTGCACAAATACATGGGTTGTTCAAACAATTTGTCCAATTTGGAAAAACAACCACAACAAAAATTTTGAAAATACATCTTCATATACATTATATTATCTCCCAAACCATTGTAAATTTTTGAAATAAGCTTGGAATTAAATTTAATGTGCCCATTTTGGAAGTGGGTTTTCAATGGTTCTAATTGAATCCTCATGGTTTGATTGGACAATATCCACAAAATTTGTCTTCTAGAATAGTGACAACAATGGTACATACTTACTTTCTCTGTATTTTCCCTACATTGGATGAAGGCTCCTCAATCACTAAGGTCATGTAAGCATCTAGGTCATACTCCTAAATAATGTTTAACACCCCCAACTTCCATATGATGAAATTGCAAGTACCCTCAATATGGTCTTCCAGTTGGACAGATATCGATGCCATGTCTCAAAAAAAAACTTTGCTTAACTCCTCGGGATCACATAGGATTCTAGTTTCTTGCACAAACTCATCTCCTTCATTCCCTAAGATCTGATACCATGTTGATATTTTGAGAAAAAATGAAGATCTATGAAATTTAAAACTTTTATCAATGATTTACTAAATAGTGGAATCAAGATAACATTCAATCACACAAATTATTCATCCAAGCCACAAGATGTACCCTCGAGAAAATCCTCAAAATAGAGAGGGTGAAAAACCCCAACAATTCTTTAGAGTATAATATATAGATTTGCAGAGAATGGATTTTACACAATAGCATATTTCCCAATAAGAGAGAACACAAAGCAATAGAGAATAGATATAATTTGTATCAAGTTTAATGAACTTTCCATGTGCCTAGCACATTAATAACAAGCTAAAACAATTGTCATGCAAGCTATGTAGAATGGTTGCATGAGAATCATGCACCCATGCATTACAATTTTGAATTTCCTTCATGGAATATGAATTACTTATATTAAATATTCAACATGCACAACTAACGTGTGAAACCTTCCATCAAGGACATTAAATGATAGTTAATAGACATCAAAGTGAACTCATCATCTAACTGGATGGATTTACACTTCTTTAGCAAGATAACTTAAGTGTCTTTGTGCTTGAACTCAAGTGTTGTCATGCAATATTATTTATAATTGAGGGGACATATTTTGATTAACTTAAGTATTGTCTTTAAGTTTAATTAAAGTATAAGTCATTTATTTAACTAGTCTATTTATACTAACACTTAGTTATCTATTATTAACTTAATCATGTAGATTGATTTACTTTGCATGGAACACTGAAACTTCATAATTGGAATTTCTATAACTGAAGCACACATTATAACTTCACTGAAGCTTACAATTTCGAGTTCACTTATTCATCTTTAGGAAATTCAAATTCTCTTATGCATTATCTCTTTCATTTCTTATCTCTTTCTCTTTACTTTATGTTCTAGATGTGTTAATTTTAATTATTCATCATATAATAATATACTCATAAGAATTATCAAATGTTATGATCATATTATATTATTCTTGGACCATATAGTCATGTGCTAAAGTAATTCACTCTAGAGGTGATAAGTATCTAGAGGATACTTGATAGATTTTATCCATCTTGAATGACCATGGTTAGTAATATATGAGATAACATTCTATGATTCAACATGAAAAGAACTTCACCTCTATAACTAGAGGCCCACCTCATAAGGTTCCATCTATGAGAATCATTTAACTTGATATTAATCACAAGTCTGACTTGATATTATCCATAGTACTTTACAATACAACATCACCACCTCAATCATATGAGGATTGTTAGTGGAGTATTCTACAACTAAAGCAATATCATGCTCTCCTATTTCTATGGGGTGGGTGAAGCCCAATTGTCAGAAAACAAACCAATTATCACAATATTCCTAAGATCTGAAACCTTCTTTCATAAAGTTTGAGAAGGGGAGGAAAAGAGGAGAATACCTCTTTGTAGCCTTGTTGTTTGATGGAGTCCCTTGATGGTTGTCCTTGCAGCTCCTTGAATATCCTTCACACCTGCAAATCTCACCACAAAATCCTTCCTACTATCCTACCAAACTATCTTTGAGAAATATGGTTTAGATCTAATTGTCTACCAATTCTACCTCAACATGAAACTTTGAAGGGAAAACATTGAACAAGAATTGGGAAGAAGATTGAATTGATTCATAATAGATGAATATGGAGAAATACTTACATCCCCTTCAAGTGCCTTCCTTCTCCATAGTCTATACCTACTCCTCTGCCATCCATGCCTTTGATGCCCAAAAACTTTGTAGTAGAAAAGTGATTTCTAGCCCACAATTCCTCCAGCATGCCTTTGCCTTCTAATTCGTCTCCTCTAATTCGCCTCATATGCCTTCCTTATATAGGATTGGGATTGTGTACCCAATCACTTAACAATGAATGCGGGATTAGGATTTTTAAATCTTTTTTATTATTTCCTTCAAAAAAATCACTTTACCTAGTTTTTAGGCATCAAACTTGATTTTCAGTATTTCCAAAACAATTAATACCCATGTTAGGAATTTTTTCCATTGTGATTTATAGGAACTAGGTTTTGTTGCTTAAGTGGTCATGGACTTGGACTCCTTAGATTCACCTTGTCTTGAAACATTTCTTCCTTTTTGGAAGCAGTGGTCAAAAGAGAGATTGAAGCTCTCAATTGTTCCAAAATTCTAATATTCATGTTGCAGGCGAATAGAAATATGTTTTTAGACCAACAATCACAAGGGTGTTAATTTTATTGTTAGTAGATGCCCCATAATGTGTGAGGTCTAAAGCTATGCTAAGGGTTGAAATACATTGAAAGTTATTTTATTATGATTCTCTTCATACTGATACTCTTTAGTGACAAGGGCAGGATGGTAAAGGATTAGGATCTTGAGCGCAGGAGTTGAAAAGCACCTACAAGTCAAACAAGCCAATAACGCAAATATACAATATCTTCCTAAGGAGGGTATACCCATGCTCAATAATAAAAAAGCATGGATCCATGTCAAAATAAAATATTACAAAAGTGTATCCATGTCAAAATAAAATATTACAAAAGTGTATCCATGCACTTTGATAAGTGCAAAATATCCTGGTCTTCATGGAACTTTGACATGGTAGTCTAATCTTGCGCAACTCAGGCAGTGCATCTATGAATGATACAACTGTATTTCCCAAGGTCTTCAATACAAACAATTGATAGTACGAGTTTATATCATGTGAATAAATGAGATGATGTTGAGCATAATTAAACACCATGTGATTACCATTCATTGATGTATACTGTTAACAGATGCGAGGAGACCTACCGATAATGATGATGGACTCCAAGGTACTTGAGTACAAACTAAAAAGTGTGAATATATGTTTTGATGTTGAACACTTATAGAATCAAAAAATCATGGGTCATTTATGTATACCCATTGTTATTTGAGAGTAAACCTACCACTAATGACTACAAGATCCAATGTACTCACGGTGGTTCCTAGATCCATTTTCTAGATGATGAGTTGGCGTCGATAGGAATGGATCCGTCAAAAGAATGGAATTAATGCATCCCACATCAACTAACATGAAAATGAGATCAAATGGATGATATAATTTGGTAGAGCTGCGAGATCCAACACTATATACTGACACAAGGAAGGTCGACATGATTGGCCAAGAATACTTGAGGAATGGCCGACATTGGTTTGACTTCCCTTGAACATATAACACGATGCATCATGACACTTGGAAACATAATACTCGAGTAACCAACCATTGTGAAATTCTCCAATTCTATATGAATTAACTAAATCTCCATAGATGAATGGAAGGATAACCTATCGGTGGAAATCTGTTCAAATTATTGGCACAACTTCCTAGGTCAAATGTAAATGGTGTACTTATAACTGATGCAGAGATATGTTCCCTATTTAAGGGTGACAAGGACTGACTGTTGTCATTTTCTTCATGATGAATTATGAATAGATTCAATAATCGTCCTTTTTGTATTTTTGTGTTTTTATAATGTTTAGTACTTTTTGCATTTATTAGCTTGAAAACGGAATAAAGAATGCTATGGTACATGGGAGGGAATGAGTGTTGAATGGGCATACTCTGTTTTTAAAGAGCATGGGTTAGTCTAGGGAAAATATACATATTGCAAACAAGGTTTGAGCTAGTTATGCACACTCTTATGGATGTTCCCTCCATCGGTTGGTTATTTGAAGCAAGATTATGTGTCGACAGACGGTGAAATAGAACCAAGTAATTGTGGTTATCCAATTTGGTTCGATGAACAAGTAGGAAAGGGGTAATGTGGCTTAATTCATGATAATTCTTGTAAAAAACACTAAATTCATAAATCACAATCAATCATGGTCCATCAACTACCTAAATCAAAAATTTCTCACATATATAGGTCAATTTAAACATAAGCAATGGTTTATAGGCATTTTGAGCAGAAAGTGACTGCAAAGGCATATACGCAACATTAGCAATAAGCATTGAAGCAGTAAGCACAAATGTTCATGCAGATATTTTAACGCGTGCTTATGTAACTAAAATGAAATAGGGATCCCATCAGGAAATGGTTAGAACTGTATGGAAGACAAGTATGTGGTCTCAAACTCCAGGTCATGATGGGACTAACTGGGATCCCATGTCTATGATAATACCTTGGCATAGGCACCAAAATGGAAATCAGGTGCTTACTAGGGTATCCCATGTTCGGTATGCTCTTCTGTCGAACTGGTGGAAAATACAGATATGATGGGCTGACCCACCAATTTCCAACAAGTTCAACCCTATGGAAATTTTGGGTTGAAAAAGGTTCAAATGCATATTCACAGAGGGATAACCTAAACCTATATGCATGCTTCCCAATATACCTCATAATATTGAGGAACATACAAAGGATGCTCCTATACTTGGATGGATTTAAACCAAATATGCTCCCAGTGGTCCCACAAACGATGTCCTTAGGTGGGTACAACCAAATATTTATGATTTCAAGGATAGTTTCATCTGATGATAAAATTACAAGCAAGAAATCAAGTGAGATGGGAGATCTCACAACCAAAATGGGCCAAGTAACGGGATCATATTCATCCATCAAGGGAATATTTTGATCCAAATCTATTGAAGTCATTTGAATCGCTTGGTATGACACTTCTTCAGTAGATAAGGGTTGTTGGATCATAAAATTTTCCATGAGGTAATCATTTTTTAATGATACTACCCTAATGTCTTGAACTTCCTTTAGAGAATCACTAATGAAGCAAGCATTCGATTGGATAGCAATTTCAATCATGCAGTATTCTAATTGGTCGATCATAAAAATCTTCCCCCAATGAGGGAACCAAATCGCTCGCGACTCTGAAGACACTATATCTATCATTGTGTGTATCCAACGACATCCTAATAGAAAATTGTAATCTATAGGTGCATCTACTACCTCAACATCTATTGTGAGTGTTTTCCCACCTCATTCAATAGGGCAGGATACAATGAGTTCGTGAGGAGAGAATGAATGTCCGTCAAATGCTTTTCGAATAGTATGGGATTGAACTAAGGTGGGTGATCCTAATGCTTTCCAACATTTAAATGGCATGACATGGGTTGAAGGCCCTTAATAAAATACGGTTTGGAATATATTATTTCCATGATATGTTACTTTAATATGAAAAGAAACTTTGGAAGGAATCCTACAGGTTGATTGGTCTAAGTCTAATGTGATCAACATCGCATTGGAAGGATCAACAGCTCTAGTTGAAGACAATAGTTCCTTTCTTTGTGCAGGATAATATTTAAACACCTCCATGGCATGGATGGAACATGGTGCTTGATCTATTTCCTCAACAACATTTTTGTTATGAGTAGCTCGTGCATTGGGATTATGCATTGTTCTATATAGATCACCTTTGGTGGGGGTGGTACTATTTCTATGGTTGGTTTCTAAATGGTGAGAGAACCACTGGGTTGTGATTCTGATTGATCAAATATACTAGGAGGGAAGTCATAATAATGATATATAATTTGAATGTTCACCTCATGATCACACATGAAGACATTGGAATTGGGATAAATTCCCTCTTGTGGGGATTTTGACAGGTTTCCCCGTGGCAGAGGTACCGGCGTTGTAGCAACCATTTGATGACGATTTTGCAAAAAAGGTTGCATCAATAATAAAAAAATTGTTGTTTCCCAATGTATTGAGCTAGATTCAGTGCATCTCCTTTCCCAAAGTTATCATTCTGCTTACTCTTGTATTTTTTCTTATTTCTTCTAAGTTCCATGGATTGAACTATGAGTTTTTTAGGAGTTTGGGAAATATTAACATTGTTCTTACCCTTGTACTTCTTCTTATTTCCACTAAGGTCCATGGATTGAACTATGAGGATTTCAGAAGCTACGAAAGGCCTAGCATGTTGTTGCATATCTTGACCAACTATAGGTTGTGAATTTTGAACAGATATTTGTCCCCTTTGATGGGAAATCTGCTCAAGGTTCTTGACGGAAGCCATCATGCCATTGGAATGAGGTCCATGTGGTAGCCTATATGGATCAAACATAGGTATTGCAGGCTGGTTCCTAAAATATTGGTTACTTTGTGGAACCTTACCACTCCATTATGGAATGGGACTCATGGGTGGATTTCCCCCTTACGGGGTTAGACTCCAAGGATATTGGATATTTCCTAGAATCTAAACACACCATTGTTGAATGGGTGTATTTCCCCTTGTGGGGTTAGACTCTAGTGGTATTGGTTATTTCCTAGAATTTTACCACTCCATTGTGTTGGTCCTTGGATTTGATTAGCATTCCAAGGTGGGTTTCCCCCTTGTGAAGGTTTCCTCCAATAAGATTTGGTACTTCTTGGAACATGATCAATGGGTGGATTGTCTCCCGATGGAGTTTGGTCCCAAGAATATTCGTTACTTCCTAAAACCTAACAAATCGATGGATTTCCTTCTGATGGACTTGGGTCCCAAGAAGATTGGTTACTTACTAGAACCTGACCATTCCATTGATTATGTCCTTGGTTTTGATTGGAATTCCAAGGTATGTTTCCTCCCTGCGGAGGTTGGATAGAAAATGATTGGCTACTTTCTAAAATATGACCACTCCATTGCAGAATGGGGTTTATAGGTGGATTTCCCTTAGGAATTGCACTAGGATAAATCAAAGGATAACCCTCTGGGGCATTTCCTCCCATCGATGAAGGATAATTCCAATTGGCATTTGTGTTCCATGATGCATTATTTCTTCTGGGAATATTAGCACTCCATGGTAAAGGGTTTCCCCCAAAAGTAGAACCTATACAACTATTTTGTGTGCCAAGATGATTTTTATAACATCCCACAACCATTTTAGGTTGCATTGATATGGTCCCTTCAACTCCTGATGAAGCCAAAGGGTCAAGTGTAATGTTCTGCATATTATCCCAACTTTCAAAAAGATTAACCAGAGAATCACTTTTCGTAAGTATGATTGAGTTTAAAGGATGTGATAAGAGTGGATTTACATGAGAAAATGTGTGATATTCTATTTTTCCAATTTCAACTAAAGTAAGATCATCAATTCTATCTATGTTTCGTCCATGATTTGACAATTTTTTAGAATTGATTTGATGATGTTCTTCTTTAGTAACATTTGATTGGGTTTATAAATACTTCAGTTTCAAAGTCACAAATATGTGGTTCACGTATATGCCTCTACAATGTAGCGGGGCCCTCAAACTTAGGTAACTTGCCTTGCTTCCACCTTGATGGGTGTATCGAGAGATTAGTCACTCTGAAGTTTAATAAAAGGAATAGTTTATTAGAGTATATCAAAATTCGGTTAAACAATCCTAAAGGAAACTAGACTAAAAAAAACAAAAAGTGTCTACACATCTAAAAATGTCTTAATATAATCAGCAAGCAAACTTCTTTTCAAAGAACCAAATTTCACTGAAAAGATGGATTTGGAGGACCTTCCAAAACTAGTATCTCCTAAGGGACATTATGCCTCAAAAATTACTAAATAGTGAAGGTATGAGAAATAGTTACACGATTCTTCAATCACCAAGGGTGCAAGTGTTATCTCTTGGCTACTCACCCTCCCAATGAGCTGAAATAATATTGTGTCTGTCTCAAGTATTGCAAGTGTCCCCCACTCACAACAGCATCTTTGATTCCCTAGGAAAATAAATTATGGTTACCACTTCACAATCAGTGGCCAGGTAGGACAGTCGTTAGTCTAGGATATAACTCACATAGACTAGATATCACAAGAAATTAATGTGATCACCCCGAGGACTTGTCACTTAATTGAAATATTGTAATGTGCTCATATCCCACCAAATAAGCAAGAGGGGGGTTACCACCCTTACTAATTCGGATTGACCTCGTGCTCAGCGCATGTGTTAGAAGCGCTTTCCCGACATTCACTCCTTTCTACTAATGGATTTGATTCTCTTTAATCAATACTAGTTTCAAATGTGTGTGGCCTTAGAGTGTTAACTATCCAATCTTATTCCAAATCCCTAGCCTAATTTATGTTGGTGATATAAAAAAGAATCTTGATATATTTATATTAAGCATTGATTTTAGGGTAGTTTGATTAGTTCGACGAATGATGGTGAAACTGGTGGTGTTTGTGACTCAAAATACTAAACCAATCAAATTCACAATGATCACTAATCTTTAATTTATTTCAATAAACTTCTATGATATGGAAGAGTAAGAGGCTCTTTGAGTTCCTTCAAACATGCAAATTGCAAAATAGAATCATTTTTTAAAATTTGAAAAAAGGTTTTCAACTTTTTAGAAAGAGTTCAAGAAGTTGGCTTCAAATATAAGATGTGTTCAAATTGCTTCCACTATCACTAATTGGAAACAAAAAATGTTTGAATGTTCAATGTTTTTCTTGTTTCCAATAAGTCTCTTAAACTGATGTTTAAATGTAGGATTGTGATTCAATTTTATTTTTTCAATCGCATTATGTTTTCTTTCTGAATGTTGAATTTAACGTTCCAAATTGACTTTTTGAAAATCGATGCAAAATTCTAAATATATTTCGAAATTATAAAACTGACAAGCATTTACACTTGAGATCCACTTTCTCTTTCACATGACCACCCGAAAGCACAAGTGAACAAGATAGTACTCGTGGCTTGATAATATGCTTTAAAACTTCAAAAGATTTCTATTACACTTCATATTTTATGTGAATTTGATTTTAAATGATGGTATTAAAAGTTTCTTAGTTGGGATTTCAAGTTGTGTGGAAGGTAAGCAAGTTCATGTGACGTCAAAATTCATGGCCTAAAGGTTCATAAATTGAAACAATGTGTCATGTTATTTAGTTTTTCAACAATTTCCTAATGCAAATGTGTGATTAAAATGACCAAATTAGACAAAATTTCAGACGTACAAGAGTGAAATAAAGGACCTAAATGGTAAAAGTGTCATAAAATTTCAGACCTGAGCATTCTTTTAAAGAAAACTTTGAACAATACTAAAAAAAAACTACTTCGCAAAGTGATTTTTCCTAGTATTTTAAGGAGGTTTCCAAGCCTTCCAAAATTGAGGGAAAATGTCTCTAAATCCTTCAAAAATGATCCTAAAAGGTCATAATATGACTCAACAAGTGTTTAGGATGTCAATTAAGGTTCTAAAACGTCTAAAATGAACTCAATCCAAGGCCAAAAAATAGTTATCTCAAAAATTTTCAATCTTAACTCAAATGCACACCAAACTTTAAAATCTTTCAAAAATACCTATATCGTAATAAGAGGGAGGTAAATACTTTCTAAAACCTGATTTATAAGATTCGTAAGACATCTACAATAGAAAAAAACAACTTAAATGATAAAAAACTGAAGATTCAACCATAAAAAAATCAAGAACCGTGACTCTTCCACACTATGGTCGACGCACTGTTGTTATTGATGAATAGAGTTCCACTGGCGCAATTAGGGGATCTGAAAGGGTGCTATATGAGTTTGACACTCTATGTAGGCTATGAAAGGGAGCCAACTAGTTAAAAAAGTGAACAAACCAAGTTATGGACCCAAATTTGTTGGAAAATGACAAATTAAGGGAGGAATCAGGCTGGTTTTCACCTATAGAATTGAACTAAATCCCTATAAAACCAAGATAAATCATGCATCAAAATATTTGAAAGGTAACAAACACCCAAACAAGGAGAAAAAAATCAAGAAAACTAGTTTCAAGAGAAGAACCCCTTAACTCCCCAGCGGAGTCATCGTTCTGTTAGTGGAGCTTTCTATAGCTAAAGAAATATCATACTATCCTATTTCTATGGGGTGGGTGAAGCCCAATTGATAGAAAACAAACCAATTATCACAATAATCCTAAGATCTGAAACCTTCTTTCATGATTTTTGATAAGGAGAGGAAGAAAGGAGAATACCTCTTTGTAGCCTTGTTGTTTGATGGAGTCCCTTGATGGTTTTTCTTGCAACTCCTTGAATCTCCTTCACACCTATAAATCTCACCACAAAATCCTTCCTACTACCCTACTAAACTATCTTTGATAAATATGGGTTAGATCTAATTGCCTACCAATTCTACATCAACATGAAACTTTGAAGGGAAAACATTGAACAAGAATTGGGAACAAGATTAAATTGATTCATAATAGATGAACATGGAGAAATACTTACAACCCTTGCAATTTACTTCCTTCTCCATAGCCTATACCTACTCCTATATAATCCATGCATTTGATGCCCAAAAACTTTGTAGTTGAAAAGTGATTTCTAGCCCTCAATTCCTCTAGCATGTCTTTGCTCTCTAATTTGTCTCCTCTAATTCACCTCATATGCCTTCCTTATATAAGATTGAGATTTTGCACCCAATCAATTAGGATTTTTGAATATTTTTTATTATTTCCTTCAAAAAACTCACTTTACCTAGTTTTTAGGCATCAAACTTGATTTTCATTATTTCCAGGACAATTAATACCCATGTTAGGCATTTTTTCCACTGTCTGAGTTATAGGAGCTAGGTTTTGGTGTTTAAGTGGTCACAGACTTGGCCTCCTTATAGCCACCTTGTCTTGAAACATTTCTTCCTTTGTGGAAGTAGTTGTCAAAAAAGAAATTGAAGCTCTCAATTGTTCCAAAATTCTCATATTCATGTTGCGGACGAAATATAAATATGTTCTAGACCAACACTCTCAATGGTGTTAATTTTATTGTTAACAGGGATATGTAGGACTTGATATTAACCACAAGTCCAACTTGATATTAACCACAAGTCCGGAGAATGATTCATGATGTTGTATTTTCAACACACAACCATTCTCTACCTTTAACCCCATATCACATCGAATCGTTTTTAATGTTATAATCGACAAATAATAATATTGTAAAGTTAGAAATTGCATATGTGTTTTTGAAAAATACAACAAGTGTGCATTTTGTTTTGGTGGAATTAATATTTGAATTTAAACAAAACATGTGTGTTTTTCTTAGCACTGTGGACGAACCTCTGGACTTGGTGGCATGGCGCTCTTATGCCTATGTTTCTACTTTGGACATTACTTCGAATTAATCATGTATCTTCCTTGAAGTATGATAAATGATGGCTAATTGAGCATCTGATTTTTCATGATTCACGTGTTTAAGTGTTGGTTACAGTATGCTACACACCATTATTTTTTATGAAATTTTAGACACATTTAAAGTTTTTTATGTGGATTACAAATATCTAATTTTAAAACATACCTTTTATATTTTTTCTTATGCCATGCCTCCTAAACTCAAGAAACACGTTGTTAGTGTTATTTCCATAACTCTTCAATTTATCAACTATTTTGAAAAAAACTTTGTATGGTGTGCTAAAGGACACTAACCTCTACATGCTATAAAAAAATTGTTTGGAAATAATTGCATTTAGACCTTCAAAGCTTGCACCCACTCTTGGCCTATTGTTTTTGGAAAAATAGTTGTGAACTAGTACTGGTTGTTCTTTATATGTCTACGGGTTTTCATAAGTTAATTCCATCATTTAAGCACTCAATGGCTGCACTTACAAGAACATATACCTTATAATTTGTCCCAAAAATAAAAAGTGTCTGTTAAAAAATCAAGCTTTAGATAGTTAAGGACATTTTCAATAGAAATAAATTATATATTTGGAAACTTATTCAATTTCCTACATCTCATCTTTTTTACTCGTAACAAGATTCATTTCTTATGTGTCTCAAAATATCCATGTAAGTTGAGAGATGTTTGTTTTTTCAATTTTCTAATGCACCTAACCTATTAAAAGAGACCCGCATCAACTACACACACCCATTATATGCATCTAACCTATAAAACAAATCTTCATCATCTACACACCCATTATATACTAATCCATATAAACGGAACATTTTATATAGTGGTGTTTCTACTTATAAATTTATTTATGTGCAAAGAAAAATAGTAAATTACCCTTGTATTTTAAAGGTCAAATAAAAACTAATTTTTAAAAAATATTATTAAAAACATCTTTTTATATTTGACTTTTACTTTTAATTTTCTTAGTGTGGAAAACATACCAAATTTTTAATATTATTTCTTTATTTAATGAATAATATACAGTACTTTTTATTATATATAAAAAAATTAAGACATTGTTCAAGTAGGAAATTAACCTTGTAGTTTTTCAATAAAAAGAGTAACAACAATGTATTAAGACAAAATTTATGAGTATATCAAAAATAAGATCAATAATCACCATAGGAAAAATAAGATTAAAACTGTGAATCTAATTTTGTGGTGTTTTTACTTTTCATAGGATTAACATGATAGCATAGCAACCTACGACAAATGGAAGCATGGTTTCGATTCGGAATTATCATGATCCTTCCCACATGAGCATATGGTGAAGAAACTTCTCAATATCGTTGTAAGAAGATTCGTCTCCCTCAACTCCACTACGTTTTTTCTCGTCGTCTTTACTTGCTCATATTCCAAATTCATCAGTTAATTCCTTACCAAAGTCCCTCAGCCATCTCGAATCGCACCTTATAGACATTATCAACAAACCTCATGTTTGTCTACTTCTTGGCAAAGAAGAGCCAGCAGATCATGGGAACTCTTTCTCATATGCTCTCAATGGTTGAGTTCCATTCGTTGTGTGTCAGAAATCCTCCCATGGAGGGGTGAGACAGGACTTCCTCTTGCGATGCCCAACTAACAAAGAAGCAACGACGCTTGGTACTCTCTATGAACTCCTGAGGTGACACAATAGAATTCCCCTGAACCAGGTCCAGTCGGATAGGGTTGGTTTCTTTCCTTCGGACCCCATGCAAACTCTATCAACTCCTCATGTGATAGTACTGTAATACCCCCAAAGGACACAAAAATCACTAACGATATTTTTTGTTCGTCGAACCATTCAAGGCACCGAGTTTCCTCTTTCCATACATTGGCGTTCATTGTTGAGTCTCCTCCCAAGAGTAAAACCAAACCGATAGACTTTCCTCTTTCCATAATTTGGCGTTCAGTGTTGAGTCTCCTTGAATAGTGACAAGAATTGTGCATATTGATTTGCTATGGATTTTCCTTGAATTGAATGGAGGCTCCTCAATAACTAAGGTCATGTAGGCATCTAAGTAATGATCCTAAAGAATGTTTAACATCTCCATCTTCCACATCTCCATCTTCCATATGATGAAATTGGAAGTATCTTCAAGATGGTATTCTAGTTGTTGGCACAAACTCGTTTCCATCACTCCCTAAGCTCTGATACCATGTTGATATTTTAAGAAAATAGAAACATCTATGAACTTTAAAACTTTTATCAATGATATACTTAATAGTGAAATCAAGATAACATTCAATCACACAAATTAATCATCCACACCACAAGAGGATGAAAAATCCAAACAATTTTTCAGAGTATAATATAGAATTGCGAATAATGGATTTTACAAAATAGTAGATTGTCGAATAAGAGATAACACGGAACACTAGAGAATAGAGATCATTTGTATCAAGTGTAATGAACTTGTCATGTGCCTAGCACATTAAAAACAAGCAAAAATAAGTGTCATGCAAACTAGGGAAAATGGTTGCATTAGAAGCATGCACCCATGCATTACAATTTTGAATTTCCTTCATGGAATATTAATTCCTTGCATTAAATCTTCAACATGCACAACTAATGCACCATACCTTCGATCGAGGACATTAACTGATAGCTAATTGACATTGAAGCGAACTCAATATCTAACTCGATGGATTTACACTTAATTAACAGGCTAACTAAAATGTCTTTGTGCTTGAACTCAAGTGTCATCATGCAATACACTTTATAATTGAAGTGTCATCTTTTGTATCAGTTTAATTAAAGTATAAATACTTTATTTAACTAGTCTATTTATATTAAGACTTAGCTATCTATTATTAACATAATCATGTGGACTGATTTACTTTGCATGGATCACTGAAAATTTATAATTCAAAGCTCTATAATTGAAGCACACATTATAACTTAACCGAAGCTACAATTTTGAGTTCACTTAGTCATCTTTAGGAAATTCCAATTCTCTTATGCGTTATCTCTTTTGTTTCTTATCTCTTTATATTTACTTTATGGTATAGATGTCTTAATTTTAATTATTCATCATATCATAATATACTGATAAGATTTATCAAATGTTATTATTATATTATATTACTCTTGGACCATATAGTCATGTTCTACAGTAATTTACTCTAGAGGTGACCAATCTCTAGAGGAGACTTATAGATTTTATCCATTGCGAATGACCATTAGTAATATATCACATAACATTTTGTGCTTGCCCACCTCATAGGGTACCATCTATGAGAATCATTTGATTTGGTATTAACCAAAAGTATGACTTGATATTATCCACAAGTTTTTAGTATCAATATTATCTAAAAGACTTGACAATACAACATCACCACCTCAATCATACGAAGATATGTAGGACTTGATATTAACCACAAGTCCGGAGAATGACTCCATAGGTTGTACATTAAACACATCCCCTTTCTCTACCTTTAACCCCTTGTCACCGCAAATTCTTTTTAATATTATAATCGACAAATAATAAAATTGTAAGTTAGAAATTGCACATGTGTTTTTAAAAACTACAACATGTGTGTGTTTGTTTTGGTGGGTTTAACATTTGAATTAAAAAAAAATACATGTTTGTTTATTAGCACTATGGACGAACCTATGCACGTGCTAAGATGGCATTCCTATGCCTATGTGTCTGCTTCAGACTTTGCTTCCTATTCATCATGTATGTTCCTTAAAGTATGATAAACCATGGCTAATTGAGCATTACATCCAATTTTTAATGATTCATGTGTTTAGTTGTTGGTTACAGTATGCTACATACCATTTTTTTATGAAATTTTAGACACAAATAATGTTTTTATGTAGATTCCAAATATGTAATTTGAAAACATAACTTACATATTTTTCTATTTTTTTTTCTTATTTTCTTATGTCATGACTCCTTAACTCAAAAAACACATTGTTAGTGTTTTATCAACCTCTACATGCTACAAAAGAACTGTTTTGAAATAATTGCATTTATACCTTCAAAGGTTGCACCCACCCTTGGCTTCTTGTTTTCGAGGTTTGATCACATAGATAATTTAAAACAAATTTAAAAAAATTGTTAATTTGTTTTTGGAAAAATAGTTGTGCACTAGTACTAGTTGTTCTCTGTATGTCTATTGGCTTTCATAAATTGATTCCATCATTTAGGCACTCAAAAGATGCACTCACAAGAACATATACCTTATAATTTGTCAAAAAAAAGGTGTATGTAAAAAAAAGTCAAACTTTAGATACTTAAGAACATTTTTAATAGAAAAAAATTATATATTTCAATTTCCTACCCTCATCAGCTTACACACATCTATTATATAGTAATCCATATAAACCTAGAACATTTTATATAGTAGTGTTTCAAATACTTATAAATTTAGTTTTGTAAAAAGAAAAATGGTAAATTAACCTTGTATTTTAAAGGTCAAATAAACACTAATCTTAACAAATAAATAAATAATTAAAAACATCTTTTTTTATATTTAGCTTTTACTTTCAATTTTCTTAATGTGGAAAACATAGCAAATTTTTAATATTATTTCATAATTTAATGAATAATACAATATTTTGTATTATATATCAAAAATAAATTATGATAGTGTTTAAGTAGGAAATTAACATTTTAGTGTTTTTAAGATAAAAAAAAGTAACATCAATATATTAAGACAAAATTTATCACTATATGAACAATTGTTACATAGTAGTCGCAGTCTCTACCGTTGGTAATTTTAAAATTTGATCCATGATTGTTCTGATCATATAGAGATTTTTCTCAAGGACAACAATTATTACACAAACCCTAGAAAGCCACGATTTTGAAATATAATTAATCTACACAAATGAACGTATTAAAGTTTCATAAACATCAAATTCCAATCATAAGAAATTGACAGCCCAATTCTGCTATTATGAATTACTTTCCTTATCCGATGACTTGCCCATTTGATTTATGGTTATTTATCTAATTTTTTTTGTACACGTAGTTGCTTATATATTATGTTTAGGTGTAGTCTATTTGTTAGAAGTTTTGGACTTTTTGGTGATTTTTAAACGGAATCTGATTATAATTTTTTTTCCAAAATCTGAAGTTTAAAGTGCTCAAATCATGTTTTTGAATACATAAATGGATTCAATAGCCTCAAACTAGGGTGCCAATATTATGCAATTTTAACAACAATCATATAAGTTTTCAAGAATTAATCTAAAATTTCTACTCTATTATGTGAAAACAAACCAGAAAAAAAATAAAATTAAAATTAAAATAAAATAAAATATAAAATTCTAACATTTTGACTACTATTATATTTAATGTGACAAACGTCTCAAAAAATAAAATAAAGTATCTACACCTTAAAAAGATACTAAAATACCGGTTTTGTTTTATAAAACATGCACGCCATTAAATTTAATTAAATTAAACTGATTGTTATAATTATTAAGCATTTATTTTTCATAGAACTAATAAATATACAATTGATATTTATAGTTATAAAATTAAATTAATTTTTTCATAAAAATATTTAATAATATATATTTTAAATATCTTCAAACTTTTCATTTGCTTGCTAAAAAATGTGTAGATGTTGTTAGGTCTATGTTGATACAGAGAAATTTTATTTTGTATAAAATGACCAAACCATGATTAGATTATTGTTAACACAAAAAACCATAACAAAAAATATCAAAACTATAATAAAAATTAATATCATAATAGTGTTTTTAATATATATTATGTCAATCATAATATTGTCTACTCGAAGAGAGGGGCTTTGAACTCCTTTCTTCAAAAAGATAAAAAGTGAATCATTCTTCAAGTTAATTAATTATGTATCATCATTAAAGTCTCAATTCATCGAATTCAATGGGAGGGATTGATTTTGTCCCAAGCTTTATAAAGGCAAAGAATAATCAGAAGTAGGAGCTCGTGACCATAAATCAGCTTACAGAAGAGAATTGATTGTTGTTGCAGGTTTATTATTGTTAGTTAGATCTTAGCATCTTGATATCCAACCACTAATAATGAGATTGCGACAGCAATCATTACTCTGTCCTAGACTGATTAATTTCCCTCGTAAAGACACATTCACTCCTTAGTCGATCCAACAGTCATGCCCATTGTCCAAATCATAGTACCTCATCATGGGGACTTCACTTAGTGAACCTCTCACATAGCACGTGCAATCGTGGGATATTAAAGAATACCCTTAATTTCGAGACATATTGACCCAAATTCTTTTTGTTGAAACCCCCTCCCAATACTTGAAACCTCCTACCCACCCCTTTTTATATCTCAATCCTTATAAACCACTCTACCCACCCCCACCTTAAACCCCTCATCCCCCCAATACCTGCAATATATTGGTTCAATTTTTGATAATTTTAAAACCCACAATATGAACTAACGTGATAGGATATTGGCCAACAAGTGAAGCCCCCGTGTACCTCATTAATGGAAGATGCTACGGAGTTGGACATATTGCAGATTCAAGTAAATGTAAATAATGAGTTGGCAATAGCTATGAAGTGACTCCACAACTACTAGTCTTTTCAGTTATCATTTAGAAATAAGACAATGATAACAGTAGTTGTTGAAGCCTGACACTATGAAATCCACGATTTTCTCTCAAGTGCATATTCGTAGATCGGCTTAATTATTTAAGCATTTTCTCTGGTACAGAATGGATAAGTGCATTCGATCATTTCCAATATCTCTTTCTAGAATAAGAGACTTTTGTGCTTGATTGTTGAAACCTTGGTAAAGAAAATTTCAATCTGTAGATTTGAAATTTATATAATAATATGTTTTGATATAAAGCTTTTTAGGATTTTTTTTATATCCAAGTAGATGTAGACAGATAATTTTCTACAAACTCTTATTGAGATAAATTGAGGGTTCTGCCTAAAATATCTTTATTGGGTAAATTGCAAGTCTTAGACACACACACACACACACACACACACACACACACACACACACACACACACACACATATATATATATATAGAGAGAGAGAGAGAGATTGTGTTTTGTTAAATTGAATTTTACAGGTCTATGTATTCCCTTACCGAGATCTAAATACTTTTCTCATTTCCTAAAAAAAAAATACTAATTATTGTAGCAACTTATCAACACACCAATTACGTATTAGACATAGTAAGAATGTGCAGAAGCATGTGAAAACATAGTAAGCAGCAATCTATTCGGCCTGCATGTTGGCGCATGGCACATGACTTTTACTTCTCAATATGTGTAACACAATTTTGGCAGAGCGTTCTGATTGCAGAAAGCCAACCCGAAGGGCCTAGATGGGCAGGAACCTATGGTTATTGCAGCAATGATTACATATGGTTAGTGAAACAATGATTACATAAGAAAGAGAGTAATAAATATATTCGATTTTGTAATGATTACATAATAAAACTCTTAGTCCATTATCCAATCAGATGCAAAATAAATATAATTTAAATATATTTTACCTAAATAATTTATGTACTCTAAAGGAAGAAATCGATAATTTTTTAGTCAACCCATGACTGACAGAAAGTCAACCAATATTGATGGCATAATAACCTTCCTACAACAGGTATAAAAATAAGATTAATAATCACCATAGGAAAAATTAAAACAACCAATCTAATTGTATGGTGTTTTTACTTTTCATAGGATTAACATGATATAATAGCAACCTATGACAAATGGAAGCATGGTTCGTAATTGGAATTATGATGAGCCTCACCACAACATCTGGTGAAGAAAATTCTCCATGTCGTTATAAGAATATATGCCTACCTGACATGCTAGAAGAGCACTCTCCCTCATCTCCAATACGTTTTTCCTCATTGTCTTTACTTTCTCATATTCCAGATTCATCGAATTCCCTTCCAAAGTCTCCATGTTTTCTCTTGAGACTTCCTAAGCCATCTCAAATCCCACCTTCCAAACATTATCAACAAATATTTTGTTTGTCTGTTGCTTGGCAAATAAGGGCCAGTAGATCATGGGAACTCCGGCGCATATGCTCTCAATGGTTGAGTTCCATCTGCTGTGTGTAAGAAATCCTCCCACTGAGGGGTGAGACAGGACTTCAGCTTGCGGTTCCCAACTAACAAAGAAGCCATGAACCTTGGTACTTTCTATGAAATCCCTAGGCAGCATGACCCCATGCAAAATCTATCAACTCATTGTCTAAAAGGACTGTAATACTCCCAAAGGATACAAAAATCACTGATGATATTTTATGTTTTCCCAGCCATTCAAGGCATCGAGTTTCCTCTTTTTATGCGTTAGCGTTCAATGTTGAATCCCCTACCAAGAGTAAAAGCAGACCAATAGGGAGTATTTTTCCTAAGAATTTAGTGTTGATGTCTGTAATGTCCCCAAAATTTGAAAAAAAATAATTATTAGGCTAGTTAATTACGACATGAACTAAACATTATCTTAGCTTATGCAGAATGTGTCATACTTTGTTCACTGAATTGAATTGTCGTAAGTTGTTCTTACATTCTTCTAGATATTTTCCCCAATGTGGTTATCAATGTATTTCTATATTGTCATTATGTTACATCAAATCTGAGTTAGATGGTTATGTGTTTACATGTATGTATGTATAGTCATTTGTTTACTTATTGTTTATAATATTTTATTACTATTTTATGGATAAACCTGACTTAACTCGTATTGTCAAGGGATGGAGTGGTGGGACTTGTATCCCTTATAGAAACACCTAGAAAGGTAACTAGTTTTACTTCTCGCTACAGGGTTTACTTAGTTATTATTGAACTAATGCATTTGTTTCTTTTTTTTGTGCAGGTGCACTTTGTGACTGAAAACTGACTATAATAGTGCAACAAAGACATACTTCTTGTGGCTCAACTACCTCACGGCTTGGAAGATGAACATACCTACGGTCCTAACTTATCGATTCTTATTACGGTTGTTAGCATTGTTGTTTATGCAAAGATGGGTTTAATTATACATATGTTTACACTCATTACCATTATTATATATGGTCTTAAGACCTTGATTTAGTTTGAGCCTGCACTTAACATTTATATGGTTTATCTGGTAATGTATAAGGCACAAGATATTAATTCGTAACCCTTTGTTCATTAAGGTCCTTGTGTATAATGTTGAAGGCATATTGTAGTCTATTAATGACATATTACATATGCCATGAATTATGGCTTTATCCTAAGTCTACGATACCATTGTAGGGTTTTATGAATTTCATGGTAGATATTTGTCACAATGTGTTTTGCATTGACTATAGTCTTTGGTTTTGGAAATCACGTAATGGAGGACAGGGTGGGGGAGTTAATGTGCCTTGGGAAATGGGGTCTCAAGCCCTAAGCTTAGACTATCGTGGAGGTATGAGTCATTTGCGTTTATGTTGGGTGAGCTCTGTTCGGCTCTCTAGTCTGCTCCATGGCGTGAGGTCTGGTGTTCAGCTACGCGTGGGAAGGTATGTCATTCGTTCTTATTTTGCAGTGTTTGTTTATTTTTTGTTTTCATTTTGGAGGCTTGGCATAATCCTCATCCTTTGTTCTTGGTTTTCCAGGTTGTAGGGCCTTCACTGCATGGGTCGTGGTCTTCTAGGTGGTGGATGCATTACCCTTCACGAGTATGGCCTGTTATAAACAAGTTTAACACATGCTTCTCTATATGTGGGTGTTTAGATAGAGCTTTAACCTCATCATTTGAATGTATGCAAGGTTTTGGGATAAGGGTTGCGAAAGGATATGGGTCTGTCTGTAAAAAAAGACAAAGCATCGAGAGATGCATATAAGATTTGGGGTTTTTGTTGGATTTGGCACCTTCGGGCCAAGACTGGTGTGGTTCAACTCTGTAAATGAATACTTTGTTTGATAATGTTGGTCGTGGTTAATATTCCAGACTATGCGTTGGGTTAATGCTGTTGGGTTTTGGTAAAACGGTGACAGCACCATCGCTTGCAATGGTGCAATGGCTTGGACTTACGACTATGTAGTTTCTTATATATTTCGTAATGGTTAATTGATAATGCATTCATTACTATGTATGCATCGTGGTTATGGTTCTTTAACTTGGCGCTTATTTTGACTCTATGTAAAACTTATGTTCATTCTCTATTTGGATATATTAGTAGTGTTGTTTGGCTTTAGAATCGTTCCATCACTGGAAATGTCTCTTTTTCCATTTAGCGTAGTGACTGTGTTGATTATGGTTGTTCAAAATGTTTATTTCCTTATTTGTGTATCCATTTGGAATGGTCATGACTATGGGGTTTATCCTATGAAATAAATTTCATTGTTATTGCTTAGCGTAGACAGGGGTTAATTTATTTATAGTTTATGTTAATGGAAAAACTGTGTTGCATACGATCGTGATCCACGAAATGGATACATCGTATAAATAGATATATTGGTATTTTTATTTCTATGTAGAGAAGTATTAAAATGTTTTACAACTTGTGTAATTCGTGGTTACTTGGAGTATTGAAACGTTGATAGGGAAATGGTTTCGATCTTTGGTTTGTTGTTTGTTTAGTGTAGACTATGTAGAATATTTATGAATTGTTACAGCGTTAAAACACTGCTAATGAATCCTAATGAATACTTTTAAATGCATTTTGGGTTTGGAAATCATGAGCTTCACAAGACTCGATCCTGGGCTACGATGGTTGTAAAGGATATGTATGTGGATAACTTGGTTGGGAATTCATGCCCACAGGATTCAATCCTGTGACCTTTGGATTTATATGATATATGTTAATAAGTTTTTGTGATTAAGTTAGGGGTGATTTTATTATGTGGAAAACTCTTTTATGAGATATGATTTGGATAATTTGTATTTTATGTTTATGTTATGAAGTATTTCGTAATTTAAACTATGGTTTTTACTTTGTGAAGTTGGTAGAAATATTAACATGGCTTTTTTTAAATTATATTATGCCTACAGACCATTAGAGGTCTCGATAGCTTTAGCTTGGCTTTCGTAGTTTGTTATTTTGTTTATAAAGTGGAAACGTTTTGTTTATAGTTCTATTTATAATATTTTACTTAGAGGTTAGATTAATATTATAGATAGTAATTGGTTGATTTATGTTAAATTTATATAAGCATGCTGCAATATGAAATATGCCAACAAAGATAATATATATAGGCTGTATTTTTAAATAGTTCTAGGGTTCGGAAAATAATTAAAAGAAAGTAATAAATTGCAGAAACGAATTTGGAAAAACAAAACCCTTAAATATTTAGACAGGAAATATTTTGCAAAAATGAACTAGAAAACAAAACCTCCTATAGATAGCACTAATGGTGCTTATCTCATTATAAATAAAATATATTAAGACAACCTAGTTAAAAGGAAGGAAAGATAACCTAACTCTAATAAAGAAATACATATTCTAATAAGCAATGAGTTTAAGAAACAAAACCTTCCTATAGATAACCCTAATCCTTGGTAAAAGATTTATATCTGTTAGTACAGAATGATTACAACCTGCAAGTGTGAAAAGTAGCAGTGCAGAAAAGATAATCCTACCTTATAATAGGCTATTACAAAAAAAAAATATTCATAATTCAATCTACTTCATAATAGTAAGACTAGTACAATATGCAAGGGAAAAATCAAGAACCTCATACCTCCAAGATGAAGCTACTTCAATGGCTGAAAACATGCACATTCAAACACCCAAAATTAACAAATTCATAGGCATATATGACCTCTGTTTAGATAACTGAATCACTTGGGAACCACCATGTTCCACCCAACCATGACTCGGAACCGTTCCTGGTTTAAATCCAAATCCCCCTGAGCTGGTTCCAACATGCAAGTAGCTTAGAGCTCATAAGGTAAGGCTTCATTAACTGAGATATCAAGTTCTAAATCAATTCTCTTTTTTCCTCTTAAGAAAAATGCTCTCCAAGAACTCTCTTGAGAATAATTAGGTATAATTATGGAATCCCCAAAAAGATAGATGATCCCAAAGCTTCTCTTTGGCTTGGTTTTTTATAGGGAGGATTTTAAGTCAAAGGGGGCAGTTCAATCAAGAATCATTTGATTTCTTGATTCACCCCTTTTTATTTAATTTAGGAACTTTTAATATTTAACTTATGAACTTTTAACTAGTTCCTAATTGGACTCTTGTAGGTATTTTAATATTTAATTATCTTTAGTAATAATAATATTATATAGGTACTTTCTTTATTTCTTATAGATATTAGTATTATTACTATGCTTACTCTTTATACATATCATATATATATATATATAT